>QEPC01002784.1:1390112-1405714 GCA_003113815.1 Sphenodon punctatus
CCCCATTGAAACCAATGAAATAAATCCGGTACCGGCATACCGGATTTAATCCGGGAATCCGGTTTTCGCAGAACCGGTAACCGGTAAATCCGGTAGCCGGTAATGGGCCCGGGGTCCCACCACTACTAACTGCTGTCAGGGACTGGATGAGGGTGAGCTGATTGAATCTGAATCCTGATAAGACTGAAGTGATGATTGTTGGCTGTTCTTGTGACTTGGAGGGGATTGGAACGCGTGTTATTGATGGGGTCGGACCACCCCTGGTCGATCAGGTTCACAGCCTTGGAATGCTTCTGGATCCCTTGCTGCACCTGGAATCCCACATGGTGACAGTCAGCGCTTTCTACCACTTCCATCTGATGAGGAGAAGGCTGTGACCCTTTTTTTCTGACCCAGACCTGTCACTTGGCCACTCTTATCCATGCTTTCATCACCTCGAGGCTAGATTACTGCAACACGCTCTGTGTGTGGTTGCCCTTGATGACTGTTCAGAGCTCCAGCTGGTGCAGAATATGGTGGCTCCACCCCTTTCAGGGACAAGCTGCTGGGAGCACATTACACCAGTGCTCCAAAGTCCGCATTGGCTATCTATAGCATTCCGGGCACAATTCAAGGTGCTGGTTTTGACCTTTAAAGCCCTAAACGCTCTGATTCCCATATATCTGAAAGACCGCCTCTCCTACCATTGTGGCGCCTACGGATAGAGAGGAGCGCCCTATTGCAGGTTCTGTCTGTTACCCTTGTCCGTGCGACAGGGGTGCGCAGGAGGGCATTCTCAGTTGCTGCCCTGATTTTGTGGAACTCCGTTCCCCAGAAGGTTTGCTTGAGCTTAAGCCTAAGCATCTTCCAGAGGCGGTGTAAAACATTTTTATTCAAAAAAGCATTTGTTGGGTGAGGTTAAAGTTTGGTTGGGTTTTGGAGTCGGGTTGTGGGGGAGGGTGGGAGTTTTTATCATTTGGATTTATTTTTTTTAATTGTCTTATTATTTGTGAGCTGCCCTGAGCCTCTATGGGAAGGGCAGCATATAAATCTGAATTAATACATAAATATATTATTTATATGGTGAGGAATCAGGTGTAGCAAATCGGTCCACCACATCCTGTCCTGCATGCACTCTGCCCATGTCCTTGAATGCTCCAAATTAATCATGCCCTTTCACTCCATTGACATTGGCAGAGAGCTGCTCTGTGCAAGGGAACACACCGCCAGTTGGTTCCTGGCATTTTGATGCCATTTTGTCCTCACCCCCGCCCCCACACACACACTTTGCACAGTGGCCAGCCTGGAGAATCTGCCCCTGATTTCAGGGGGGAAAAAATCTTGGGCTGTTTTTACACACGATAGGGGAAGGGTGTTGGCGGAAGGAAACATGCTCTCAAAACAATGCAGGTATTACTTGTGTACAGTGTGACATTTTAAACATGGTAGTGAACACCCAATGGACACCCAGAGAACACGGATTGTACTCACCATTTCACAACGGGTTTATTTCCGGTGTTCGCGATTAACACCTTTTCATTGTCACGTGTAAACATGTAGCACATACTTCCTGTCACATGTCTGATTTGAGTGCATCGGAGGGTATGGTGAAGTGGTTCCGGGGAGTATATCCGGAGGTAGTTACCACTGTGTTTGACGCGCCTTTTCTTTCAGAGCGGCAAATTCATTTACCAGTAGCCGAAGGGGCCATCAACAGGAACAAAATCTAGCAACCGTTGTTCACAATGGATGGGAGATCAAACATGCCCGCTGGCAGCAGAGGACGTGCCGGGAAAAATGGAAAGGCGAGGGGCCATCCTTGGGAGACAGAGGAAATAAGAGTCTTCATCAGAATTTCGGGTGATCCCGCTGTGCAGGAACTGCTCAGGAACTCTCACAGGAATTAGTCTATTTTTAGACAGATTTCCGAAGGTATGAGGCAACTGGGATTTGAGCATGATATGCAGCAGTGTAGGCAGAGAGCAAAGAACCTCAAAAGGGGCCACAAGGAACTGAAGGACCACCAGAATAGATCCGGAAGAGGTAAAAGAACTGTTCCTTTTGAAAAAGAACTAGCTGAGATTTTTCACAATGATAAAGCCATTGAACCCGATATACTTGTTGGAAATTATGAAGATGCTATGCGTCCCAGGCTTGAGGTAAAGCCACATGAATACCATCTAGAGCAGTTACTAGTAAATGATAATTTGGAGCAGGATGAACCAAACCCAAAGGGTGGGCTCATACCAGAAATGTCAGACGTACAAATCAATCAAGAAACTGAGGATGAGGAGTGGACCTAAGATGTCCTGGTGCCAGACACCGATTCAGATGAGACAAATCTTGAGGATTGTGCAAGGGGCAATCATGCTGAATCTCATCTAAGGAGGCAGATGGAGGGTACAGTTGCAGAGACAGGTGAGTTTTGTGTTATCTCTTTTTGACATGTGAATGCATGCCTTATGTTACTATGCCATATGAATACGGTTTCTTGGTCCTTTGCAAAGTGTGCGGCTGTGTGTACTGTGTAATAGTATGGGGGCCATAACTGCACAATTGTACCAAAAGTGCAGGCTTATATCAGACTTGTCCTCTGTGGAGATATGAACAACTATGATCAGAAAATTGTACGTGTGTTCCTCACTTCACACACCCCACCCACCCCATATTCATTAAAGGATAAAACTATGAATATTTACGTACATTTATTTCCAAGCACAGTACATGAGATTGTTTTTATCTTTTTATATCTTACTTTAGTACCTCCTGAACAGGATAATAACTCAGAAGAGGAGTTAGACGATCAAACGCAGGTAGATGTTGCAGGCGATGTAGAAAACCTGCAATAGTTCATGGGTACCTGCACCTGCAACTGGGGCCGAAAGATCCAGACGTTTCTGTCAGAGGAGAAGGCAAAGGAGGGATGACATATCCAAAAGAATTATCAGCAAGGCAGGGAAGCGTGCCGATACCCATCTAGAGACAATACAAAATATGAATGCAGAAGAGCGAGAGATGCTGGCCGAGGATCAGACGCTGCGTCTAGACCTGCTGCAATCTGACAGACAGTTCTATAAAGACTTGCTTGATAACACGGATTCAATGTGGGCTGATTTAAGAAATGAATTTGAAAAAGCTAACCGCATGCAGGAGCAGTGTAATAAGCATCAGGATGAGGTGGCAAGGGAGTGTAAGGAGGAGCTGAGACGGGCATCAGATGCTATACAGCACCTTGCCTGGGCCATATTGGAAACACACCCACAGTTACATTTCAGCAGACCATCTATGCCTAATCCCCCACAGTATAAGCCCGCCAACCATGATGTGCATGCACTGATCCCTAATTTCCATGCACAGATCCCTGATTTGCATGGACAAATCCCTGAAGTTCATGCACCGATCCCTATATTAATGCGTCAATCCCTGATCTGCATGCACGATTCCACAGGGAGCTGCTAGTATATGCAGAAGTGTAGCCTGTCCGTCTAGGGGACTGGCTGGTATGTGTGATGCTGTTGATCAGGCAGCACGTAAGCAAACAAAATCTAGCACAGTATGCATGCAGCTGGGTGCAAAGAACCATGTTGCCCCCTCAGATGTAGTTGCTGAAACACCAGCTTGTGATGTCAATGCTCGCATGTTCCAAAAAACAGGTAGCATAGGGAAGCAGAAGCATAATGTATCCACCTCTGTTTTGTCTGTTGCAGGTTCTGTAGCAGATGAAAATGGTGCTTTGGAAAGAAATGGTGTTAATCTCGAAAGCAACAGTACAATACACACAGCCCCAAGAAGAACCAAAAGACAGAGAAAAGGGCTCAGTTCTTATGATGCCTAGACGGGCATATGCACAGCTGCACTTTACAAACCATATGTTTTAAGAAATTTAAAACTAAGAGGCTGTCACTCCCCAAAGTGTACACATAACAGTGAGACTAATAGAATGTGTTAGAAACAGCACAGAATGGTCCATAGGTTGTTCAGGTTGAAAGGAAAATATAGCAAATCTTTATCAACATGCAGTTTCTACCTGTAATTATGCCGTTATGTATGTAATAATGTTTTTTTCACAATTTCAAAATTCAATTTTTTGTAAATTTTGCAGGAAGGCTAACTATATCAAAGTTGTGTTACATCCTGCACCTTACATGTTCCTTAGTTTGTTGCTACAAAGCTGTGCTTATTGTTGGTAATGTGCGCAAGTTGAACAATGTGTTTATAGTTGCTTCATTTCAGGTTCATCATCAAGTAATGTTTTGTATCTAGTTTCTATTGTGAAGGAAATAAAGGATTTCTTTTTTTGCAGTCCTAAATTGCCCAGTACATTCATACTGCATGCGACTCTTGTGAATATGTATGTCACCAGTGCAGCATATCAACGTGTGCATGCATGTTTGTGAAATGTCCAAGAGCATATTTGTGTTTGTGCTGGAGATGGAAGTGTGCGAGGCAGTGCAAGGACTGTGAGTATATGTGTGTGTTGCTGGACTGGCAGCTTACGCTACAGAGGACTGATAGCCCCCCAGGGACTTAATAGAAGTCACCAGTACTTCACAGCCTGGTGTCAGGCAATAGATCAGTTGCTCTTATAGAGTTTAGCAATGCAAAGTAAGTACAGGAGAAGTAAAGAAAGGTAACAGAGCAATATGTCAAAGCAATGCCTTCTTTATTCAAACAGCATCAAAAACTATAAACTTGAAACTTTATGGATTAACATCTTGATGAAATAACAGAAACCATGGTAATGCGTACTAAAAACCAGGAAACATGTAAAACACAGGACAATGACATAGTGCCGTGGCAAATCATAATTTTGAAAAAAATAAAAAATACAATACAGTACAATACAATACTTTTGTAAAATGGAAAAAATATTAGGTAAGAAAGTGATACAGTTTTACAAAGAATAATCAGTTACAAGACATTTATGTAGTGCCAAAGAATAATCTGTAAATAATAATAAATAGAATAGTTAGGTAAACTTCAGAAATATTACAGAAGAAAGTACAACAAACAGTTTAATCATATGCAGAGACATGTAATACAAATAATACAATGTGTGCCAATATAGACCATGATAGAATAAATAGGAAAGACAAAGAATAAGGTGCAGTCATGTGGTAACTCAGGGCAGTCCTTGCCATCTGCCTCCTCTTCCACGGTTCCAACATGCCCTTTGTGCTCTGGAAAGCTCATGAAGCCTGGATTACAGCCGCGCAATAGCAGCACCATTTTGGTGCACCATGTTTATGATCATTTCGATCCAGTCACTCATGCTACACAGCATATGCGTCGTTAGTTGATCTGTGGAATAAATGTCGAAGGGGGGGGGGGGAAAGGATACTGTTTACATGCAGTATTCAACTTCCCACACATATGGAAGGTACAGGAATTTAAGCTTCAATGCACCATTACATGCATTTACAGGCACTTTAAAATTCAGGTACTGAATGCATAGAAACTAATACTTACTTTGTAGCTCCAAAACATTTTGAAGGAGATCGACGGCAGCAATGAGCACCCTCAAATCCTCCGCAATCGCGGCAATCAGCTGGGGGATGTTGGGATCTGTAAAAAGCGCAAGAGGCAGTGTAAGCACTTTTTGAACATGGTGGTATGTGGGGATACTATGGACTATGAATTCTGTGTATTAACTGTAGTAGGAAGTGATGTACTTTGTCCTGAAGTTCAGAATCCTGCCATTTCCTCTCTCCTCCACACAGCAGCAGCCAGGCTGCCGTCACACGACGTGCATGATCTGTGATCCACGGTCAGTGCGTCTCCCAAAATATTTAAAGGCACAGTCCGTGGTTAAACTCAGGACACACTACACAAACATTGTTTTAACTCTGCTAGCAAGGGAATCACAAACTGCTCAAACTGCAAGAAATGGAATCAATGGTGACATTACCGAGGCATTGCTTAACATTTTAAGGAAACATTTTAAGGAAAAGGGGAATCTAAATGCGAACAATGCAAGGCACTCCATGAAAATTGTGCAGCAAAATGTTCATTCTCTCCCTGACTTTGCTGCCTTTTTTTCTCTCAACATCTGCATTGCCTGCAGGAAAGATGGGGATTGATTGAAGGTACGGTGGTGGGTCTGGGTTGCGTAGGCAGGCACCATTTGTCCTGCATACGTTGTGCATTATGCATGCTGTGCATATTACCACTGGTGCAAACTCTGTCCTGATGTCCAAGCGACCCAGTACACATCTCCAAGTTCCTTTTATAATCCCAAATGATCTTTCAACTATTGTTCTGGTGCTACTTAGCTTCTGGTTAAAAAATATTTTCTCTGGGGTGTTTTCCTTTCTATATGCATTCATCAAGAATGTACGTAGAGGGTAAGCTGGATTACCTATTATGACAGGCCTTATATCTACTCCATCTACAGCGACCGGCCGCTGAGGTCCAAAGTTGTCGAGCCGCAGGCATGAAATAAGTGTTGACCTTCTAAATATTCTGGCATCATGAGCACTGCCAGACCAGCCAGCAACAACATCAGTAAAGCAGGCTTTGTGATCCACCAAAGCCTGAAGAACAAGGGTGTTCACACCTTTTCTGTTTATAAATTATTTTCCTGCATCAGTATCTGCACATGGGTTCCATCAATGGCGCCAAAACAATTGGGGAAACCTCTCCTCTTGAATCCCACAGTTAATTTCTCTGGCTCCACTATCTGGATCACCCGTTTGAGTAGTTCTTCATTAATAGCACTACACACTTCCACAAATTTTTTTCCTGCTGTTTCTGTCCCAACACCGAAGGTATGCCCTATGGACTGAAAACTGTCAGGAGTAGCCAACTCCATAGGGTAATAGCTAGCCGTTTGTTTTCCAGTATGCTGCTCCTCATAACAGTGTCCCTTTTCTTTATTAGGTGTTTTATGCAGTCAAGAAGCTCATAAAATACGGTTCTGTTTATTCTGAAGTTGGCTTCCCATTGCTCTTCAGTCCAATTCATAGCAACTGTCTCCCACCACACAGAGGACTTGGATGATTGCCATTGACGTCTCATGGTAGGCTTCACAACTACTGCACCCTCAGTGACCGCTTGCACACCATCCAAAATATCTACGACAGCTGTCAGTAGAATAGCGTTCCTTCTTTCAAATCCCCGAGAAGGTCTCCTTGTCATACCATTTAGAGAGCGGCGGGATGGGAATAGTATCACGATCCGCTGCCACGACGTAACCGGAAGGAGGATTAGACTGATCGTGATCCATGTTCTTAACATAAACAGCAAAGATATCTGCCTAGCATCGCAAACAGGCTATTGCCGTGTCTTGCACTTGTACCAGGTGCATGGCTGTAAAAACAGCCCTTATTTATTAGGCACTGGAGATCGTTTTGACCGTACATTATGCCAAAAATAATTAACAGATTATAAAACAGCATGATTCTCCTAGGTTCCTATCTCCGTACAGTTCTGTCAAACTCTCCTTACAGTGATTGGTTGATAACGTGTCACTCATAGCTGGACCTGCCTCCAGCGTTCTACATCTGACGTGAATATGCACACTTCTGGAAGTGCAGAAGACGACGTGATTTCATCTGGGTATTCAAGACCAACATGCGATCTGGCTGAACACACACCTCAACACTCGACCTTGTCACGTATAAAAATGGGCCCGTATTCAGGTGTGTTTACTTAAGTGTCCATAAACACCCCGGTAACACCCTTCCCCCATCGCATGTAAAAACAGCCTTAGTGTTTTGTTTGTGCACAGAGTTGTGATGGTTACACGGGAAAGCTGAACTGGTGTTATTTTTTCCTTCTTTTATTTTGTCCTTTTATTATTATTATTATTAATTATTATTATTATTATTAGCAAGCATTTATATAGCGCAAGCAATGTACCTGGTGCTTTACAAAGTAATTGAATAGACACGGTCCCTAGGGCTTACAATCTGAGTGATGGGGCAGGGGGCAGCTTCTTATCTTGGCAGTACTAAAGAAGTGGTTTGGCAGTGGAGGAAACACATATAAAAAGGAGGATAGATCCACACAAGTGCAGTCTGTGTGACCACACAGGACTTACACGGGGGTCTCACAGGCTCCCAATACATGGAGTCCATGAATAAATTCAAAATGACAACATGGGGTGATTTCAGACATTACGGGGCCCTTTGGCCCCGTACCGAAACCACCGGCTTCGTTCCCCGCCGGGGTCACCCCGTAACGCCACAACAGACGTGCCGGGGGGATCCCGGCGGGGAAACTGGGAGGGGCCAGGGCCGCGCGGTGCAATGTGCGGCCGCACGGCCCCGCCCCCTCCACGCACCCCGCCGCCCGCCCTCCGAGGAGACGGGCGGGCGGCAGGGCCATTGTGGGCGCCACATCGGGCCGGAAGCGAGGCCGGAAGCGCCGTGGCCCGGGATCCCGCCGGGGATCCCGGGCCGTGGCGCGCGGCCAGATGTGACTTTTCGTTGGTCCCGGCCTGGGGTCCGTTTGACCACGCTTCCCGGGACCTTCCCCCGGCTAGCCCGGGAAGCTTGGTTCAAACAGACCCCATGTGGGGATTCACCGTGGCAAACATCTGGCGCCCTGCAAACAGATGTTCGAGACACGGTGACCACAGGTGGGTATTCACCGTGGTTCACCGTGATCTTGTAACGTCTGAAGACACCCATGAGTGTGAGAAGAAGAACTGGCAAGGATTTATCATGATGGCAGTCACGGCACTCTTCCATCTCTACGTAATCTCTCATGCAGGAAGCAGGCCAACACAATTCGCATTTACCTTATGAATACACTGGAAGAGCTAGCTAGAATGGGACACTGTTGGGCCTGTAGCTGCAACAGAGCTTCAGCATTCATTTATTTGCAGATGTCATATGGCTTTCTCATTTGTTAAAAGGCATTCATATGAATTGTTATCCACAGAAGATAATCTCTCCAGGTTCATAGAATGTGTGCACAGACTGTCAACAGTCCCTGTGGTAGCTAATCACAACATAAGCGTAAACAGCAGAAGTGGCTGGAGAGATGCAGTAATGCATTCTGTGTGTTTTGAAGATGGTGACACCGCAGGGTGGTATGTGGCCTTTTCATGCTGATCAGTGGCTAAAAGAAGGGAAAATCTATTGATCATCATTCTGGTATACCAGTGTTTTACAGCCAGAATCAGAAAGCTGGAAGGCAGCTCAAAGGTCACTGAGTCCAACACCCTACTTGGATGAAGGACGACCAGCACTACAACATCCCTGACAGATGGCTGTCCAGACATGAATAGATTTCTGCTCTTCGAATGTCACTGTATCATCCTCATTTTAAAGATGGGGAACTGAGGCACAGAGGAGTTGAAGGGGCGTGCCCAACACCACAAAGGACATCTGCGATAGTTGAGCTGGGAAATGAACAATCTCTCAACCAGCTGCTGACAAAGGTTACAGACTGTTGTAACTAGCATTAATTAGAGTTGGATCATCCTCCAGATTCTTTAAATCTCCTTTTCAGGAATGCAGAGAGAGATATTGGGAGCATGCTTTGTGGCTGAGCAAATTCTATGATTCTTGATCTAAACTTGCTTAAAGATTGGTGGTGTATAGAACTGGGGCCCAATCATTTACCATTAAAAATTAATGTAGATTTTGCCATTGACTTTGATGGCTTCTGATCTGCAGCCCTGTTGTCTTGGTTTAGCTCAGGTGAAAACAGACATGCACCTTAACTTTACTTTAAGACCACTTTAACATTCCTTATGCATGTTGCAGGGCTGCATAGGGCACCAACACAGCCCTGCAACATGCATAAGAAATGTTAAAGCGGTGTCACATGCATGTCTCTTACCCATAGAACGGGACCACAAGAGATGGTCAAGAACTCCCCCCCACTTCCTCCAAGAGGGTATAAGAAACCTATTACTTTGATTTGAGTACAACTCCTTTTTTACTTTGTGTTAAATTAAGACGACATTGGCAGCAATTTTACAATCATTTCAGAGCAGCTCTTTTGTTAACAAGTTACATTTAATAAGAACAAAATAACTGCAGGAACTATGACAGTGGAAGCATCCACCAAAGGCTGCATAGCTTACCTGTCTCTGTCTCATTGTACTTCACTCCCTTTGTTAAATGACAGACTTATTGCAGAAACCGCTATGCAAAAATTTCATCATAGGCATCTAAACATATCTGCTGATAGAGAAGACTGGTATTCCATTGTAGTTTAGGGAGGAAATGGATATGAGGGGCCATTGTGGAGGTATACACAATACTGAACGCTTTAGAGAAGTGCACATGTTCACTTCTATTTACTCTGTCACAATGCAAAGACCAGGGGATGCTGGATGAAATGGAAAAGCCATGATTGATTGTAGAAGTGCTAAAAGGAAATACTTTGTCGTTTTTACACAATGCACAGTTACTTTGCAGAACTTTTTACCACGTATCACCAAAGCCAAGAGCGTAGCAGGATTTTTTTTAAAAAAGATTTGCTCTGTACCTGGCTGATGAGAACATTCACGGTTACATTAGTAAAGGATTAAATTAATACAATTTAGAAGTTTGTAAGGGATATTAAACCCATTCTCTAAATTCTCCATTCATATTTCCGTTCTCTAAAGAAATTGTATTTCAGAGCATGTTATTCCCTGATTGCTCACTTCTGGATTTCTTGCACCTTGCTCTAAAGCATCTGGCATTGGCCACTGCTGAAGTCATCATACTGGATTAGATGGACCACTGATCTGATACAGTATGGCAATGCCGGTCTTTATAGGTATGCTGTGTAAGTAGTATGAGAACATAAGAATATAAGTAGTGCCATACTAGGTCAGACCAATGGACCATCGAGCCCAGCATCCTGTCTCTGGCAGTGCCCAGTCTTGTTCACTTGGAAGAAGTACCCAATCAGATCACAATGGGCAAGCCATTCCCTTTTGTCCACTCCCACCTCCCAACAGTAAGAAGTTGCATCCCTTAAACCTACTTGGCTGATAGCCATTGATGGATCTACTCTCCATGAACTTATCCAGTCCTTTTTAAAACCCAGCTATACCTCTGGCAACAAATTCCACAAGTTAATTGTGCATTGAGTGAAAAATACTTGCTTTAATTTGTTTTAAATCTACTGCCAGTTAGTTTCATGGAGTGTCCCCTAGTTCTAGTAATATCTGAGAAGGTAAATAACTGTTCCCTATTTACTCATGCCACACTACTCATGATTTTATAAACTACTATCCTATCCCCTCTCAGGCCGTTTATAAGTGAGATGCTCCCCCCACGTGGACACCCAGTGGGGGGCAGTGGACAATGTCCATGTGGGGGAGCATCTTGTTTAAAAGTGGAAATGTGTGGATGCACGGTCCCGAGACCCATGCATTCCCATGCATTTCCATCCACCTCCCACTCTTGGAGCAATCAGTGAAAAGGTGGGTTACTCCATGCGTGGTGATGGGTGAAGATGGGTGTGCACCCATTTGCACCCTCCCCCCATGCACGACCCCGAAGCAGCGCTCCACCAGCCATACATGGACTGCCACCCCCCCCCAGTGATGATCCACTTATAAACAGCCTCAGTCATCTCTTCTCCAAGCTGAACAGCCCCAACCTATCAAGCCTCTCATCATATTGGAGTCATTCCACACCCTGGACCATTTTTGTTGTCTGTCTCTGTACGTAGTTTTACTATGTTTTTTTTTAGATGGGGCAACCAAAACTGCACACAATATTCCAGGTACGGTCGTACCATAGATTTATATAGAGGTATTACATAATTTTCAGTTTTGTTCTTAATCCCATTCCAAATGATTCCTGTCAGACCCCGCCGGCGCGGTCTGAAGGATAGGGGCAGGACCCTTCCCCCTGGCACAGCAGCTGATCCCCAGAACGGGGCAGACCCCGACACCTAGGTGAGGCACCCACCTCCACAATGCCGGAGGCTCCTTCCCCTCCTCTATCCATAACTGACAGGAGGTCCAGCAGCGAGACAGCCCGGCCCCCCGCTGACGCTCCAGCCGGGGGCGGAACATCAGATGCACTTCAGCTTGCACCACCAGCACCGCCCCCGGCTCCACTGCGCTCGGCGCGGCTGCACACCCGTCAGCTCACAGGTTCTTAAGCCGCCTGGGCACACAGACCTCTGCAGGTGATCAGTGCCCTACAGCCTGTGAGACTAGCCCCTTGCTTTCCTTCTTTGTGCACCCGCAGCACTTCCCTGACTGCTGGTTCCCCGAGGTCGCTGTTAGGAGTGAGTGGTGAGTGCTAGGTGAGTGCTAGGTGAGTGGATGCAAAGGATCGTGTGTTCAGGTGAGTGTTCTCCATTCCTGCTTCGCAGTGCACCCCCCTGGGCCCCTGGCGTGCTTGCCCTTCCCTTTTCCCCTTCCTGGGGGCATTTCCCCACGGGGATCTCCCCGCCTTTCCCCACTGTCACACTATTGGTGTTGGGTACCCAGCCCCGCACGAGTGTGGAGTGGTCCTTGCAGTCTCTGGGTTTCTGATCCGTCCAATGATGACTGGGGCTCAGGGCTATGTACCCTAACGCCACCTAAAATTCTGAGGACACTCTTAAGGGCTCACCCCGAGACCTACAACCCGCGTGCCAGGAAGAGTGCCTGGGCGCTTGTCCCCGCCTTCTCCCTTCCCCTTGAGGGGGCTCCCACCCTCTCACAGTATCACAGGCACCTTTTTTCCAATAGTACCTTGTGGGACCCCGATCATGGAATAAGTAATGGCGATCATGGAATAAGTAATAAGGACACTCTTAAGGGCCCATGGAATAAGTAATTCCCGATCATGGAATAAGTAATTCCTGATCATGGAATAAGTAATTCCCGATCATGGAATAAGGTGCTTGCCCCTGCCTTCTCCCTTCCCCTTGAGGGGGCTCCCACCCCCTCACAGTATCACCGGCACCTTTTTCCCAATAGTACCTTGTGGGACCCCAATCATGGAATAAGTAATTCCCGATCATGGAATAAGTAATTCCCGATCATGGAATAAGTAATAAGGACACTCTTAAGGCCCCCCCCAGAGACCTGCGACCTGCGTGCCAGGAAGAGTGCCTGGGCGTTTGCCCCCACTTTCTCCCTTCCCCTTGAGGGGGCTCCCACCCCCTCACAATTCCTAATGTTCTGTTTGCTTTTTTTGACTGCTGCTGCACAGAACTGAGGATCCAAGATCCTTTTCCTGAGTGGAAACACCTAATTTAGAACCCAGCATTTTGTATATATAGTTCGGATTTTTTTGCCCTATGTGCATCAATTTGTACTTGTCAACATTAAATTAAATCTACCATTTAGATACCTAGTCACTTGGTTTCGCATGATCCTCCTACAATTCCTCACAGTCCACACAGATTTTAACTGCCTTGAATAACTTTGTGTCATCTGCAAATTTGATCACCTCACTTTTTACTCCCTTTTCCAGATCATTAATGAATGCATTAAACAACACCGGTCCTAGTACAGATCCCTGGGGCGTTCCACTAGTTACTTCTCTCCATTGCAAAAACTGACCGTTTAGTCCTAAATCTTTGCTTCTTATCCTTTAACCAGTTACCAATTCATGATAGGATAAGGCCTCCTATTCCATGACTATTTAATTTCCTCAAGAGTTTCTCAAGAACCTTATCAAATGTCTTCTGAAAATTCAGGTACACTATCGACTGCCTCACCCTTATCCACATTTATGTACACCCTCAAAAAATTCCAGTGGATTAATAAGGCATGGCTTCCCCTTGCCTAATCCATGTTGACTCTTCCCCATTATGCCGTGTTTAACAATATGCTCAGAAATGCTGCTTTTTACAACCATTTCCACCAATTTTCCTGGCAGCGATGTCAGGCTCACTGGTCTGTAGTTTCCAGGATTGCCTCTGGAGCCCTTTTAAAATGTTGGTGTTACATTCACTACCTTCCAATCCTCGGATATAGTGGCAGATTTTAGCGATAGGTTACAAATTACCAATAGTATATCTGCAATTTCATACCTGAGTTTCTTCAGAACTCTAGGGTGAATATAATCTGGTCCTGGTGATTTGTTACTATTTAGTTTGTCAGTTTGCACTAGAACCTCTTCCATAGTCACATTGATTTGTGACGGTTCTTCTGATTCATTAGCTACAAAAAATAGTTTCGGTGTGGGCATCACCCCAACAACTTCTGCAGTGAAGAATGAAGCAAAGAATTAATTCAGCTTCTCTGAAATGTCCTTATCTTCCCTGAGCACTCCTTTCACCCCCTGATCATATAATGGCCCAGCGGACTCTCTAGAAGGCTTCTTCCTTCCGATGTACTTGAAAATGTTTTTATTAGTAGTTTCTGCATCTTTAGCAAGTTCCTCTTCAAATTCCCTCTTGGCCTGCCTTATTCACATCTTACATCTAATCTGGCAATGCTTATGCTCTTTAGTATTTTCTTCATTAGGACTAGCTTTCCATTTTTAAAAGGACACCTGTCTTTTTGGGCTATAATAGCCTTCTTCACCTCTCTATTTAGCCATGCAGGCAGATGTTTGGTCCTCCTACCTTTTTTTTATTTGTAGAATACATTTAATCTGGGCTTCCAAGATGGTGTTTTTAAATAGACTCCACACTTTTTGCAGACATTTACTCCTTGCTACTGCTCCTTTTAGTTTCTCTCTAACTCGTTCGACGTTTCCTCAGTTTTGCATAGTTCCCCATTTTAAAGTTAAATGTCGCTACAGTAGTTTTATCTGTCATTCTCCTTCCCGTAAGTATGTCCAATTTGATTGTATTATGATCACTATTGCCAAGTAGCTCCACCACCGTTACCCCTTGCACAAGGCCTGCTCTCCACTTAAGACTAGATCCAAAGTAGCTCTTTCTGTAGGTTCCAGGACCATCTGCTCCAAGAAACAGTCATTAATGGCATCTAAAATGTTTGCCTCCACATTAATGGCATCTAGATATTTTACCTCCAAATCCTGAGGAGACATTTACACATTCAATATTAAGATAATTGAAATCACCCTTTATTATTGTGTTTCTGACTTTAGTAGCCTGTCTAATCTCTATTAGCATTACATAGTTAGTCTCACTGTCCTGGTCAGGGGCAGGGCCGGCCCCAGGCATGTGCCACATGTGCGGCCGCACATGGCCCCGCCACCAGCTGGGGCCCCGCACTTGTCTGGCTGGGCAGCAGGCTGCAACCAGCTTCTCCCCCAGAAAGTGATTCTTCCTCCCCTCCCTGGCTCCAGACCCCATCCCTCACCTGCCTCTGCCTTCTAGTAGTGCTGCAGCAGCAGCAGCAGTGGGGACACTGGATCGGGCTGGGAGATAAGGCTGTTTACTAGACACGGGAAAACCGGTAAATCCGGAATCCGATAATGCCGGTACCGGGTCGGATTCGACCCGGTAAATCCGGTCCGGTTACCGAATTCCGGGTACCAGATTTTTTTACATTGCAGCCATTTAAAAATGGCTGCAATGTAAAAGCCCCACCAAAAAAGTTAAAAAAACCAAACCCTCCCCGAGTCCAGGCTGCGTGGGTGGAAGGGGGGACACCCCCCACCCACCCTGCCCAGCCTGGATTTTTGTTTAAAAAAAGACTCAGAGCCCATCTCCCAGCACCAGCAGCCGCGGCGTCCCTGCAGCCGCCGGTAAGTCTGACCCAATCCCTGGGGGGGGTGTTTAACACCCCCCCAACCCCCCAGGGATCA
>QEPC01002784.1:1428608-1439750 GCA_003113815.1 Sphenodon punctatus
AACAGCAAAAATGCCCTGCACTTATTATTTCTGCTGATGCAGAGAAGGCTTTTGATTTCACAGAACCAAAATGTTTGTTCATGATTTTAGAAAGAATGGGGTTCAAGGGTAATTTTTTGAATTGGGTGAAAGCAATTTATACGGACCCTCAATCCTCTGTGATAATCAATGGCGGGCTGACTAAATCCTTTAAATTGCAGAGAGGAACTAGGCAAGGATGCCCGCTGTCACCCTTGCTTTTCAATTTAGTGTTAGCATTGTTGGTCAATGCCATAAGGCAGAATCCAAATATTATGGGCGTGTCAGTAGGGGGACACACACGAAAACTTTCCCTTTATGCTGATGTTCTTCTTTTATATGTCACGGAGCCAGAAAAATCCTTACCAGAGTTGTTTAAGGTATTTGATGAATTTGGGGCAATTGCGGGATATTCAATTAACAAAGAAAAATCCTATGCTTTAGTCTTGGCACATAATAAAGTATAGGAACAAGAAATGAAAAAACTATCACCTTTTCCAGTGAATGATAAAGGCATAAAGTATCTGGGGGTAACAATAACAAAGAATCTTAAGGATTTATCCTCTATGAATTTTGCTCCCCTCCTGAAACAGCTTAAAGAGGAAACAAAACCTTGGTTGAAACTTATGGTTTCCTGGATGGGTAAGGTAAACCTTTTTAAAATGATGGTGCTCCCCAAGATCTTGTACCGGCTCATGGCACTCCCCTTACATCTCCCTGACTCCTTTTCTAAAGTATGGGACATCCTGGTGCGTGATTTAATATGGGATGGGAAAAAACCCAGGATTAAAAAACTGTCTATTTTGAGGCCCAGAGACAGGGGAGGTATACATTTCCCGGATATAAGATTGTACCATACAGCAGCCGTTTTGGGGGCCATTCCTGAGTGGTATAAGGAAGTGGAGGTGTCTGAATGGGTGGCCCTAGAAAAATAAATAATGCATGTACAGTCTTTAAGGAATATAATAGCGAATAAAGGTTTAATAGTAAAGGACCACATTAGGGATCACCCATTTATAGGCACCCTACTGAAATACTGGGTTGAGACCCCCCCAAAAATGGGGACTCAGGTAGGAGTCTCACCTTATACCCCTATAGACTCAAATTATATGGTACAGAATAATTTAGCAAAGGACCTAAGAACCAAGTTGAAAGAGGGGGGCTATGTAAGATGAAACAGCTTTTTGTGCAAGGGAAATGTTTAAGTTTGGAAAAATTAGAAACAATGATGAAATGTAAAGTGAATAGTTTTCAGTTTTTACAATTAAGGAGTGCTAGCTCGGTAGGGCCAAATAAGAAGGAATTTGGTAGAGAGCCTCTTAAGATAGAGAAGATTCTTTATGAGAAAAATAAATCTGCAGGAAGGCTGGGAAAAATGTATAAAGAACTTAAAAGAATCTTTTATTGCAACCAGATTTTATATATGGAAAAGTGGAGAAGGGACTTAGCTATTCCTGTAGAGGAAAAGGATGAAAAAAGAATCTGGCACCATATGAACCTGTGCATTCTCTATGGAGGTGAAAGAGGTTCTGATCAAACTTACCACCAGATTTTATCTGACACCCGACCGTTTTAAATTTGGAGATAAGACTGTCAAAGGCTTATGTTGGAGGGGCTGTGGAAAAGAAGGGACTTATATTCACTGCTGGTGGGAATGTGATATAGTCAAGGTATTTTGGAGTAAAGTCTGGACGATTGAATAAAAAATGATGGGGGAAGTCATATCGTTTAAGCCTGAGATATGTCTGTTGGGACTTTTCCCGGAGGTCAAACAGGTGAGCAGATATCCGAAATCTTGCAAAGTGCTGTTCTTGGCAGCAATAAACATTATCATAAGAAACTGGAAAGCAAATAAAGATCTTTCACTTGACATGTGGAAGCAAAGAATCTGGTATCTGTTTAGCCTAGAAAAGCTGCACGCGAGGGTTCATGGCAAAGAGAAGATATTTGAAGACATCCGGCCCCCTATCATCTGCATTCTGGAAGACAAGCATGTCAGGAGCAGAGACACTGAACAACTTTTCAAATACTAGCCCTGAAAGAGAATGTTGATCTTTTACAAGTGGACTTAAAATGCTGCTGTGTGGAATTTGTATTGGATTTTCAAAGAAGTTCTGTTTGGTTTATAGTGAGATATTTTGTCTGGATGTTGTGGATGTCTGATTAATAATGATACAATAAAAGCTTTAAAAAAAAATCATGCAGATATATGTTTACTCTTATGTCTGAAAAGAGGAGACTGCAATTAAACGTTGAGTAATGGACATTGCTATTGGACAGAGTATTGTTTTCTCTTGGAGTCCCCTTTGTCTGTTGATATGGTAGCAAAATAGGGCAAAGATTGTCCAAGCTACCTCAACTTTTACTATGTATTTTGTTAAAAGTACCTCTGCAGTCTTACTGAATTTTCACTGCATTCAACGTCTGAGTTTTAACTGGTTGTTTTTCTTTCATGTCCAAATTGCTAGCATTAAATTCATATGCAAGTTTAGAAAGTAAGGTGGCAAGCAGATCATAACAGATTGTCATGATGATTTTCAGGGCTTAGGCCCTGAATCTTTGTACCACACTATGTATCCCTGGGTCTTTTGACAGGGATGCAGCCTATTCTATCCCCTGCAGAAACACTCCTTCCGGGAGGCAAACAGAACCAGGACAGCTATGGGGCAGATAGTGGGTGTTTTCAGATGGACAGTGACTGGGCCAGAGCCCCAGAGCAGGCATGTTGAGTGACCCAAACCAGAGCTGTATACACCCACCACGTGTTTGCCTGCCTTGAGACAGACAGCCTGGCACATGGGTGAACTGAGCGCACAGGCAGAAAACACACCTTCCTCCAGCCCGGCTTTGGAAAACAGACAGATGAGCTGACCCCGCATGCTGGCCCCATGTTTTGCTCTGGTAACCATGGCAATGGGATGCTGCAGCAGCCACTCTGGCTATTTGGTCTGCCAACATCTATGATCTGGACAGGACCGTGTTTGGCCAGGGCTTGCGGGCTCGTTTAGATGGACAGGGGTTCCATGTTTCCCTGTTGCCATGGGTTTGGCCAGCATCCTTAGTGAAGTGTGCTCTGGGATCTTCTGGAGCACCACCTGTGGGCCTGCTCCGACTTTGCACATCTGGCAGTCGCTCTTCAAATGCACAGGTCAACCAAACAGTCGGTCTTCAAACGGACAGGGGTGAAGTGGGTTGGTGTGGGCAAAAGTGGGGCTGCTGTCCATCTATTTACACCAATGTATGTTCCTACAGGCTGGAGGGCATGGCTAAGGGAAGAATCAAGCCCCCAACTCCCCTCCACTCCCCATGAACCGATGGGTTAGCAGATGATGAGAGTGATGGGGGAACTGAAGATAACTGGGCAGCGTACCCTCAATATTTTAAATAAAAGCACTGTGGTGGAAGAAACTCAGCAGCTGAAAATTCTACAAGGATTTGCAGCTAGAGAGAACTGTATTGCTACAAAGACTATTGGCCTATTTAGGGTATGCCCAGAATTCTTCACAGCCTTAAGTGCACTTTAAAAGCTCCCATTAATCCCAAATGGTGTTTTCTTAGAACGTTGCATTGGGTAATTCTGCTTCCTTTGCTGTCACTATAAATCTTTATTTAATAAAAAGATTTTACCAAAAACAGTAACTTATTAATTTTTTTCCAACAGCAAAAGTAAATTTGATTTATTTTAGTTGTATTCTTGAGTGACTGTAAAGAGCAAAGGATGAAAGACAGACCGGAGAAATTACTCCTAGAGAAAAACTGATGTAGAAACAGAATGCTGTTCTGGACAAGTAAATTGTGCCTTCTCTTCTGGAAGCAAAACGTGACAAGTGTGTGGGCTGGAAAAATTCCTTGCACCTGAGCATATGGGACTCACAAAGAAATTATGCAATTCATTAGGAACTGGGAAACCTTCCAGAGTCACATATCAACATGACTCTGGAAGAGGTTCTAGAGCAAACAGACATACTAAATAATAACAAATCACCAGGGCCAGATGGTCTTCACCCCAGAGTTCTGAAGGGGAACTCAAGTATGAAATTGCAGACTTGCTACTGGTAATTTGTAACTTATCGCTAAAATCTGCCACTGTACCTGAGGATAAAAGGGTAGTGAGGGCTGCAGAGGGAATCAATGAGCTTGACGTTGGTGCTGGGAAAACTGGTGGAAACGTTTGTTAAGAACAGAATTATTGAGCATATTGATAAACATCACATAATGGGGAAGAATCAACATGGATTTAGCAAAGGGAAGTCATGTCTCACTAATCTACTGGAGGGTGTAAATAAGCATGTAGATAAGCGTGAGTCAGTTGACATAGCATATCAGGATTGTCAGAAAGTGTTTCAGAAGGTCCCTCACAAGAGATTCTTGAGGAAATTAAATAGCCATGTGATGGGAGGCTGTGTTGTATCATAGACTGGTAACTGGTTAAAGGATAGGGAACAAAGAGTAGGACTAAAAGGGCAGTTTTACAGTGGAGAGATGTAAATAGTGGAGTGCCCCAAGACTTTGTACTGGGACCGGTGTTGTTTAAGATATTCATTAAAGATCTGGAAAAGGGATTAAATACTGAGTAAAGTGAATAGATTTGCAGATGACACAAAGTTATTCAAGATAGTTAAAACCAGAGTAGACTGTAAGGAATTGCAGGAGGATCTTGTGAGACTTGATGACTGGGCAAATGAAATTTAATGTGGACAAGTGCAAAGTGATGCACATAGGGAAAAATAATCCAAACCATGGGCCTTTTTACATGGATGGAGGGGGGGAGAAGATGGGTGTTTTGCCATGGTGGGTGGAGGTGTATATGTGTCCATTCACCGGGCGAACACCCATCCCCCCACCCACCGCATACATGGATGCCCCCCTGCACACCAAGCGGGGTGGGGGGGCGTCTGTGTAAAAACGGCCGATATGTACATAATGCTGGGTTCAAATTAGAAGTTATCACTCAGGAAAGGGATCTTGGAGTCATTGGGTGAAAACAGACATAACACTAACCACCCTTGGTGGTTATTTATGCATGTTGCAGGGCTGTATTGGTGCCCTATGCAGAAATGACCACCAAGGGTGGTTAAAGGGTGGTTAGCATCATGTCTGTTTTCACCCATTGTGGACAATACATTGAAATCCTCAGCTCAGTGTGGGGCAGTGGTCAAAAAAGGAAACAATGTTAGGAATAATTTGGAAAGGCATAGTGAATAAAACCAAAAATATCATAATGCCTTTGTATACATCTATGGTGAGACTGCACCTTGAATATTGTGTGCAGCCCTGGTCACCCCATCTCCAAAAAGATATAGTAGAACTAGAAAAGGTACAGAGAAGGACAACAAAAATGATAAAGGGATGGAACAGCTACAGCTTCCATATGAAGAGAATCTTCATAGGTTGGGCTCTTCAGCTTGAAGAAGAAATGACTGAAAGGGGATACGATAGAAGTTTATAAAATCATGAGTGGTGTGGAACAAGTTACTAGGGAGCAGTTATTTACCCTGTCAATTAGTATTAGAACTAGGGGACACGCCACTAAACTAACTGGCAGCAAATTTAAAACAAATAAAAGAAAGTATTTTCTCGCTCAGTGTACAATTAACTTGTGCAACTTGTTGCCAGAGGATGTGGTCAAGGCCAGCAGTATAGCTGGGTTTCAAAAAGGGATTGGATAAGTTTTTGGAGGGAAGGTCCATTAATGGTTATTAGCCAAATAGGTATGGGGGATGTAAACTGTTACTTTCGGAAGCTGCCTGGGAGTGAGCAACAGGGAATGGATCACCCCATTGTGACCTGTTGGGTACTTCTCCCAAGCAACTGAGATTGGCTACTGTGAGACACAGGATACTGGGCTCAATGGACCATTGCTCTGACCCAGTATGGCACTACTTATGTTCTTAAAGATACCACGCCCTTCACTTGAGGGGTGAGAAAAAAGTCTTAGTTGCACATAGAAAGTTTGAGAGGTGGCAATGTTGGATGCACTCCCAAGTTAAACAGCCACTCCTGTCCTCTTTATGGCCACCAAGCAGGAGTTAATCTCCAGACAGATTAGTCAGATGATAGGACATAAATTATGGTATTTACTGTTCACTGTGGCACATTCTCATAAAAATGTATTGCACTTTGTAGTGGTATACTACAATGCAGTCTTCATCCTAAATTCTGGATGCTGATGCTCTGAGCAGTAAGGATTCTACCACTACAGTTTCCGCATTCCCAGGCTTTGCCTGTGTTGTGAGAACTGGCACATGTCATTCACCATAGGGACAGCTCCACCTGAGGTATTAAGAGTAAAGGTTGTGATATCAGCAGGACTCGGGTAGTTGTTCCCACCATCTTTTCTAGCCCATCTCTGAGTCATGCTGCTTGTTGCTGGTGTGGAGACCAAGAACAGTACAAGGTTTGTCTTAGCTGGAAAAACAGGTCATGTTAGACCATATCCGTGTTTGCTAACATGATGCTGAATACATGATATATACAACTAAGTCATGTTTAACATCATCTCATCTTCGAGGATAGTTCAAGCAGGAATTACTATTGCAAGGTGACCCAAAGTCACGTTCAAACATGCTCTCGTTTTTCTAGTGAGACGCTCACAGAGGTGATGAGGAAAGGTATGTGCAGCCTGAGATCTTCAGAAGCTCCATGCTCCCCTTCTGTGCATTTACACACAGGAAGAGAAGCATATGGCCTGCAGTGAATAACATGTTTTTGCAGAATGTTAATTGTGGCTTTCAAAATCTCACTTGGATTTTACTTCAGATTTTTAACAAGATGCTGACAATAGTCTATATCTTTTATTGCTCATGACAGATGAAAGCCCAT
Organism: Sphenodon punctatus; assembly: GCA_003113815.1. Taxonomy (NCBI): domain Eukaryota; kingdom Metazoa; phylum Chordata; class Lepidosauria; order Sphenodontia; family Sphenodontidae; genus Sphenodon; species Sphenodon punctatus. The sequence continues at coordinate 1,435,449 of QEPC01002784.1, forward strand.
ATTCTTCTAGTTGTGGGAAGGAAACTGATTTTTTGGACAGTCTCAAAATATTTTGGCAACTTGACCATTTGGAACTATGAAGTTAAGAATGTTTTTATTGCAAAGGTAAAGTATATCTAGGTAAACTAGTCTGCATTCTAGTTATTTGCCTCAGATCTTATCAGGCTAAGGCTTTAACAATGGCAGGAGTCATAGATAGTAACGGAATCGTAATGATGACAAAAAGCCACATTTTCAAGTCTGAACACAATTGTCCTTAGCTAATTTAGAGCAGGCCATTCAGTACTTCCATAGCATTTTGGTATTATAGGTATTTTACATATGATGTTGTTCATAGGTAAAACATGAGTACTGAAAGAGGAGGGCACATCTAAGCAGTCTGGAGGGCCTGCTGAAAAAAGGGAGGTTGCAAGAGCCTGCCATGTGCTCTCCTTCACGATTTGATTCCTTTCACTGCCCTGTGACCCTATATGACAAGTGCCAATAACCTGTTATTGTGGAAGCTTTCTAGAGAGTGGCATCAAATGAGATGATACCCCGCTGGAGTCTGTGCTTGGTCTGTACAGCCCCCAATGACATGTTTAGCATGTCCAGGCTAATAAACGGGCAGCCTCCGGGCTGCCTGTATTTCATGTGCTTGTGGCAACTTCCATCAGTGGTGCTAGCGATCTCCCTCCCCACAGTCACCACTTCACTAAGAGGCATGCTAAATATCTCCTTCCCCCCGCAGTTTCCCTCCCCACCTCTCAGCTGAACATGCTCTCCACTGAGAGGTGAGGAGGGAGATTGTGGGATGGAGGGAGATCTGTAGCTCGCCTCTCAACCGAGAGGCAGGGTGGGAGACTGTGGGGGGAGGGAGATCTCTAGTGCGCCTCTCAGCTGAGAAACAGCCACAAGGGAGGAAGATTGCTATCACTACCACCTCTCAGGTGTGCTAGGTGGGACTCTATGTGCTGGTGGAGCCGGATGCCAGCAAGGCTGCGGGTGAATGTAATTCACGAGACGTGGACACCCATTAGCCCTGATTGGCCCACATGGTGGGCCTGTGATGTCCCTGCACTCTGCTGTGAATGGCGGCTCTGTGGTGACCATGTGGAGGCCACATGACGGACACCTAATTGGGCATGAGGGAATCGTCTTATTTGATTCCACCCAGAGTCTTAACTGCACAACAAAAAGTGGACCCATGTTGCTTAGAAATTCAGATGGTAGCTATCATGTCTCACCATAAGTTAACACTGAAGTGTACATCAAAAGGAGATAAATATTAATAGGCATCTTTTTCATAGTAGCTATCTTGCTTTAAAAAACAACCACCCCATACCAGCATGATTTGTGACACAAGTAATGTGGAAGCCCAGAGTAAAGAATTTTCCACACTAGCCCTAAATTTACAAACAGAATAATGGCACACTGCATGTTAACATTCCTTGAAGCTTGAGGTCAAAAGCGACTGAGCTCTCTGAGTAACCAGCTGTGTGCTTTTATCACAATTTTAGGTGTTTCCTTAAAGCCTCAAGCTGAAACCTTATGAATCTCAGCTTTCATTTTTAAAACACAAAACAAAACAAAAAACAATAGGTCACGATCGATTTGAAAATGTGACTGCAGTACACTCTAAAGCTTCAAAAACAACAACAAAAAGTTAAACACCATATTCAATCAAACAAACAAAAACAAATCAAGAGAACACAACATTGATTAGTTTAGAAGTCAAATAGTTTAAAAAACAATTTCAGGATATTATGAAGACTGACTTTTTAAACATTTTGCATTGGTAACTTTGTGCTTTCTTTGAATCATGGTGCTGGAAGCCCTATGAATTTAAGGATCATCACGTCTTTTACTAAAACAGTATAAATTGTTCTCCATCTGGGTTACAGCAGCCTTTTAAGTACTTGAAAACTATTACCATGTTCCTCCTTAGACTTCTTTTCTTAAAGCTAGACATCCTCAGCTCCTTCAACCTTTACTCACATGATACAGGTCCCTTTATTCTTGTTGCTTTCCTCTGAATTTTTTCCAGGTCCTTAAAAAGAGATGTACAAAACTGGACACAGTACTCCAGATGAGACCTAACCATGGCTGAAGACAGCAGTATAATTATTTCTCATGCTTTGAACATAAGGCTTCTGCTAATGCAACCCCAAATGGCATTTCCTTTCTTTGCAATGGTTTCACATTAGTACAGTATTCATTTTTGTGGCCCACTCTCATCCCTCATTTCTTTTACAGGACTGCTTTCAAATGAAAAGCTTTGTAGTATGAGTACCCCAAGTAGACATTGCATTCAGATAAGAATTAGGAAAACAAGATGAGTTAGTTTTAAAAGTATCCATAGGTTATTCTTTAGTTATACAACCACAAGAGATGAAATAAAATGAAGTGGTTACTTTGCTTGCTTGCTTACTACCCGACATTACCATACAACACTCCTTAATGTTTTCACATATGTTTTGTACAACACATTATTTTGTTCATTAAAAATCATTTCTCTACAACGCCTCCAACACACACCTGAAGAGAGGCCTGCTAAAAATGCTGACTAGGTTATGTTATCACTTTTAGGGGGCCAGCTTTCATCGACAGAAATAATTGATTTCAGTGGATGGCGAATCACACCCTTAGTACCAGTTTAAAAATGGCCAGTTACAGCAATCACCCAACCTTCCTTCCTTTGTGAATGTGTTCGGAGAAGCAGCACTGCTAAAAAGCTATATTTATATGCATAATTATCAATAGTATAAAACATGTTTTCTTACTGGCACTGGTTGGAAGAAAACCTGTCAATACACGTAGAACGGTTCACCTACTGTTACCAACTCTCCCATTTTTGTGTGTTTTTTTAAACTCAAGCTCCAGCAACCCACTAAAGCGCTTATGAGGGTATACTTACTTGAAAAATCAGCTCGATTCTCAAAGCCCTCAGTAGAATCAAGCCCTATTAAAGTGAATGATCCGAAACATTGTGGGGATCAGACATGAAATTTCTAGCCCACATGATTGCGGAGAAAAACTTGACCGCGTGCTCAAAATCTGCAAGACAAGCAAAAAACACCTGGAGTTTATTAAATCTCATGATTGAGTTATTTCTGGGTGGTGCGTGTGGCGCCACAGACACAGGTACAAGTTCTCCAAGCCAAACCCTGCCCCAGTGATGCCGCGGGAGAGGATCTGGTGCACTTTCACGAAGCCCCCTGCAGGAGGCAGCAGAGAGCAGGAAGAGGCCAGCCGCCCCCAGCCATCGCGCGTTCCCTTGTCGCCTCCCTCTGTGATGTCTGTCAAAGGTCTCTAGGCAACCGGATCCCAAACAGCGCGCTCGTTCGCTCTCTCTCCCGGACAGCGCGGCGCGGGCCGGGGTTCGGGCAGCAACACCAGCCCCGAGAGGGCAGCAGGGCCGGGCCGGGACAAGCACAATCATGGCGCTACCGCTCTTGCCCGGGAATTCCTTCAACAGGAACGTGAGTGACCCCCCTCCGCCCAGCAGCAGCAATTCCTCCGTGCCCCCCCCCCCCGCAGCCTCCTCATGTACTTCCCCCAGCACCTTCCATCACTGCCCCCGCCCAATACAATACCCCCAGATACCACCTAACCCCCACAGATAAGTGCTGCCTCCTAGCTCCTCTCACCACTCAGGTAGCCAACACCTTTCTTTCACCCCTGCAGCAAAATCCATATTGCCTAGTGCTACCCACTGGGAGAACTCTCCAAATATATCCACCCCGCACAGGATACCCTTCCCCCACCGACTGGTACCTAACATCTGCTAGTATGACTCTCCAGAGCATCACTCCTAGTAACCCCTCCCCTCTAGAGTAATGGCCCATGGTCCACAAACCCCTAACTCCAGAGGAACCAACCCTACTGAAACCAAGAACGAGCGATATGTGGGTTGTGGCCATGGATTTTAGGGCTTGAGGCCATTCGGATTTAGCGTGACCTCTCCCCCACACCAAAGAATTCTCCCAGCCAGTCCTGCTTCATGCCTGTCGCATGAGGATATCTCCAGACCTGGAGGGGGTGGGGAGTATCCATCATCACATCTAGCCCCACCTTCCAATACACATTTATCCTAACACTCCGATATCTCCGCCTGGATGTCTCAACGCCAACTCAAACGGAACATGACGAAAACTGAACTCCTGATCTTCCCTCCCAATCCTTCCTCTCCCTCTTCCCTGTCAATTACCATTGATGGGGTCTCCATCCTCCCTGGCCCCCAAGCTCGCAGCTTGGGCTTCATCTACGACTCGCACCATACCTTCAAACCCTACATTGACTCCGTGGCCAAATCCTGCCGCT
>QEPC01002784.1:1441285-1484780 GCA_003113815.1 Sphenodon punctatus
CTTAGGGGAGCAGGGAAGGCGTGGAAGGGCGAGAGAGGGGACAGAGGAGGAGCGAAGTGCACGGGCTGGAGTATGGAGGGCGATAAGTGCAGAGAGGTAGGGGGGAGCGAGGTTGTGAAGAGCTTTATAGGTGAAGACTGGGAGCTTGTGCAGGATTCGCTCAGGAAGGGGAAGCCAGTGAAGCGAAGCTTTCTTTTTCCTATATTTTTCCACAACATACTCCTCTCCAGCATGCTCCCCATTATCACCTCCCATGAGCTCCTCAGACACATAGGTCATACAGCCATGATCCTCAAAGCACTTATTCTGGACTAGTCCAATTGACTTTAATAGGACTACTCCAGAATAATTGGTTTAAGGATTGTGGCCTTAGCGTGATCTCAAGATATTATTGCTATAGGACTCCGGAAGGGAGTTCTACAAATGCAGCATGGCCACCGAGAACACCCTCTCCATTGTGGCTCCCCAAAGGCGCCCCTCGTGGACTGAAGGGGTCGCTCTGGGGCATGGAGAGTGAGGCGGTCCCTGAGGTACAACGAGCTAAGACCGTGTAGGGCCCAGTAGGCCAAAACCTTGAATCTGGTTGGTACACTATAGGCAGCCAGTGCAGCGCGCGGAGCACAGGAGTAATATACTCTCGTCAGCTTGTCCCCATGAGGAGACGAGCCGCCGCATTCTGCACTAGCTGCAGCCGACCAGCATCAAGGAAAGCCCCATGTAGAGCGTGTTGCAGTAGTCCAGCCTCGAGGTGATGAAGGCATGGATGAGGGTGACCAGGTTGGGTCTGGAAATATATTTACGCAGCCTCCGCACAAGATACAGCTGACGGAAGGCGGCTTTAGCCACCGCCTCCACCTGCTGATCCAGGCAGAGATCCGAGTCCAACAGTACTCCCAGACTCTGAACCTGCTGGGCTACGGCAGATCCCCTCTACGAGGGGAGCCGACACCTCTTCACCCTACCCACCGCCATTACCTCCGTCTTACGAGGATTGAGCTTCAGTCTGCTCTGCCACAACCAACCCGCCACGGCCTCCAAACATTGGGACAGTACTGAGACAGCAGGACCTGGGTTGGTTGAAAAAGAGAGGTAAAGCTGGGTGTCATCAGCATATTGGTGGCAATGCACACCAAACCCTCTCATGATCTCCCCCAAGGGCTGCATATATACATTAAACAATAATGGAGACAGAATAGAACCTTGCGGAATGCCGCAGTCCAGGGCCTGGGGGCTGGAAGATTCAGCCCCCAGGATAACCCGTTGGCTTCTCCCCGAGAGGAATGAGCGGAACCATTCAAGAACAGTCCCGTCCAGACCCCCCAGGACTCACAATTGTCTCAACAGCAGCCCATGGTCCACTGTGTCAAAAGCGGCTGAGAGATCTAGCAGGACCAGAAGTGTTGAATGTCCTGCATCCATCTCCCGGTGGAGATCATCCACCAAGGCCACCAAGGCCGTCTCTGTACCATAGCCGGGACGGAACCCAGATTGAAATGAGTCAAGGAAACTGATGTTGTCAAGATGCACCTGGAGCTGCATTGCCACCGCCCGTTCAATAACCTTCCCTAAAAAGGGAAGGTTAGAGACAGGACAGTAACTGGCGACTGCGTACACATCCAAGAATGGCTTCTTCAGCAGGGGGTGCACCACAGCCTCCTTGAGACCGGGGGGCAAACTCCCCTGCCAAAGGGATGCGCTGATTACCCTTGCCAGACTCGTCCCCAAAGTCTCCTCGGAGGCCTTCACCAACCAGGACGGGCATGGATCTAGTTCACAACTGGTGGCTCTAACAGACCCCAGAACATCCACAGCATCGGCTGGCATCACTTCCTGAAACTCATCCAAAAAAGCTGGACCAGACGGGACCTTTATAACCTTGCGCTCCACCTCTACTGCCCCCAATCCAGTGTCGAAGTTGCTCTGGATCCGAGTGATCTTGTCTGCAAAGTAGGTGGCAAACTCCTCACAGCGGGCCTGGGACAAGTCCCCATCCAGGTGGAGGGAGGCCGGACTGACCAGCCCCCGCACCACCCGGAACAGCTCTGCTGGATGCGACTTTGCAGATGCTATGAGGGCGGCAAAGAACTCTTTCTTTGCCGTCCTCATATCCTCAACGTAGGACCGCAAATTGGCCCTACAGAGAAGTCGGTCGGATTCAGTCCAAGTCCGAAGCCAGCATCGCTCTAGTCGCCTACCTACCTGCTTCATACACCGCAGCCCCTCGGTAAACCAGGGGGCCCTGCGGTGTCGAGACAGAGGTAGGAGACGTCTCGGAGCCACCCTGTCAATGGCTTCCCCGAGGAAGATATTCCAAGCTCGAATGAGTTCATCAACAGAGTGACCGTCAGGGTCTAAGGTTAAATCCCCCAGAGCCTTCCGGAACCGTTGAGGTTCCATCAGCCTCTGGGGGCAGACCAACCTAACTGGTCCCTTCCCCTTCTGGAGGTGGTGTGCTGAGAGACTGGTCTGTAGGAGGTACTGATCCGTCCATGACAAGGGTGTGGCCCTTACATCCCCCACTACCGGATCATCCACCTCAAGGCCAGAACAAAATACCAGGTCAAGGGTATGCCCCCCACATGGGTCGGGCAGTTAACAACTTGGGACAAGTCCATGATTGCCATGGCAGCCATGAACTCTTGCTCCGCTCCCACAAAGCTGGCATCAGCATGGGCGTTGAAGTTCAGCGCCACCGCCGAGACCAGCTCAGAGCGGGCAGGGATGCTACTGGGCAGGAAGGGGCCCAGTACACCAGCAGCACCCCTAGATTGCCCCCAGCCAAATAGAATACCACATGGCGGGCCTCAATCCCCGGAACCTCCTGGAATGGATACTTCCTAACAAGTCACTTCTCTCTAAAAATAATCGCTACACCTCCTCCTCGGCCCCCAGTGCGGGGCTGGTGCTGCACGGCATACCCAGCTGGAACGAGATCGGCCAAAATTGGCCCCACCTCCTCGTCCAGCCAGGTTTCCGTAATACATACAAGGTCCTCAGCCCTATCCAGAATCAGGTCCTGGATTACTGGGGCCTTTTTTGCCACGGACCTTGCATTTAGCAGCATCAGTCCCCCACTGGTGGACCTTAGACCCTGCGCCTCCTTCGCCTCTAGTGGGGGGGAGGTTCTTTTGACCTCCGCAAGGGACCTAGGTCCCATAGGGGCCCGAACTACACACCCCCGTGGACCATACCGTCCATGTCCCAGAACCACCCCTATTGCCGCTCCTCCCTTCCCATCCACACCATTCTGACCCCCTGGCTGCTCCCCCAGAATCCTCAGAGATCCCCACTCCTTCCCCCCAAAATTCCTCCCCCCCATCTCCCCACCCACCCCATTGTTCGAACACTGCCCCCCCATCTAACCGGGGGGCAATGCCCCCCCTCCAACCTTCATTATTAGATGAAAATTTACATAACCCAAATTTCTTGTGCAGAAAACAAGGCAAGTACCATCTGAAGGCAAGCTTTTTAGTGCTGGTGCTTGCACTTTGTGCTGACACAAGTCCCACTCATCTCTGTGGGTGAAGTTCAACCCTGACAGTAGCCCTGAAGGGATCGTGGGTTTGGCTGACTGAGCAGGCTGGACATGGTTGTGTTTGGGGGAGTGGATCCACTTTGGATATGCCTTTGGATTCATAAAATACTGGCAATGGGTTATCAATGCCTTTGAGAAGTCTGTCTAGCAGTTGGCATGGTGGTGGTGATGACCACTCCCAGAGTTCAACTACCTAGTACCAGTATTCACTTACTGATTGAGCAAAACGTTGTTACATAAGCACTCACAATACCTTTTAAAGTTAGAAACATACTTACCAAGCAAGGAAGAGAGAGAAGGGGTGCCTGTACATGAGCTGCGGAGAGCTTGATCCCCACTCACCCTGTGGCAGGCACTTGGTGCCACCGCACTTCAGGGCCAGGGCGGAGAGCAGGACAGACGATCTCCCCCTGCCCCACCCCTAGCCTGCCCACTATCCTGCCTCCGGCCATGATGCAGCCGCACGGAACTGGAGCTAGCGCCCACTGCTCAGAGCCCCACAGTGGACCTCACTGTGTGGTGGGACAGTTGGGGACTGGGCACATGAGTGGCAGTGTGCTACCGTGCCATGGGCAGCCTTACTCCACTTTGGGTAAGGCTGCTACCTGCTGCGTCCCTGGCCTTTTTCTGAGGGTGCAGTGCATATCAGCCAGCTGTCCGCCCTGCCATGCGGTGGGGAGGACATCTGGCGGCTGCCAGGCACACAATGTAGTACATTGTGTGGTAAGGCTGCCTGGAGTGGGGTAAGGCTGCCCAAGACGCAGTAAATGCATAGTGTATCTATACCCAAGGTGGTTGCTGTCTTGATCTGATACCACCTGAACTATTTTGGGTGCAGCCACATGAGATGTTATCCCACTTAGGGCAGCATTATCGCACTTTAGGCAATGTTACCATGCGATGCAGTGGCTCGTAGCTCATATGCCTGGCAGTGCCAGATTTAGGCCCTTTTAAAATAGACTGTGGTGGGTGTGCGACCATGGTGGGTGGAGGTGGGTGTGCGCCCATTCCCACAGGCGCACACTCACCTCCACCCAGAGAGCATTGGGCATTTGGAGCCCACTGCTCTGTGGGTGGGTGATGGGTGTAGCGTGGGAGCGCGCACACACCCCTACCCATCCCCTGCGGCATTACCATGGGCGCCTCCACCCATCTCCATGCAATGAAATTGTGTGGAGATGGGTGGGGGCATCTCGTGTGAAAAGGACCTTAGTCTTGCATTTTTGAGGTATACATGGGAATTGGCAGTGTGCTCCCTCCCTGTCCACATCCGCCTTGCCCCCTCCCTTCATACCTTCAAATCTCTCCTTAAAACTCACCTCTTTCGCTCTGCTCTGTCTGACTCTTTATCCTGCTGAGCCACTATTCCTATACCTACGATCGGTTTACCCTTATCCTTGCAAGATGGACCTGCCTGCTGTCATTCTCATCGTAACCAAGCCAAGTACGTGCACTTGAGACCTCGCATCTTCATGAATGTTAGACCCCTTGTCTCTCCCTCTGTTCCCCTTCCTAAGTCTCTCCCCCAGCTCCTGTCTCTCAGATTGTAAGCCCTAGGGACAGGGACCGTGTCTATTTTATTACTTTGTAAAGTGCCAGGTACACTGCTGGCGCTATATAAATGTTTGTTAGTAATAATAATAATAATAATAATTGCATACGTTATATAGATTTATTTATTTTTGTCCAGAAAAGACAATAATGTTGAATTTCCAAAAGATAAGGTTCTCAATTAATACTAAGAGAGCACTATGGGTATCTTTAGACAGACGCGTGGGTACTTCACCCAAGAGCAAGTCCAGGGGTGAACCCTTGGATCTGCCCGCTTGTATCAGTGTCTGGTCTGTTTTAAATGGACTTGGAGCAGCTGCGGCCCACGGTCCACCCGTGTGGCTCCCTCCCTCTCACATGCCATAGAGCTGCAGGTGGATCAGCCACTGCTCTAGGCTGCCGCCCGCACCTCTATGGCATTGCCCGGGGCAATTTCCAGCCAGAAGAGGAGCTGCAGCAGCTACCCACCGAGTAGACAGACTGCTGCTCTGCCTCTGGCCAGTGCCCCAGGTTTGGGCTGCCTGCTCCACTAGCTTTGCTCCAGAATGTCCCAGAGCTCCACTAGTGGGGTTGGAGCAGAGGAGGTGGTTCCTGCTTTGCTTCTGCTCTACCTGCACACCTGGCGAGCCGCCTTTACATAGGTGGCCCGCAAGGGTATGAGTCAGAGGAGAAGCGTGGGTGCGATCCATCTAAAAACACCCAGCGAGTCATAGCTAATCTAATTTTGCTGCTACTGGCAAGGCACCAGTTTCCAATCTCACGAGACAGGCTGGGGTACTCTTTGGAACTGAGAGAATTGCCCTAAGAAAGCGATCTTGGAAAAACTCCAAATTGTTCCTGAGAAAAGGGCCCCAAATTTTGGCGCCATATAGAGCTTGTGGACTAACCTTCAAGTCTAGCAGTTTCAAGGCAGGAGCAATTAATTTCCCACCATCCGTTCTCCAGAATGTAAGAAGCCGCCCAATAGAATGATCCATCTTAAGTTTAATGAACTCTGCGTGCTTCACCCAAGAACCAGTGGCAGAAAAAGTCAGCCCTAAATAACGGTATGATTTAACTTGTTCAAGGCTAACATTATCAAGCACCCAATTAAATTTGCGGAAACTCTTGGCCACTACAAGCACTTTGGTTTTCTGATAGTTTATTTTAAGGTGATTGATCTTACAAAAAGACCCTAAAGCTCCAAGGAGTCTCTTTAGACCCAATCTGCATTAGACACGAAAGCCATCTGCATAAAGCAGGATTGAGAGGCGTCTGTTTTGTATTGTAACAGGGTAAAATGAGTCACTGGCAAGCTCCATAACAATTCCGTTGATAAAAAATTGAAAAGGAACAGAGCCAGGACACAACCCTGCTTCACCCAATTTTAACAGGTATGGAATCTGATAAATGCCCTCTCGGGGTAAGACGGATTCTCAATGAGGTGTTGGAATAGAGACAGTGTACAAGAGAAATCAATCTCCTGTCCATATTGGTAACAAGGAGTTTAGCCCATAAAATGTTTCTGTCTATAAGATCAAAAGCCGACATAAGGTCTACGAAAGACAGAAATACTGCCCCCCTTCTGATCCTAACATGCTTGTCAATCAAGTGGGACAAGGTAAAACAATGATCCAGAGTGGAATGCCTGGCACGAAAACCAGCCTGTTCCTCTGGGAAGTAGCTGGCCTCATTCGCCCAGTCCTCTAATTTGGTCAGTAGGAAACGGGCATATAGTTTCGCTACTACACTGATCAGACTAATAGGCCTATAGTTTGACGGAAGCTCTCTATCTCCCTTTTTAAAGATTGGGATGATTATACTGATGATATTCCATCCAGCTGGGACTAATCCACAGGAATTTATGGCATCAAACAAAGTACAGATGATAGGAATCCACCAATCAATTTTGTTCAGTAAAACATCGCCAGGAATTCCATCACCTCCAGGGGCCTTTCCCGAATGAATTTGTTCTAAGAGCCCTCTAATTTCTGTAGGGTTCGCTGAAGGCCACTGGGGGAGGTCCTTTAAGGTAGTAAAATGCAAGACTGGTGTGTCAGGCATCTGGTTAAAAATCTCCAAAAAATGAGATTGCCAGACAGCTGCCGCTATATTTGGGTGTATTGAAAAAGAGCGCAGTCCATTATTAACCAGATGCCAGAACTTAGATTGATTACGAGCAAGAATCGCATCTGCCAGGGTGGACCATAAAGATCTTTGATAAATAAGATTTTTATGTCTAAGAAGATATCTATAGATTTTCTTCTTCTCAGCATAACAAAAAATGGCTGACCTGGCTTTGAAAATTCTAACCTGTCTAGCAGCCCCACGTACAGCTTTCTTTGCAGCAAGATATTCCTGATCGTACCAGGGATTTTTAGAAAAGGGGATACGATTTTGATTTCTGCCTTTGTCCAGATCTTTAATTAACTTACTTTTGAGAAGTTCAATCAAGCAGGAGAATTCTTCAGCTATTTCCCCATAGCTCTTAAGATGAACTACTGTTAAGGCATTCTTAAACAGACCTATTTCATCAGAATCCAGCAATATATTTGTTAAACTAGCTGTTTTCAAATTCCATTTTACACGAACATAATAATGAAAGTTTATATCAGCCAGTTTAAGGTTGGCATCTCTAGATTTAATATATTCACATAATGGAGAAAAATAGGAAACAATTAGCTGGTGGTCACTATAGCCTACCATGAGAACTTCAAAGCTATCAATATATTTGAAGAACTTATCCGGGACACGCAAAAAATCTATTACACTGAATCCTGACTTAGCAATTAACGTAAAGTCACCACATGAGTCTGTAGGGAAGCGACCATTTAGAAATTTCCATCTCCCTTATACAGAAACTGCAAGAGCTGAAACCCATGGGCATTTATGACCAAATCTCTAGATATACTGGGGGGAAAGAAAAATCCTCATCCTCATATATGCCAATAGCTCTAGCCTGTTCCGAAGTTCCATTACCTATTCTGGCATTAAAATCACCAGTAAGAACAATCGGGGTATGATCACCAGTTTAAAATCAGCTCCATTCTATCAGCTTTTTAAAAAGGCTCCTGGGAGGGAGCTTTACTTGACGGTTTTGGACAATTCGACTCTGAGAAGAGCATTAACTCTCCTCAGATTTGATGTTGTCCCCTCAAGGGTGCTGACTGGGAGACGGAATGGGACTCCATATTCCCTCAGACTGTGCAGCTGTTCGATGGTTCAAACTGAAGATATGCTTCATCTATTATTTTCCTGTCCATATACGAATGTGTACTGACAGAAATTCTTGCCTTCTATGCCTAAAAAAAAAATTCATTGGTCACCTCAACAGTTATTAATCTTTTTGACTTTAGCCAAAGATTCCGATTCTATACATAATCTTACCAGAATGGCATTAGCCTTGATTAAAAGGAATCAAAATGAAAATGAAAATCCCCTGCAGGTGGACTTTGTTGCTGAAGATTCCCCACTATGGGTGATTTCAGACGTGACGGGGCGCCTATTGGCCCCGTCACGGAATCACCTTTTGATTCCCCGCCGGAATCAAAACGTCACGTCTAGCAGACGTGCCAGCTCATTCCGGCAGGGAATCGAGGGGGGGGGGCGGGCTGCGCGGCACAACGTGCGGCCGCACAGACCTGCCCTCTTGGAGATGGGCCGCTGCGGCCAATTCCGCCCCGGGGTCTGAGCCACGGCCCGGAATCGGCGGCGGTAACAGATATTACCGTCCGCCGATTCCGGGCTGTGGTTCAATTAACCACGCTTTCGGAGATGGTGCCCAGACCATCCTCGAAAGTGTGGTTATTTTGCTCACTGCCGATGGTTCACCGTGGTGAACATCTGGCAGCGAGCAACCAGACGTTACGGGACCATCCACCACCACGGGGGATTCACCGTGGTTGAGTGTGGTAACGTAACGTCTGAAAATACCCTATCTCTCTATTTGATGTATATTATTAATTTATTTACTGATTGATTCAATGGCTATTGATTTAACGATTTAATGGTTTGTGATTTTCTTTATAGTTTCTATTATGGATCTCTTGAGAGTTCCTAAGCTCCTTTTGTACGTCCTTAGTCTCGACCAATGGTCAAGACTTAATAAAATATTATTAATTATTTATTATTATTTATTATTATTATTATTATTATTATAGCTAATCCCGATTATATAGACTGAGAGAGCTCAAAGTTATTCTTCTATTACTTATTTTATTTATTTGTTGTGATTTTTATTCTGTCCCTCTCCGAAGGCTCAGGCTAACAATATAAAATGACCAAGATAAATATAAAATATGCAAAAATAAAAACCAAATATTAAGTAAATAAAAATCCAGTCAAAACAAATCCCTACACTCTATCCCTTCCTGCCAAATGCCTGACCAAATAAATAAGTCTTGCATTGCCTTGGGAAAATGCTCATACTCAGGCTGTGGTGAACCTATAAGGAATTCTAAAGCTCTGGAGCAGCCACCAAGAACACCTCTCTGCATGCCCTTGCTGTACAAACACAGTGCAGTGATGCAACTTGCAAGCCCTCGAACATGCAAGACTGAACATAGGGGAGGAGGCAGCCTTTTAGATATGTAGGACCCAGGCCTTTCAGACATATATTGGCATGAATATTGGCTGTTTCGTCAGGCTTTTGGTGAGGGAGACGGGTGAAGGGTGGGGAGTTTGAGGGCTAGGTTGGAGGGTTTTTGATTATCTTTGTATATTTTTTTGACATCCTCCTGTGGATCATAATAATGTTTTAAGATATATTTATTTATATTTGTAATTATATTATTGTGTTTTTATAATTTTGTTTTTATGAATTGTAAGCCGCCCCGAGCTGCCTTGGCAGGAGGGGTGGGGTAGAAAATAGTTTGAATAAATAAATAAAATAAAATAAATATTCCACCATACAGCATACTTCTGCCAGTAGAAAGGCTGCTCCACTCAGTGTTACAGTTGTTGGCTATTGGCCTTAATTTTAATTTGTTAAGTTTCACAGTATGAGGGTCCACACAGACAATGTTCAGGCAAACAAAAAGAAATATCTTGGGCCACTATTTCCAATGCTGCTTCACTTGTCCATCTCTGGCGTGAGAATGGTAGAGGACGGCAAAAGCAGGCATCTACTCCTGCACATTTGTGGAGAGCAATATTTTCATATACCCTGCTGGAAGAAAAGGACATCTGGCACTACACTGAACATTGTTTGACTTTCTATGGAGAAACCTATTTGCAGTGGTAGCATCTCTAATGAATGCTTGGCTAATTCCTGCTCTTTCTAACCCTTGGTATTATCTGCAATAACAATAACTACCATTGCTACAATTGCTGCTCCTGTTGCTATTGGTTTCACCATTGCAACCACTCCTTCTGCCACTGGAATTGATATTCTACTTACGGTGCTTTCAAGAGGGGCAGGAAACTGAAAGGGAAGGATGCTTGGTTGAAGTGTCTACTTCACTTGATTTGTTCATGCTCAGTCAAGAAAACTGGGATGTGTCCCAGGGAACCTAGCTAAGCTTTGTGGAACAAAATGGGAGTGACTATGGTTTAATGGTGATTTTGTTTATTTAGGGCTTGTAAAACAATTTCTTGGTCCTTGGGTCTTTGTGTCTACCTCAGTCTCATTCTGTTTCTATTTTCTGTTTTCTCCCAACAATTTTTAGTTCCTTCTTATTTGCAATACATGCAGGGAGCTTATAAAAGGCTGAACTATTTCTTCCTTTCCCACCATCAAATGGTACAAAATA
The DNA here is from genome assembly GCA_003113815.1 of Sphenodon punctatus. Lineage (NCBI taxonomy): Eukaryota > Metazoa > Chordata > Lepidosauria > Sphenodontia > Sphenodontidae > Sphenodon > Sphenodon punctatus. The sequence goes on from QEPC01002784.1 coordinate 1,452,101, forward strand.
GGCTGCTAAGGTGGACATTTCAAAGCTACCGCTGATGCTGGCATTGGGTAGCCAGTAGGGATGGGATTTCGGTTTTGGTTTTAAACCGAAATAGTCTGAAAATGAATGTTTTGGCTTAAATTTGGAGCATCTGAAAATCGGGTCCGTTCTGGTTCTGATTTTCAGTTTTGTATCTTTCCATTCATATCTTCCCAGAAGCAGAACGGCAGCATTTTGGAAAAGGGCCGTGCATGTGCAAAATGGCCCTGATGGCTATTTTGCACATGTGTGCAGCTGAGCAGGGACCCACCTCAGCAGCGTGCTCCAATGAGGAGGCCTAGGTCTGCCGGGAGACCTCCGGCAGCCCTGGCGGGTTAGCACCGTCGCACTGCAAGGGAGCCTGCCAGTGCTGGGAGGCCCTTTCGGCAGCGACAGATCCTCACCCCCATCCTCCGAGGCCGGTACGACAAGTACAACCGCCAGGGTCTTGGGGGTTGGGAGGAAAGCCAAAGATGGGCCTGTGTGCATATTAGGAACATGGATACTCACCGTCTGAGGCCTGGATCCAAGGAATGGGGGTGGGGGAGGTTGGACCCTCCTGCTGCAAGGGATGGGGGTGGTGGGGATTAGGGATGGGGTTTTTCGATCCTGGTCGGTTCACTTAGGTTCCCTTTCAATCTGGTTTGCCTTCCCATTGAAGTCAATGGGGACAGATTTCCCATTGGCTTCAATGGGGAAAAAACTGAAACAAAAAAACCCCCTGAACTTAAAAAAAAGAACTGAACCGGGAAAACAGCAACAATGAAACAACAACAAAAATGCGCTGTTTCCCACCCCTAGTAGCCAGTGAGGTCTGCCCCTGCTCTAGTGTAAAGTAGTGTCTCCTGCCAACTCTACAGTAGCTTCCCAGACATCCTTTTTCTAGTGAAGGAGCCACTGGTGTCAGTAGCAGGAGTTCCTGCAAGCCTGAAAGTCCAGGAATCTTTCCTATGCCAGCATGGTGGTGTAGAGTATGGTAACATTTTCCGCTTTATACAATGAATGCCTCAGACTATATGCATACACCTTTAGAATGATATTTGGCAGGAAAACAACACTTGAAGCCTGACAACGGTGATTTGTCTGTTGAATCATCTCTGTAATAACGGATGCCCCAATTTAATGGATGATGGGCATGCCCAAATGCAGTAAAAGAAACAGCTTGTGCATTTTTAATCCAGCAAGAGCCCACCAACTACACCCACTGTCAAGATGTCAGAATCGCCATCCCTGGGTGGGATACCTGGCACTATCTTCTTCTTCCTCCTCCATCATCCTACTCTCCGGCTGTTAGTACTGCCCCATCTGCCTCCACTCTTAAAAGGTAGTAACACCATCGCTTGAATCCTCTGTTCCCTTCTCTGCCCTGTCCTCTGTTAGAAAGAAAAAAAAAATCCTAAATTGTGGTGGCATCAGCGTAAATGTTTATTACTAGTTTTAGATTGCAATATTTTAATGGCAGGACCAAGGACAGTTCCTTTTGCCCCATTGTACAGCTAACTGGGCTATAAAACACTTCCTAAATTAGGGGAGAATATTGGCTTCTAGGTATCCAGTACTTTTTTTTCTGGTAGTGAGAATATGATATGCCTTTAAGACCCATGTTTTCACAAACATTTCTGCCTACTGTTTGCCAGAGAATCTGGGAGTTTACAGCCTTAAAAAGAAGTTGGTTAAGATTGCACTACTAATGTTTAAGCCAACACATATTTCCTGTGTTCTTCAATGACTTTGAGAATTCACTGGACTTGGTCTCAGCTATGATGGTGTTGCTGTTTGTTACCAACTCACTTGCTAATGCTACCACCTACATTCTTTGTTACTTTTCCAGTTAGTTCCACCAGACAGATTTATCAGCATCAGCATCAGATGTGCATCAATGGGTATTTTTAGACGTTACGAGACCATGGTCAACCACAGTGAATCCCCTGTGATGGCCGTTTGTCCTGTAACGTCTATTTGATTTCCGCCAGATGTTCACCACGGTGAACCTCCGGTGGGAATCAAATTGACCACAATTCTGGACCTCGGGCTGAAGGTAACCTGCTGGGTCGTGGTCCCGACCACGAGACGGGATTGGGTGCAGCGGCCGAATTGGCCACTGCCGGCCCGTCCCCAGAACGCGGGCGGCTGGGGGAGCGCAGGGGGCGGGGCTGTGCGGCCACACATTGTGCCGTGCAGCCCTGCCCTGTCCCCTCCCTGGTCCCCTGTAGAAATCAGGCCGGCACGTCTGAAGGATGGCCGGACTGATTCCTGACCGGTCTGTGATTGAGCGTGGCGGGCCTCCGGGCCCATCTCGTCTAAAATTACCCAATGTTTGTTAATGTAATGTGATCTTCAGCAAATACCGCACAACCCTAACTGTATTGGAGAAGCAGCAGAAATTCTTAGTCAGTACATGGCTAGAAAATGGACCACTTAAGGACAAAAAATTTGTTGTTGTTTTTGTTTTTTAGCTCTCAGATCAATAGGGTTAACATAGTGAAAGAAATTACCCATTGATTTTATGATCATCACCCCTTCATTTTCTAGTCATTGGTGTGGTCCAGAAAGCACCTCACACATGCAGTTGCTACAGCATGCAACATCTATATTCATTTCCACTGTTTTGTCAAAGTGACCAAGTCAGCTATCATAATTCAGGGCAGCTTAGGCAAATATTGTACACAAATAAGGAAAGTGACAAAAAGTACTGTATAAACCTTAGTTAAAACCATGTGTATGCAAGTTGTAAAAATAGTGTTTTAAACGTAGCATCTTATAGCAATTTAGTAATGAGTCAATGCCATTTACTGGTTTATTAAACTAACTATTTAAAATTTAAATAGATTTTTGAGGGGAAAAAATAAATCCCCAAATGGTTTTCTTTTAATATTCTCTTCCTTCTACACTCTTTACAGCTAGGGAAAGAAAAGTTCCATAAATCTCAACACTGGGGTTACTGCAATAAAATTAGTATGTTGGTGGGAGAAGACAAGCCTGGAATAGGTGGCGAACCCCTGCTTGGACAGAAGTTAAAACCTAAATATAGTGTTTTTCCTAGAGGCGTTGGAAGTGATGCTCCTTCATGGATAGCATTTGATAAACAGGTAGGTTGAGGAGTGTTTCTGTTATAAAAGTGTGTGCCAATGAACAATTAAAGATAGATTGATGTATTAAAGCAATTGCCCCCTAAAAGCCTACATTTCACCCAAACTATTTCCCAAACCCATTCTTTTTGTTTAGTATTGTCCACAATATATTGATCAATATAGATATGACATGATAAATGTATAAAAGTACAAATTTCTAACTTATTCATCACTAATCCACCCATTAATATTTTCTACAGAACATTGTAAAATGTAAGAACAGATGGTGTTTCATTCATGATAACTGAACTTTTTGAGGATCAAGAAATTATGTGATAATCAGACCATAAATAGACTCCTTTGCATATAACAATTACAGGAATGTAACTGATAACTTAGGGTACTTTCAGACGTGATGGGCCAGCCTGCCACGCTGAACCACTGACCGGGATCCATTGCGGATCCCAGTCAGGAATCAGACCTTCCATCCTTTAGATGTGCCAGCCTGATTCTGGAGGGGGATCGGGGAGGGGGCGGGGCTGCACGGGGAGGGGCTATGCGGTGCAACGTGCAGCTGCACAGCCCCGCTCCCCCGGCCGCCCGCCCTCTGGAAGATGGGCAGGCGCATCGGCCAATGTGGCTGCTGCGCACGATCCTATCCCGTGGTCGGGACCATGACTCGGGCTGGCTGAAGTTAACAGATGTTACCTTCAGCTGATCCCAGATCGTGGCCAATCCAACCACAGTTGGGGCCCGATCCCACCACGATTCTGGACCTCCAGGCGGCTGGAGGTCCAGAATCGTGGTCATTGAGATTCCTGCCAGGGATTCATTGAGGTGAACATCTGGCGGGAACCCCAACAGACGTTATGGGACAAATGGCCACCACAGGGGATTCACTGTGGTTGACTGTGGTCTCTAACATCTAAAATTACCCTTAGGCTGCTGCCTTGCAATTAGCTTTGTTCATACTGTGGGGTCAACTGGTATAAAACACATTACCTGATTATGAGGTATAAACACAATGAGTCACCTATCCTACATTTTTGCATGATCCAACCCCCAAACAGCCACACTGCTTAGATTCTTCAGCATTAAGTTCAATTTTTATTTACAGTACATTATTCCCAGTAATAGAATGGTACAGCATCAGTCTCATTTCATAAAGGCCTTCCTGGACTCACAGCCCTCTTCCCAATCTCGCTAAGGTTAGCTCCTCTCTCCGGTTCCCAGCCACATGTTCTTACCCTTTTGAAGGGTGTTTTGAGACGTTACGGGGCTGCTTGGCCCCATACCGAAAACAACGAATCCATCCCCCGCCGGGGTGACCCCGTCACGCCATATCAGACGTGCCGGGGGATCCTGCCGGGGCATCTGGGAGGGGGCGGGGCCGCGTGGCGCAACGTGCGGCCGCACGGCCCCGCCTGCTCCCCGCCGCCCGCCCTCTGGGGAGACGGGCGGGCGGCGGGGCCAATGCGGTTGCAGCGTCCGGCCGAATTCGCCACGGCCCGGGATCCCGCCGGTGATCCCGGGCCGTGGCACCTGGCCAGACGTTATTTTTTTTTTGTCCCCGCTGGGGATCTCTTTCACCACGCTTCCCGGGACATTCCCCCGGCTAGCCCGGGAAGCGTGGTTCAAATTGACCCCATGCGGGTATTGACCGTGGCTAACATCTGGCGGCCGCCAAACAGACATTCGAGACACAGTGACCACAGGTGGGTATTCACCGTGGTTCACTGTGATCTCGTAACGTCTGAAAATACCCGAAGTTAAGCTGTTCTCTAGGCTTTCTGTCTCCTTTACATTTTTGCATCTTGCACCTGCCTTCTGGTGCCTGTTGTGCCCTAGCTTTTTGTACCATCTTTGCACCATCTTTACAATTGACAGTAGCTATTTATCAGTTCCAGCGATAACCTTACAACACTTTCAGACTTTTAGTTTAGCAAACAAATAATTTGAAAAGAATTAAAAAGTTCAATTTCCTTTTAAAAATGTATTCCTTAGCTTGCCTACCCACATGTCCTTGTTTTGTAGATTTCTTCAAGATTTATTAAGTCGAAATAGAACAAATTGCGTGCTCTCTTCCTGCTTGTGAAACATCTGATAGGGGGAGTGTGCCTGGAGGAGAGCACCTCCTTTCCCCATCCACTGTGTAACGGTAGCAGGCCTGATCCTGCAGCACAGCAGGAGTCTGGGAGTTCAGCCCCACGTGGCTGGCTCCTCGACCAGACCCGTGACCGTGACATGGACTGATGACGGCTGCGGAGGCGTTGCTCATTTAGATTGCCCTCCTCAGTATCCCAAAGTACGGCAGCTGCGTTGGCCCTCGCCATGGCAGATAGGAGATATGGCTGGCCCTGACTCGCGTGGCTTTACCTTATAAATCCTATTTTAGCTCACCTATGTTTTTCTTCAGCAAGAAACTAACTACTTTGAAAGCTTGCCATTCTTACTCTAGGACAGGGGTGGAGAACCTACAGCCTGTGGGTCAAACCTGGCTCAGTGCTGTTTATTATTTGGCACCTTTCCAGTTTCTGGATCTGGCCCGTAGAGCCAATCCCCACCCTTAAGTACTGAAAGAGTGTGCTCAAGGAAAGAGAATGGTATGAAGGCATGCACTCAAGGACAGAAAATTGATCCATGCCATAGACCTATCATCTAGACCTTTTCCTGTCTTTCATCCTGAGCACCGCCCTTAAACACTCTTGCCCCCAACTCCTGTCCAGCCCCAGGAGCTTGTATTAAGTTTCAAAGTGGCCTCTGTAAGGGAAAAGGTTCTCTGCCTCTGTTCTAAGGCAAGAGGAAAAATTGGTGGTGTGAAAATATATAAAATTTGTTTTGATTTTCTTTTAAGTTGGTCTTATGATTAAAGACAACTAAACAGTGCCAAACTGTCCAGTAGTTTCTTTATGTGTACAATCAAGTATTATTGTGTGTGTGAAACTCATTAAAACTTGTAACCATACAGTGAGATTTCTGAATCCCACCGTGTTAGGGGATTTGTGTTAGGACAACAGATCAAATTTGACTCATGCTCCTAATTCAGATAGGTGTCTTAGAAAGTCCCACTCTTAAACAAGATCTGAGCTAGGGCCAAAGGTGAGAGCTGCTAGAGTAAACCACTGAGCACTTTCACCTGCAGATGTTTTTCCTAGGATTACCACTTTTGCAAGATAGCAGGAAGGGAGGGTCCTGGGGTAAATGGGGAGGCCAGTCTGAGACCTCTCTGAGGTTTGTATGCTCAGGGATACACAAACGGGTACGTTTTGATGTCATCATTTCTTCAGCCCCAAATAGCATCTGCCTACTGGAAACTGAAAGATATGGCTTTCTTTGTGAGGGCCCCCAACGCTGTGTTCACTAAACAAAGTGTCCTCAAAAATAATCCTTCCCATTACCCCATACATAAAGTACATTTTTAAAAAACCTTTTCAGTGCACCCAGGTTTCCAGCAATTTAACATCTTAGGCAACTTTCAGACACTCCTCCCCCTCCCCCCCCCCCCCCCCCCCCCCAGTGCATATTCTGGCTGTGGGGGAGAATGCGCAGCCAGGATATGCACAGGGATTGGCTGGTCTGAAAGCACACACACCCCACGCGACTTTGCCGGCAGACACGTGCAGGGATGCAGAGCAGGAAATTGAGCTCTGCATCCCTGCATGTGTCTGCCAGCAAAGCAGTGCTGGAGCTGATGGGGGAGGCTTTCAGATCAGCGAATCCCCACACATATCCTGGCTACACATTCCTCCCTGCAGCCAGAATGTGCACGGGGAAGGGGGAATGTCTGAAAGTGGCCTTAGATATTGTTCAGAAACCAAGTATCTCATTGTGCTATTCAAGCTGTTTTATTTGGAAAGTTTTCCAAGCTGCTTCCTATATTTTTTCATTATTGGAATCTCTCTTCATTACTCATATACAGCAGTCTTGAAGCTGTTTGGTGCCTTTGACTGTGAGTTGCGTTCATTTCAGTTGGCTAACATTGGGTAAACCAGACATGATGGTGGCTCGTTGTGGCCTGGGAACCACCAGCACATCTGTTTTGGTGCTGCCGGATGTTAACCCGGGACTACCCTGTGGCGTGTAGATGACTAGCCTAGGCTGCATCCTCAAAAAATCTCCAAGGTCACAGCCTGAGCTAAGGGCTGGCCACATGGGCCACAGCGGCCCAGCACATCTGTTCTGGCCCACCTTATCTGCTGCAGGCCATCATGACTGGCTGCCATGGTGGCCCATCATTGGCTGTCCATCATGGCTGGCGGCAGGGCCAGCCTCCTGCACATTTGTTGAGTTCCTGCCCCTACCTTGGCTGTTCAGATGGTAGGATGGTTCTCTGGCCATGGGCACGTTTGTCCTGTGCCTGACACAACTTGGGCCGTGTTGGCTGTGGTTTCCCGGGGATCAACTGCACTGGCTGCACATCTGTTTTTACCCACTGATATCAAATAGTGTCAGGATTGCATCCAAAGAAATGTTAAATGTGACAACCAAATGAATACAACAATATGTGATTTAGTATCATTTTTTGATATTTCTGAGAAGTAAATGTGTATTTTGTAATGCATACACTTGATAATTTTACCTCAACTTTGTGAGCCTATACACCTTCCCTTTATTTGTATTCTTTGCTGAAAACACAGCAGATGACCATTTTGCTTCTTTATATTTTTTCGTTTCTGCTTTTCAAATAGGTATTGTCTTTTGATGCCTATTTTGATGAAGAAGTGCCTGAAAAAAATCAAGAGCTGTATAGAATAAGGCATTGTAAAATATACTTCTACCTGGAAGATGACACAATTCAAGTGGTTGAACCTCAAGTGAAAAATAGTGGTATTCCACAAGGTATTTGTTTACAGCAGACTCTCCTCATTTTCTTCTTTAGGATTTTTCCCCTTCTAGTCTTTGCCTATTTAAGAAGATACATGAAGTGTTTGCTTTCTTTAAAACAGCCAGTATAGAATGTCATTAATTCTGTGACTAAGGCTCTGATCCTCAAAATGGTCCACTCCATTTACTTCAGCGAGGTTCTGTGGAGCACTTTGTGGGCAAGGTGGCCTAAACCCAGATAGAATTCCTTTACTTATAGTGATTATTGAGGAGAACTTCATCATTGCAATGGGTTCTAGGGATCCAGGTTTGGTAAATGAACCTCTTTGTCTAGAAGATTCTGTGAATAATCTATTAGGTAAACCCCCCAGGCTTTTTTTTATAGCTTCATTTGAAATTATATCATTGTAGTCTGGCAGCATGGTCATATGAACTCTTTGTTCTGCAAAAGCAAGTTATATATTCAGCCCCTGCTCCTCTATGTGTGACCCTCTGTTGATGGTGGTAGAAATAACTTTAGCTAGAATTTTAAAGCGGATGAGGTATAACAATCCCTAGTGCCTCTTGCCTGTTATCAGGTTCTTTATTTCCACAGGTGGCATTTTTGGATAAGAATATCAAAATATCTGCCCCTGACATCCTCAAATTAACTGGCTCCTTGCTGTAATAAGAATTCTATTGTGCACATAGGGCTGACCTGGTTTTGGGTAGTGTTGGTGAAGAGATTTGTTGGGACATACTGTAAAGTTAATGGACACATATGTAAAAACTGTGGTCTTCCAACCAGTTTCATGCTGCAGAAATAGAGCACATCAGCTACTGCTCTGGGTTTACTGGTTGTTGGTAGAATGAAAAAAAAAATAGTAAAAGAAACCTCTCCTGTTGGGTTCCAGTGAAGAAACCCAGCAAATTAAAATGGCATGGGGAAGAGAGGTGTGTTTCCCAGCACTCCCAGGCCAATGACAGAGAAGAGAGCCTTCAGCCTTGTCTCTAACCCCTCCCCTGGGCTCAACTGAGCATATGCCCAGGGGGCAGGCACCAAGACCTGCTGCTTTCAGCGCACATGCTCAGTAGAGCAGCCATACAACCCTTCCCCCATCTCTGCCCCTGGGATGTGACAGTGTTCCTCTGTGCTGCCATTTTCCCAGCCATGACCCCTACATGCACCACTGCCATACTGATGGCCGGTACCCATGGGCCCTGACCATCAAAATAGCAGCTGCCATGTGATGTTTTTTTCATATTGACTGCCAGTGCATATGTGCATGATGATGGCCACCATATTGATAGTTGGTGTGCATGCACACCAGTCATCAGTATGGTGGCGGCTGTAGTGATTGGGGATGCTGGGTAAGACATCTCCCCCAGTATCCTAATGGGTGAGTTACCACTGCCTCCAGTCGCTCCTGTTACCTTGTTTTCCTTATGCAGATAGAGGTCTCTCTGTCCCAGTTACCACCCATGCTTTAAGTTGTGGCTGATTCTGGCTGTGTAGGTGGCAGAAGCCTCCTGGACAGACTCGGGTACTAAATGGAGACTGGGTAGGTCTTGGTAGAACAAAAATGAAAAAGTAATTATGTGTAGCAAGCACCAGATGAATGGAAAATGGTTTCCTAAAGGGGAGGGGATGGGCAATGTAAATCAATGGAATTTGGGCTGGGGCCTACAAAAGGTCAGCTGGGAGTGCCCTGTTGCACGTACCATCTGTCCGTGAAGTTTCTACAACTAGACCACGCAGAGAGGCATTCTTGGTGGCTGCCCCACAATTATGGAACTCCCTCCCCTTGGAGTTTTGTCTAAGCCTGTTCATCTTCTGGAAATGACTTAAGATCTTTTTATTTGGCCAGGTGTTTGGCAGACAGGGATAGGGTTGTGTGAGATTGGGTGAAGGGGGTTAGGGCGAGGGCTGGGGAGGAGGTTAAGACTTTTTAGATGCTTTTATTGATTGTAAGCCATCCTGCACCTTAATGGGAAGGGCGGCATATAAATGTAAATAAATATCTCTGCTCCAAGTGAAGTTTGGTTCCCTGTTTACCCTTGGATCTTTTGTCCCTCTACAAGATTTAGTTGAAATTGGCCTGTCAGATCAAAAGTTAGTAACAGGAGAGGGGAGGACATACGCTGCTCACACATGCACACATAGGCCCTTTTCACACAGACGCTCTTAACACTGCTAAAATGAGTGTTACATTTTATTATACATGTTGCAGGGCTGCAGGTGTACTCTATGGGTGCCATGAAACATGTATAATAAAATGTAACACCCATTTTAGCAGGTGTTAGAGTGTCTGTGTGAAAAGGGCCATACAGAAAGCGAGACTTAACAACAACTGGCTCACAAACAGAGTGCAAACAGAGCAGCAAATACTTTTTTAAAACCAGTAATTGCCACAAAAGAAAAGGGAAGTAGAGCATGTCCAGAAATGGACTTACAGTTCAGAAATGGACTAAAGTTTCTAGGAAACTAATTCAAAACATGTATGTGAACAAGAGCACAATGTAACTAAAGCTGCTACTAAGGAGCTGTAATCACAAATTAAGAATTAATTTTAGTAAATGAATTGCTGCAGTCTGAATTTAGAAATTTTCTAGTCCAACCTGTACTGTGCAGCACATTGGGCAGGAATGGAGGCACTACTCTGCCCAGTGTGCTGCATATCACAGAATGGACTGGCTTTCTCTGTATAAGGCTCAACTGCGAAGTGGGGAACCTTTTCCCTCCCACGGCCCCGGGCCACTTCCAAAATTAGTACAAGCTCCAAGGGCCACATAGAAGTTGCATAACTAAGGTGTGCACTCAAAAAGAGGCTGGTCCAGATTATGGATCTGTGCCATGGGTCTGTCCCCCATCCTTGTGAATATCCTCATCTCTTCTCTGTTGCCCTGGATTCAGTCTTTCGGTGGTTGGGGGTAGAAACTGGATCCAGGGGTCAGATCCAGGAACTGAAAAGGAGCCAAATAAAATCTAGTTGTGGGGTGCATTTGAGCCCTGGGCCTGAGGTTCCTCACCCCTGCACTACGGTACTTAGAGAAAGCTACATATATAAAAGCACCTCCAGAAGAGAGAAAATGTAAGGCCAATTTGAAATGAGCCACAGAGAAAGGGTCTGAATGAAAGCTAAGCTTATCAGAACAATCAAAATGCGTACAAACTATATAAGGATATGTTGGCATGGAGAGATAGTGACGGCAGCAACCTTGAAATTACATAAACTCCATCTACATCTCTCCAGGGTTAAAGTGCTTACTGCATAGCAGTAATACCCTCCACATGCAGAGAAGTGGTTCTTATACATTGTGTAATCCCCAGTTAACTGAATGCTGACTAACTGACACTCTCTGTTACTGAGAGGCCATGCATGTCCCTTGGGGTTAACTCAGTTTCCAATACAGTCCAGATCCCACAACCCAAAGCACAGTTAAGAAGTGGCTGGCTGGCTTCCCCAAGGTCAGCCAGCTGAAAAGGAGTGTGCAGTCAGGCAAGTAAAACTGCAGTCAGCTCCTCCAGCTCCACTGAATCATTGAATATCTGATGTCCTCTGAAACCTTTGAATAACTGGGATTGTACCACACTTAAGGGCCGGATTAGTGCCCCTTGTTCTGTACTCATGTAGGAGTAGAATCGGTGTAAGGTGTACCCTTTGCATCCTGTGGTTGGTATCTGTGTAGCAATGGGTGGGGAGAGCCACTATTTCTAAGAGTGTTAACAAATGAGAAGATAGCCCACACCAGGTTGGTGTCCACCTGCCCGTTTATTAGGTGTTCGCCCTGACCAGCCAAGTGGGGGCCACTGGACCTACAGCTCCCACTTACAGTGGGGTCTTGGAGAAAGTGGAGCCCACTGTGTGGGTGAATGCGGGCTAATGTGCGCCCATGTGTCCATGTCCTGTCAATTAGGTTGAGTCGTGCAGCACCTCCACGCATACAGGGCCACCAGCACCATAGAGGTGTGAGTGAAAATGCTAGAGCGTCCAAGGAGCAAACAATTCCTGCCCCTCCACTCTTGCTCTCACTGGTGCTGTCAGTGGGGGCTGCCCACAAGTACATGAAATACACACAGAGGGCTTCCCATTTATTAGGCTGAACACATTAAACATAAGTGGGGGCTGCACAGACTGAACACCCATTCCAGCAGGCTATCATCTCGTTTGTTAACACCCTAACTCTAATGTGCAGGATGGAAGTAGAAGTGAGTATATCCAAGGCTGTCCCCCTTTCCTATCCTCCTTCTCCAGCACATTGGCCTGTGTTGCTTAGCCAGCATAGAGGTGGAAGTAAGCAGTGCCTGGGAAATGGCTGGTGCAGCTTCCTTCTCCTATGGAGTAAGACCCAGGGAAAAGCAGAAACTAAGACCATTTTTAAATGGACTACCGCCATGGGGGCAGTCAGTGTGGGGCCGGTGGAGCACCACTGCGGGGGCCGTAGATGGCGTGGGTCGTGGGAGCGTGCACCCACGCACCTCCAAATTCAAATGGGATGCTCCCCAACATGTCCACTGGGTGCACATGAGTGGGAGCGTCTTGTTTAAAATCGGCCTAAATTGAGACAATTAAATTCCTGCTCTGTTACAGAAGGAGTTCTAAGGCTACATTTCATGCTTCTTTCGTGCTATGAAGATGTCTTTTAAGTTGTTCTTTGGCCAGGGCCAGCCTTACTGAAAGCGGGGCCCTGGGCGGGGAAAGAATCTGGGGCCCTAACTTGAGGCGCTGCTGATGGTGAAGGTGCCAGCTGCCGCCAGGCCGAGGGACGCTCTCCGCCGGCTCGGGGGCGGGGTGTTACCCGGGCCTGGGCTCAGGGATGGGCAGAGGGGCACTCCCCTCCCTCCATCCCCAAGCCCGAGCGGCCGTTTGGATCACCTACCAGATCCGCTGTCACCGCTCTTGTCCGTCACTCCTCTTCCCGGGCTGCCACCACTGCGTTGCTGCCAACTCCAGCCTGAGGCCAGAGGCGGCCTGGGCCCCGGCCAGGCCGTGGAGGGGGCCAGCAGCGTGAGGGAGAGGCGGGGCCTCTGCTTCTCCCTCACTTCCGCCGGAAGTGAGGGAAGTTTCGGCCAGGGGAAATGAGGGGGAGGCAGGGCTGCCTTTGCCTCTCTNGTGCTATGAAGATGTCTTTTAAGTTGTTCTTTGGCCAGGGCCAGCCTTACTGAAAGCGGGGCCCTGGGCGGGGAAAGAATCTGGGGCCCTAACTTCAGGCGCTGCTGATGGTGAAGGTGCCAGCTGCCGCCAGGCCGAGGGACGCTCTCCGCCGGCTCGGGGGCGGGGTGTTACCCGGGCCTGGGCCCCGGCCAGGCCGTGGAGGGGGCCAGCAGCGTGAGGGAGAGGCGGGGCCTCTGCTTCTCCCTCACTTCCGCCGGAAGTGAGGGAGAACGGAAAGGCCCCGCCTCTCCCTCATGTCGCGATGCTGGTCAGCTGGGCCCCCTCCGCTGCCTGGCTCAGTCTGTTACAGACTGAGCCAGGCAGCCGAGGGGGCAGTTTCGGCCAGGGGAAATGAGGGGGAGGCAGGGCTGCCTTTGCCTCTCTCCTTCATTTTCCCTGGCCGACTGTGACAGGCAGCGGAGGGGGGGCTAGCACGGAGTGTGGGAGAGGCGGGGCCTCTGCTTCTCACTCACTCCTGCTGGCCCCCTCCGCTGTCTGTCAGATGCGGCGAGCTGATTCCCGAGGGCCCCGCGCTCAGGGCCGGCCTTACCACGGGGTTTGGGCTGGGAGCTGGGCGCGGGGCCCCCTCAGGAGCGGGGTCCTAGGCGGCCACCCCTAACCACCCCATGGTAAGGCCGACCCTGTCTTTGGCTCAACTAGATAGGGAAAAAAAGAGGAGCAGGGGACTTTAGCAGTGGAGAATTTGCATTCTCTGGGCTCCACCATGGACCAGGGAGAGTCAGCCCACAAGCCATTACAGGAAAGAAGAGAAATTTTGGCTCTTTGAGTAAGTGCCTTGTGAAAAATACGTGTCTGCACCACTGCCTGGCAGGAAAGAGATGATGTAGGCTAAAATCCCAAAGAAAAGTGCAATAATGAGAGAGAGTTAGGAAGACAATAATGTTCGTAATAAAACAGAAGTGTTTCCCTTATCAGTAGTGTCGTGGAACAGTCTTTGATGCCCCAATGCATGAAATGACAGATATATATTTAAAAAGAAAGATGTGTCAGAATGAGTTATCAGATTGGCTGAGCTTTTTAAACAAATTCTCATGGCAATCCTAGATGGGGGAATGCATTTTTCAGAAAACAGGTAATAAAATAAAAATGCCCACAACTAAGAACTGCCATAGTGGGTGAGACCCATCTTGCCCAGTAGTATCACTCTGAAAGCATCCAGTCTTGGATGCTTCACTTACACCAGGGGTGGGGAACCCATGGCCTGTGGGCCAAATTTGTCCTGTGGCTGTTTTTTATTTTTCCCCTTTCCAGTTTCTGGATCTGACTCATGGATCCAGTCCCTACCCTTAAGCACTGAAAGAGTGAGCTCAGGAGAAGGGAGAAGAGAGGAGGACATGTAGTCAAGTAGAGGGGATGGATCCATGTCATTGATCCATGATCCAGACCCTCCCCTTCCTTCCCTCAGCCTGAGCACAGCCCTCATGCATTCCCACCTCCAGCTCCTATTTGACCCAGGAAGTTTTCACCAATTTTCAAAGTGCCCTATGGGAGGGAAAAGGTTTCTCCATCTTGTTTTAGATGTACAATGCAGGGCATATATGTAGTGAGCCATTCCCTACTATTGACTGCCTCCTTTTGACAGTCAGAGCTTTCCTCCTCTAACCTTTAAAACCATGTGGATTTCCTGCATTGAGCAGGAGGTTGGACTGGATGAACTCTGAGGTGACTTCCAACTCTAAGATTGTATGATTCTAACCACCTTGGGTAATAGCCATTGATGGATCTTACCCCCTCCCCCATGAATCCTTTTTTGAACCCAGTTATTATTTGGCCTTCACTGCATCCTGCAGGAATGCATTTTCATTAAATTTCACATCTACATGTGAAGAAATGAATTTGATTGGGCAGAAAAATATTAATCTCTCCTCCTGGTGCACTTTGGAATCTAAGGAAGTTGTAGGTCTTTTCACTTTTACTCTCCCTTCAGAACTCTGGAACGCCCCTTTCGTTGTATTTGGGCTTCCGGTGCCCTCATCTATGAGCCTGGGAGCATAAAGTTAATATCTGCCCCCAATGACCTCAAAGACACTACCAAAAAAAGGATATACAAACTGGGAGCATTAGATAAAAGGGCCAATCAAAGTTTAATTAGTGAAGAGAAAGAGAACAGTAAAAAGGGAAAGGAAGGGAATTAGGAACAACAATGGTCAGCCACTCTTAAAACAAATTGTAGGCTACAAGAGATAATTATATAGAGGGTCTCTCTAGTCTCCCCTTCCCACTCCCAAATTCTCCCAACAAGCTTGAACTCCTAGTGGAGTGGACTTGGCAGCTGGTGTAGTGTTCTTTAGCAGAACGCTGGTCGTCTCCTCCAGTTTCTGATGTGGGGGGCAGGGGGAGCACTATCACACACAATATTTCTGTCATTGCAAGAAGAGGAAGAATGAGTCATCTCAGCGTATGGGGTGCTTCTGCACAGTTTCAGGCCCTGGCTTACCTTTGTCTCCCAGCGAATGCCCCTTCAGGAAGAGATGGAAAGACAAGCAGGGAGTAGGTAGTCTTCAGTCCTTTCAGATGGAAAGAGCAACACAAAATCGAAAATGGAAAATTGAGCTCTGCATCCTCTGCATGATCGGTGCCAAAACCGCACGGCTTTGTTTTCCTGCGTGACAAAAGCCTCTCGAGTTTCTCACGGAGGCAAACGGTGCATGTTTTGTCACATGGGAAAGCACCCAAAATGTTTGCCTTCAGCCGTGTCTGTCTCCATACAGTATGGTAGCCCTACCCATGTCTCGGCTTGTCATTGCCCTTCCTCCTCCTCTTGATCAGTACAGCAGTGCTGGGGGGAATATAGGAGGGTGCATGCCCAGGATACGTCCAGAAACAGTGTGTGGTTGCGGTGTTGGTGCCAAGTGAAAGAGAGGGAGACAAAGTGGTTCGAATGATATATTTTATGGGACCAACTGCTGTTGGTAAGTCCTTGAAGAATCAGGGCCGTCCGTGTCCCTACCTTCTTTTGTAATCACATTCCTAGGATCCACTTCTTTTCTTATTCTCTTTAATGTCACACCACCAACACCTCAAGCATATAGTTTAAAAGCAGAGGTCTGTCTGGGCCCGCACTATGAGGTGAGCCCTTTCCTAAGCTCCCACTCTTTGGTACTTTGGGCTTGGGCTCCCAGCTGAGGCAATCCCCCTCCCTGGGCTTCTAGCCTCTGTGACTAGCCAGCTCATCCTTTCTGCTCTTTTAAAGCACTCTCTGATGGGCTAGCCTAGTTGAGCATAAAGCCCAGCTTTATATAGACTCTTGTCCACCATGCTTAGTTGGAGGCAGGAGCCAATTAGGGTTACGGCCAGGTGGGACTAGGGCTAGGCCCAGCTTCTGAAGGAACTTCCTGCAGCATCTTTTTCAAAACAGCAGCAAGAATAATTGCAAAGCCGCTCCCATAAAACAGTATCATGCTAAAATATTAACTGTTCCCCTTCACTGGATGGCATACATTGAAATAAATGGAAAAATTGCCATTAAAGTTGGCCCAGGATTTCACCCTTTTTGGTGAAAATATTCACCACAATTGGTTACATTTTGTCTAGGTTCAAAATTAAATTTTTCTTCTCTCACAGAACTCTGGCCCCCAAAACTTAGTTCCTGGTCAGTGTTTTACATGTCTCCACAGAAAACCAACAGCCCCATCTTTCAACTTAATGAGCTTCAACTGCAGGAACCTCACTTCCTGATTAGTAACTTACCACTTCTCCAAGGCCAGACGGGGTGATTTCAGACGTTACGGCCAGAAGCATTGACCCCGGGCTGTGGGGTGGTTTGGACCATGGGTGGGGGTGAAGGGGCCAACAGACGTTCGCCCCTTTGCCTCCGGCTCTGGGGACCGCCGAACCACGGCCCAGGGTCAATGTTGCCGGCCATAACGTCTCTCAGGCATCCCCCCCTCCTGGAGGGGCGGGGCTGTGCAATGCAGCGTGCGGCCACATGGCCCCACCCCCTGTGCTCCCTGACCGCCCTCCCTCTCTGAGACAGGCAGCCGCTGCGGCCTATCTGGCCGCTGTTGCCACCCGCCACCAGGACTCCAGAACATGGTGAAGGTAAGGTAACAGACGTTACTTTTCCTTCACCGCGTTCTGGATTCCCCCTAACCACGCTTCGTTTGCCACCGTGGTGTGGGAGAACAAAGCGTGGTTAGGTTCACCGCGGAGGGTGGTTGACTGAGGTGAACATCTGGATGCTCGCAAACAGACATTCACCTCCATTCACCCCCCCCGTGGTTGACTGAGGTTGACTGAGGTGATTTCAGACAACGTAATGTTTGAAATCACCCAGGGTCTCTCTTATTGTTCCTTCCTTATAATGCAGAAGGTGGTGAAGTAAGTCAAAACACAAATACTCTTTGTGTCAGGGATTTGTCATCCAGCCTTTCACCTCCACAGAGTTCTAATCTTTTTCCATTTATTTTACTTTTCACCTTTCTCTTTAAAAAAATAGCAGGTGGTTGAAGTCAGTATGGGTGTGCATATCTCCCTTCTGTGGGTTGTAAACACATTCATAATGTTAGTTAGGGAAATACTTACAAGCTATGAGGTGAGACCCAGGGTCCCTGAGTAGCATATCGGGGGGGGAGAAATCTCTGAAAGTGGCCTTAGTCACAGTATTTGAGAGCTTCTGAAAAGGTGCTGAAAGTAACATTTCTATTTCTTTTATAAAGAAGAGAAAAAATCCCTCTGGTCTTTACATATATCATAACAGCAATAGCGCAATAGAGTATATTGTTATACTATATTGTTATACAGTATAACAATACAATAGAGTATATTGTTATTTCTGATTTATTTTCTTGTTAAAAATTTTTCTTGTTAAATCAACTAGATTACTGTGAACATTGATTTGGGAATGTTCTGAAAAGGTGCTGAAAGTGACATTCCTATTTTTTTTTATAAAGAAGAGAAAAGATCCCTCTGGTCTTTACATATTTCATAACAGCAATAGAGCAATAGAGTGTATTGTTATACTCTATTGTTATACAGTATAACAATACAATAGAGTATATTGTTGGGAGCAATAGAGTATATTGTTATTTCTGATTTATTTTCTTGTTAAATTTTTTTCTTGTTAAATCAACTAGATTAGTGTGAACATTGATTTGGGAATATAAAGTATTTACTATCTCATGTTCAAAACCAGGAACTATTGTTCGACGTCATCGGATTCCACTTCCGCCTCCCAATGAAGATCAGTTCTTCACTGTAGATTGCTTCAACATCAATACAGAAGTAATCTTTTATGCCCGAAGGTATAAGATTGTAGATTGTGATCAATTCACAAAACATTTTCTAAGGAAGCTGGGAGTCAGATTAAATCCTGCAGCAGATCGTGTGGAAGACCCTTACACCAAAGAACGGCAAAAGGTAAAACAAAACAAAACAATGAAAGTTTGTGAAAAGGTAAAACAAATGAGTAAAGGCATAAATGAATATATAATACTTTTAAATTTGACATAATTGTTTTTATCCTGGAGTAAATTAAAATGGTGTTTAGGCAACTTTTGCAAACACATATTTTATTTACATGGCAAAAACCTTTAAAAAACCATAAAACATCTATTTGGTATACTTTTGACCAACTGCTAAAAGCCATAGCATATATTATTGTCCCACAGAGGCCTATTTTTGTACTGAAGTGCCTCCTTTGAAGGAGGAGGGAGATCTTTGGGGAATATTTAGCATGGTAAGTCCTTGTAGTGTGATAAAATCAATCTCTGTTGTGTGTATCTGCTTGTATTGACAAAACTGTTTTCATTTAGATGTGGAGAGGTAAGAATGTAGGAGTTAAATTGTGATATAATTTGTAATAGTGTGTGTTTGCATAATACTCTTATTTACCATCAATATAAAATTAGTTGCTTTCAGCCCACCAAGCGATGAATCAGATTTATTAAAGTTAATCTGCTTTTTATGCTTTGCACATGGCCACATACATTAACCAGCAGAACTTACTAGACATTATGTGGCTGTTGTGAATTTATTTTTGATCTACTATGTGATGTCTGCTGTAGATAAACTACTCTTGTCTGTAAACGATGGCTTATGGACCAGTGAAAATGAGTGTTGTAAGCACAAAGGAAAATGCTTTCAGTACTTTTCTCTGAAATGAGAAAATAATGTAAATGTTTGTTCCTCACATCTCCCACTGAAAATAGAAATTGAATTAGTTAGAAATTGAGTAAGTTAGAATTGCACACTGCTTTGCATATCTGTACTGCCTTTTATCTGAGGATTTAAAAGCATTTTGCATATATCTGCTGTTTAACCCTCATTAAACATCTGCAGAGCAATGAAGGTTATACAGCTGCCTCTGGACAGAAACTCTCCTATTATAAGACACACAGGAGGTTTTGTTTTTTTTAGGAAATAAACTGAATTTAGGGTCGTTAGGTGGGCAAAACATCGTTTTTTGAGATGGCATTTGGACAGGACACTATACTTTACCAGTCCCAGCCTGCTAAAATACACTAGCTGCTGGCTTTTTCAATATCATTAATCTCCAACTTTTTAACTTGAGCTGAAAAGAACATGCAAAGCTTTTGTAGTTCCTACTTGTGATATTGTTGAGCCTGAATTAATACTAATACACCTTTTTAAAAGCAGATTTAATTGGGATCTTGGCTCAAGCATCCCTCTAGTTGCCTGCAGATCGATTCATTTATTTCCCCTCTCCTATGTCATCATTCTGTCTCACCTTGCTTGTCTTATCTAACCTCCACCCTTTCCTGTCTCTTTATATACTGCCCTATATTTGCTCAGTTTATATAGTTTTGACTGGTTATGCTACATCGCTGTATGCCTGAGGAAGGGCCCTGTGTGGCCTGAAAGCTTGTTCGTTTGTTTGTTACATTTTCCCCACCCTTCTCCAGAGACTCAGAGCAGCTTACAACATCAAAAATATAAAACACAATAAAATAGATTAAAATCCCTTAAAACTCCCAAATCATCTCAACCACTCACCCAACTCATCCTTTATCCCCACCTGCTACCCACCAATCCTCCTCACCAAATCCCTCTACCGAATCCCACACAACCCTATTCCTGCCTGCCAAGTTGCCTGGCCAAACAAAAGGGTCTTGTGTTTCCTCCGGAAAATGACGTTTAGGCAGACCTCCAAGGGGAGGGAGTTCCATTATTGTGGGGCAGCAACCAAGAACACCCTCCTGCATGACCTTGTTGTAGCAACTTCATGGGCAGTTGGCACTCACAAGAGGGCACCCTCGGTTGACCTCAGAGGCTGCGATGGGACATAGGGGAAGAGCTGGTCTTTCACATACTTGGGGCCCAAGCTGTACAGGACTTTATAGGTTTAAACCAGCACAATGAATTGTGCCCAGAAAGCTATTGGCAGCCAGTACAAACTCTAGAGCACTGGTGTAATGTGCTTCTGGTGACCCGTCTCTGACAGAAGGCGGGCTTCTGCGTTCTGCACAAACTACAGCCTCCAAACAATGTTTGAGGACAGACCCACTTAGAGTGCATTGCAGCAGTCTAGCTTTGAGGTTATGAAGGCATGGATGATGGTGGCCAGATCCGAATCTGATAGAAAAGGTTGCAGCCTTCTCACCAGATGAAGTTGCTAAAATGTGATCCTGGTCACCGCCCTAACCTGACAATCCAGGCACAGCAGGTTATCCAAGAGCACCCCAAGACTGTGGACCTGAGTGACCAAGGGAGGCTGGATATTCCCACCTCTCCCAGGACACAAGATTGGCCAACCATCATCACCTCAGTCTTGTCTGGATTGGCTCGCCCGCATTCAGTTCCCAGAGGCAGCCAGGCACCAGGTAAGACTGCAGGACCTAGGTCAGATGAAAAGGAGAGAGAGAGAGCTGGGCATCACTTGCGTATTGATGGCACCTCATTCCAAATTTCTGAATAATCTGACCCAGGGGACTCAGATACATGTTGAACAGGAGTGAGGACAAGATGGAATCTTGTGGAATACCACAAGGGAGCTCCCAAGGGGAGAACGAACCATTGTCCATCACCACCCTCTGGGTTCTCCCAGACAAGAATGTGCAGAATCACTCATGAGTAGGGCTAAGATTCTGTCATGGTATTTTTTTTGAAAGTCATGACTAGGTAGAGGTGTGTACCATGGACCCATGTCATTCTTCATTTTAGTTTTTCATTTTCATTATTTAAATCTCTTGTTTTCATTTTCATAAATATCAAAATTTTGTTTTTGCTTTCGTTTTTGATTTCCAATAGAAAACACATTTTGGCTGTAACATTTTTGTTTTTCGTTATATTTGGATGACACTTGGGAGGATTATAGCTCATATGGACAGCATAAAGTGTACCAAATGTCAGTAAAAGCGGATAATGTAATCCAATTTTATAAGCAGTTTAATTGTGTTATTTTGCAAAAATTGCATATAAAGTATAACTTCTTTGTCTCTCATTTAATGTAGATGAAACTTTGCACATTTATACCCCTCTTTATTTTTACTATCTACACCAACTTTTCAGAAGGATTGGCTAAACTGTCCCAGTGGAATAAGCAATTAACTTATAAATGTATGTCTGACTGTAACATCTTTGTAGTCCAACCAGTGTACATGAAATTTGGCAGAGCTGTATCTCACACTTTCAGGATCATTTCTGCCAAATATCAGAAAGATGTGATAAATGGTTCCAATTTTATATGCCTACACAGCATATGCAGAGAATGAGCCTATGCCAGGGATGCTCTTACGTGTCATTGTGGTATAAGATCAGTTTGTGATGCCAATTGGCCAGCAGAAATGTCAACCAAAAATCCTCATTCTGTGCTGTGACCATCCCAACTTCTCTCCCCCACTTGTTACTGGGAAGTCAGAAGCATCTATTTAGGAAAGAGCCAATAGAGAGTCTCTTATGTCCTCTGTCACAGTGCTGCAGGATGCGATTGTGATGATAATTGACTAGCCTGGATGTGTAAACTATGTCTCCTGATTGCTGGGATAATGTCCCCAAAGTCCCAGTTACGTCCCTTCTATGCCTGCCTCAGGGCCGCCCCCTATGCCTGCCTCAAAGTCACCACCGATTGGTCCTGTACAGCTGGAAGTATGCAGTAATTGGCCAGTGAATGTCTCTTGTCAGTCTGTTGGGTTTCTCCCCATCCTCCCTCCTACAGCCTCCCTCCCCCTGCCATGCCAGGTCACTGCTTCTATCTGGCACTGCATGTGCTGCTATTTATCTGAATAATGGTCTTCAAGAGGGCAACTTCAATTGCTTATACAATTGGGTCACTTTATCAAATTGTCCTGTAGTTTGGCAGAAATGACAGGGAAGGTGTGAGATACATTTATGCCAAATTTCTTGTAAACAGGATGGAATATAAAAATGTTACAGCCGGAAATGCACTTTCAAGTTAATAGCTTATAACATAAGGACACTTTATCCAATTGTTCTGAAATTTGGCAGAATGTTAAACTTGTGGAGGTACATAGTATTCCCAGGTTTCATGCAAATTGGATAAAAGATTTTTTTTTAAAATCGTAGCCAGGCATGTGTATGGAGCTTTTCATAAAATCACAACATTCAGTTGCTTCTAAAATAGGTCCCCTTTATCTATTCTTTCTGATATTTGGTACACATGGTGCCTTCCATTGGGGTTACAATCTCCCTGAATGTCATCAGAATTAAATAAGAAACAAAAAGGTTATAGCTGGAAATAAGTTTTTTCACATTATTTCAAAAATCAAAAATTTGTTTTTGTTTTTGTTTTCGTTATTATTTGTCATTTTCATTATTACAGTAACAAAAAAGAAAATAAAATAAATCATTTTCGTTATTATAATAAAGAAAACAAAATGCACACCCCTATGACAAGGTCACAGCAGAAATGCTAAAAAGTCATGGGTTAAAAAAAAATCATTTTACTTTTATTTAATGTTTCGTAACAAAATATTATTCAATTGTAAGCCCGGGACAGGAGAAATGGGAACTCCCCCCTCTTCCCTTGTCTGTCTTAGATTGTAAGCCCCAGGCAGAAAAAGAGGGTCCACTCAAGGCAAGAAGAAAGGTCCACCACCAATTCTTTTAAATAACGTTTCTATTTAATAGAAGGAGAAGCCCAATAAATACTTTGGCTCGATAAATAGTTGCATAAGAGCAACCTTCTTCTTAAAGATTTGAAAGCCCCATGAAAAGATAAACCGGACAGAGAGCCTGAATAAATGCTCACTAAATGCAGCCCCCTCTCTAGAGAGAGCCTCAATAAATGCCTTGCTAAGAGGTGAGGAGCAAACCCCTTCTCAATATAACCCTCCTCTTGAGAGAGCCTTAATAAATGCCTTGCTAAGAGGGAAGGAACAAACCCCCTCTCAAGAGCAACCCCCCCTTGGAGAAATATAGGCGCATGTACAGAGGGTGTGAGGAGAGGCAGAGGAAATGCTGCTGTCTCCTCCAGGACGCCTTTTGAAGATCTGTCCCTGCCCCCTGCATCCGACTGTGACTCCGATCCCGCCCTCCACCTTCAGCAATGTCACGCCACAGCAATCAATGCTGTGCTGTGGAGGGACGGGGTTGGGAGCAGCAGGGAGACGTCCCAGCACTTTCAGGCAGGGCTGTGGGCTCACTTCTCGCTGGCTCTGCTGCTCTGGCCCAAATTTTTTTAAACGTCACGGGAGTCATGGAGAATTTTAAAAAGTCACAGAGGGGGAAAAAGAATCACTGAAAATGTGACCGCTGTGACAGAATCTTAGCCCTACTTGAGTGATCCCGCACACCCCAGCCAGGTCCTACAGCTGTGTCAACAACACCAGATAGTTAACGGTATCAAAGGCCACCGAAAGATCTAACAAAATCAGCAGGGTACAATTTTTCTTGTCAATTTCCAACTGGAGATCGTCAACCAAGGCCACAAGCACAGTCTCAGTGCTATGCCCAGGATGAAAACCTGACTGACATGGGTCCAGGAAACCAATAGCATTGAGATGTGCCCAGAGCTGCAAGGCAACCACCCGTTCAATAACCTCTAAAAAGGGGAGGTCAGAGACAGGGTGATAGCTGGCAGGGAAGTCAACATCAAGAGATAGTTTCTTGAACAGAGGGTGGATGACTGCAGTCTTGAGGCCATCAGGCACCCTGCCCTCCCTAAGGGTGGCATTGACAACCCCAGACGGCAATGCCCCCAGTATCTCCCGGCTGGCTTTCACCAGCCAGGATGGGCACAGATCTAATTCACAAGTGGTTGTCTGCACCCCTCCAATAACATCCTCTGCATCGGTGGGTGAGATTAATTGATGCTGATCAAGTAAACTGGACAAAACCAGGCCTCCTCAACCCCAAACTTTGACTCTGCACTCAAACTAGCAGCACCCAAGTCGAGACAAATATGGGCTACTTTGTCTGCAAAGTTGGTGGCAAACTTGTCACAATGGACAGCCAGTGACTCTAACTCCAAAGACAGCCAGGATTTAGTAAGCTGTTCACCACCCTGAAAAGATCTGCTGGACAGCACTTTAGAGATGCTATGGCGGCAGCAAAGAAAGCTTTCTTCCAACAGGAGTTGGTCCAATACAAGATATCATTTGAACCATGTTGCTTCCTTCTCTGTCACTTGGGACCAGAACAGCAACCACGCAATCTCTTTTTCTTTAGTAAAAGAAGGGGATGGATGGCACTGCTCTGGCGGTGTCCAGCCCTGCCTGCGCTGGGTTTACACCCAGATGCCGCAGCCCACGGCCCACTCACACAACACCCCCTCCCCCACACCATAGAGTTGTGGGTGCATCACCTGATGTTCTAGGTTGCTGCCTGCAGCGCTATGGGGTTGTCCAGGGGAATGGCCCATTGAGAGTGGACCTGTAGTAGCCATCCATTGAGCAGACAGACAGAAGCTCTGCCTCCAGCTAGTGCCCCAGATTTGTACAACCCTCTTTGCTGGCAGTGCTCTGGGATGTTCCAGACTACCACAAGTGGGGCTGGAGCGGAACAAGCAGTGCCTGCCCCGGCTCTGCTCTACCTGCTAGGGGTGGGAAACCGGTAGAATCCGGTATCCGATAATGCCGGTAATGGGCGTACCGGCATTATCGGATTCGACCCGGTAATCCGGACCCGGTACCGGATTCCGGGGTACCGGATTTTTTTACATTGCAGCCATTTAAAAATGGCTGCAATGTAAAAAAACTTAAAGCCCCAGCCAAAAAGTTTTTTTAAAAAAAACCCTCCCCGAGTCCAGGCTGCGCGGGTGGAAGGGGGGACACCCCCCACCCACCCTGCCCAGCCTGGATTTTTGTTTAAAAAAAGACCCAGAGGCGAGCCCACCCCCCAGCACCAGCGGCCGCGGCGTCCCCGCAGCCGCCGGTAAGTATGACCCGATCCCTGGGGGGGGTGTTTAACACCCCCCCCCCCCCAGGGATCACCCCTACTAACGTTCAGTGCGCTTACCTTTGGGAGCTGCGGCGGCGGCGGGCGGTCCGGCGGCCTCAGCGCCGGCTGTGGCTGCCGGCGTCAGAGACGCTCTAGGCCTTCCGGGGAACTTCCGGGTTTCCCCGGAAGGCCTAGAGCGTCTCTGACGCCGGCAGCCACAGCCGGCGCTGAGGCCGCCGGACCGCCCGCCGCCGCCGCCGGAGCTCCGCAAGGTAAGCGCACTGAACTTTAGTAGGGGTGATCCCTGGGGGGTGGGGGGGGTGTTAAACACCCCCCCCAGGGATCGGGTCATACTTACCGGCGGCTGCGGGGACGCCGCGGCCGCTGGTGCTGGGGGGTGGGCTCGCCTCTTAGTCTTTTTTAAAACAAAAATCCAGGCTGGGCAGGGTGGGTGGGGGGTGTCCCCCCTTCCACCCGCGCAGCCTGGGAGGGGGAGGGGGAGGGAATTAATATATTTCATTGGTTTCAATGGGGACACAGCGCCCCATTGAAACCAATGAAATAAATCCGGTACCGGCATACCGGATTTAATCCGGGAATCCGGTTTTCGTAGAACCGGTAACCGGTAAATCCGGTAGCCGGTAATGGGCCCGGGGTCCCACCACTACTACCTGCACATCTGTCGGACCTCCTTTACACAGACAGGCACCTGGGGGTGAGGCAGGGCAGAGACGGGGCTGCTGTCCATCTGCGTACATGCACTGTGTTCAAGTTAAAATTAATACTTTACCCAGGGTAGGATTTAACAAAACAATTTACATCTTGGAGATTTATGGGACTGCAAACTCTGCAGCCTACCAGTTTTAGCATTGCTGTGGTTACATTTTCATTTTGATGCATGCATGACTCCAATTAATAGAAACAGTTGCATACTGAGAGTAGGCTATACTCCAGTTAATTAGTGTGAATCATGTAGATTAGCTACAATGACAATTCAAGGTGTCAAACAACCAAATAATTATTTTGTAAGGAAAAAAACAACAACAACAAAAAAATCCCATCAGGATTTAACCTTTCTTGCTTTGTTATTACTGGTATAAATATCTTCAAAGGAATAGGGACATTATCATGAGATGTAATCATATGGGTACTGGAGGTAATTTGTTGAAACTTGTGACTCATAAGTTATTAAAAAAGACCTACTCAACATTCTGATCTGAAGGACCTTTATTAAAGGGTACTAACAAGGTACCCTTTATTAAAGGGTATTAAAAAGGTCTGAAAAGTACCTTTTAAGCAAGGTCTGATAAGTAATTTCATTTTTCAGAAATATTCTGAGTGAATTTTTTTGCTATGCTGAACATGCAGTTTGTGTACTGTCACTAAATTAAACATTTCAAAGTAGTCCCCATACATGTCTAAATGCATTTGTGCAATTACTTTTCTGCAGTAAAGAGTAAGTATTTTAAGAAAAGCTTTCCCCTTTTTGATCTGCAGATTGCAGATAGTATGAAACCCTTACGTCCTTATGAGCACTTCGACACACTTAAGCAGTACCTGGAGCATGATGGACATGTCTTACGCTTTTATTGTATGTGGGATGACACAGAATCCATGTTTGGGGATGTACGAGAACTGGTTCTGCACTACTTTTTGTCTGATGATACTGTTGAAATAAAAGAAGTAATACCAGTGAATTCAGGCAGGGATGCTGTTCCACTGTTTCTCAATAGAAAAAAGCTACCCAAGGTAAAAAATTTAAATACAGCATATTCTTGAGTTTAAATGCCAACTGCAGTGGCTTGCATGAATTGTATTGAATACCATGTTTTATTTTATTTTATTTATTTATTTATTTATTTATTCAATATTTATCTATCCTGCCCCCTCCTGCTCACAGAGCAGCTAATTTAGCAGCAGTTTTAGAAGTACAGTGATGTTTATAGTGTATTAACAGAAGTGTAGAGAAAATCTTTTAGTTCTGTGAGGTTTTTTTTCCAGGCTTGATTACAAAAATCACAGGGTTTCCCTCCCCCCCCCCCCCATAAATTTGATTACAATAATTACAAAAGTTATAAGAATAATTTGGTCCTGCCATGTTGTGTTTAGAAAGGAAATTAATTTCCTAAGAATGTAAGAATTGCCGCGTTTAGTGAAAACAGACATGATGGTGGTAAGGCAGCTCTCCACCCTGGAGGTGAAGTGCTGTAACCACCACTTCTCGGTTTGGTGGGGAGGGATGTTCACATGTGCAGCCCTCCCTTCGTAACCCGGGCATGGGGGCTGACATCACAGGTCCTTCCACGCCCTGGGTCAGCCTGAGATACTGTTCACGCAGGACGTTATTCCTGGGCCAATGCTGCTCGGCAACATCGGACCCCAGGAAGAGCTGCCGCCAAACAGCTGATGTACCCCCTCCCATCACCTGTTTGGCTGGCTGTGGGAGCACCTGTGGGAGCACCCTAATCAGCTGTTCAGCATGGCCAGGTGAACGCAGGGTCCCAATCCACCAAATTCAGCTCGGTCACAAAACAGACGTGCAGGCACCTGTTAGCTCAGATTGGCCTGAGCAGGCATTGGACCAGGTTGCATCTCCAAGCTTCTCCGGAGGTTGTGTCCTGTAGCAGCCGACCGCCTGCCTTGGGATGTATGTGGGCCAACATCTGATGGTAACGGAACAAATGTGGAAGTGACTCCTGGGCCAACGTGGAGTAATGTCATGTCTGTTTTTGCTCATTGATTCATACTAATAGATCCATGTGGCCCACTACCCTGTGTCTGAAAGTGGCCAACCCTTGATAGTTTCATGGGGCAATTTTGGACTACTCCATTCCCTGTCATAACATTCATCTTGTAAAGTTGTATCTGATTACGTACTATCCTACAATACATCCTGCCATACATGTCTTGTTCCATAATGATGTAACCCGTTTATAGACTGGATTCAATGTAAATTAGGAGTAAGATCACTGAAATCAATTGAGTTATACCAGTGTAAAACTAAGTGTGTTCAAAACCAGGCCATTTTGACATGAAAAAGTCCCATTAAAGATTGTTCTGTAAAAGAACAGGTACTAACTATCCCAGTTTTGCTCTGATAGTTGCAGACCTTAACAGTTTGTTCTTTTCCTTGCAGTATGCACCAGCTGTCCTCCACCACCCTGGTGCAATCACAGATCGCACAATCCTCAATGTGTTTGGAGGCTTAGTAGGAAGCAAAGGCCGTTACATTCTGGATAACCAGAAGGTCAGAAGATACAGTTTCTAAGACCCTTATCATCTCAACCAACTTACAGTTATTTTCAAAAAGGGTGTACATTATAGAACTGTGTAAAACAGCAAAATTAAAATATAATATATGTGATGTTTGTGAATATGCTTTAAAATGGTTTTACTTGAAAGGAAGTTTGGAGATTTGTTATAAAATCAAACACTTCGCTGTTAATATTTTTTAAAAGTTCCTTCCCATTCTTAGATTCCTACGAGCACTTTGTCCATTTTCTTTATGTTATTAGACAGGAGCTGTGCATCAGGAGTTTTACAAAGACTGTGACCTGAGAATAGGGTCAGTAATCAATATTTGGGGAAGGAGAATAATACTCTGCGATTGTGATGACTTTACCAAGGAATACTATAGGACAAAGTATGGAGTCCGTAAGTAGTGATATTGAGCCTTTTCTGTGCCCATTGTAAACTTTGCATTTGAATTGGTAAAGGTTTTATTTATTAGCATCATTAATACTTAATTTTAATATATAAACAATATACCGAGTAAAAACAAACGTGTTAGTAGACTGGTTCGGCCAGCTGTGGCATGTTTGTTTACGAACCCCACCGGCACGTGTGCTCAGGTGCCGCCAGATGTTCAACCTGGGGTCATGCTGGTAGCTAGCCTGGGGTGTGATCCTGGATATCTCTGGGATCACAGCCCGGGCTAGGGTCTGCTCTGATCGGGCCAAAGCGACTGCCCTGGAGCTGCATATGTGGTTCTTGGATGGTCTGTTGGCCAGGGCAGCTACGTCGTGACAGGCAGCTAGTGCTGCTCATCATGGCTGCCTGCCATGTCAGGGGACAGGGTGCTTGGCGCAGCGTGGGGGTGGGACTGGATGGCCACACGTTCTCTGTTCTCCCTGCCCCTGGGCTGTGCAGCTGTTGGCCCAGCCGGGTGCATGTTTGTTTTGTGCTCCAGCCCAGTGCCTGCCCTGTAAGCCCGAGCTGCCTGTTCTGGGTCAGCCCAGGATGCGGCTGGCCGGTGTCACGTGTGCTTTCACACATAGTGCAAGAAGGGGCTAACAATGAAGCCATAGTTTAGATGGTGCTCCAGATTTGCATGTTCTTTCCTTGAATTTCTTTGTTCCAAGACTGTAGATCTACCCAATCTTCTTTTTATATGGCCCTCATTATTGTACCGCACAATCTTTTATGTATTTCTCCTCGGATCACCTTTGCAAGATAGGGAATTACCATTTTACAATTTATTTACAAATAGCAAACAGTGGCATATAGAGATTAAGCAATTTGGTCGCACAAGGTATCAGCTGTATTTCCCTCAACACAAAAGAGGTTTGAGCTAATATTGCAATTCCCTCTCAGAAACATGTTAGACTAATGGGGAAAACACAGTGAACATTGATAACCGGAAGGTCAGAATGACTGATGGTGGTCTTCCATACTCTTTTGCTCTGGCTAAGTTAGCTGAGTTGTGCTCTTCTTTGGATGGTCTCAGTAATGTTGTTCCTAACTACTGTTGTTAACACTTTTCAGTCTGAGGGAACTGAGCTCCCCTATATAACTTCTAAAGCTGCCATGAGAATTGGAAGCAAGAGATGAAATCTGGATTCAAAATCTGGTGTTGCTCACTTTCATATCTGGTTTCATTCTTGCTAGTACCATTCTTCCACTGTATTATCAAAGTATGGCTATCAGGATTTCAGGTTCAAGAAGTTTCTGTACTGAGAAAGCTATATATTTTTCTGATAGTTTTTATTATTAAGGGGTTCTGAATGGGTGCATGTTGGTATGTTCTGACATGCTCTGTCCTGTCCAGGGCAGCCTGCAGCCTCCATAAATGGTTAGAACCAGCAAAAAGGCCTTGTAAGGATATGTCAGCCAGTGTTCTTACACAAGCCTGAAAGGGTGGCTCCCTAATAGTGGCCATGGACACCTCCCTGGCTTGAGATGTGGAGCCTTTCACACCGCCCAAGAAGTTAAGATCTAATCAACATTCTTGAGTCGCCCTTTCCTCCTTCTTAGTTTACCCTTCTCATTGTCTGAAGCTATCCTGTTCTGTATAAGAGACTATTAGTTTGTACAGTGCTTTAGAACCCCTTGCCGCTGTTCTGGTTCCCCCACTGACCACCTGCGGGGAGAAAAATATCAAGACAGTTAGTATCGGGGGTTGGGGGAGTCAGGAAGTCGGTGTGCCCGGGTTAGGGTGCCCTGGCGTGGCCCGTCCCCCCCTCCCCCGACTTGACTGAGACCTGGAAGTGGACCTGGGGGGCATAAATGGGAGCTGTCTGCGTCTCTGCCGCAGGCTGCGAGCCAAAGGGCCGTAGCCAAAGGGTGCGGCCCTTTGGGGATCATAGGGGACCCAGGAGGGGGTGCATTATTCCCGGTGAGCTTTGTTTGCTGAGGGTAAAAGGGGGGAGTGGGATAGGGTAATGGATATGTATTAATTATGAGGGAGGGGGAGGTTTTTCCCCTAGTACCGACCTCTGGTGGCAGCAGGGGAAGGGATGGGGGAGGGATTATTATTGTGGCGGGACTAGGCTGTTTTGTATTGATGGATATGTGAGTTATTGTTATATATTGAATAATGAACATTGTTGTATATTATTGTGAATTGGAGTGAGGTTGGCCCCCTTCTCCTGGTGATAGCAGGAGGCTGGTCTGAAATTGTGTTGGTTCTTCCCTGGTGGCAGCAGGGATAGAACAATAGGTTGACGATGAAAGATTATGATAATGATATATTGTGATAAACTGAGGGGTTATTGGGTTTGTTTTTTGTATTGAATTATAACTGTTATTATTATTTTGTATGTTCTACCTTTGTTGTTAGCCGCCTCGAGTCGCCGTAGGCGAAAGAGAGCGGGATACAAATAAAAGGTGAATTGAATTGAATTGAATTTTGGCTAGTTGGAAGGGCCTATGTTGTTGCTGGTTCTCCAGGTCAGGGACAGATCTGGATCCACTGTCCCTGTTCCAGCTCCTAAGCAATAAAAGCCTATTGACCCAGTCCAGAGAGTGTGGTGTCTACCTTGTTCGTCATGTGTGTACTGCAGAAACCTTTGAACCCCTCAATGCAAGAGACTACAGTGTGGTGGCTATTAATGAGCCATGGAGATTTTTTTTAATTTTTTTTAAAGTGGTGTTGGTTCACCTCCAGCCCTGGGTCTGTAGCTAGCAGATGGCATTAAAATGTAATGACTGTACAGTGTATTATCTGAAATGAGATTAGTACTCTCACTCCATTTCTACGTAAGCACATGATCACATCACAGCAACTGCTACCAAAGCTGAACTCCCTGAACAGCATTAGGAAATTAACTTGTTCTCTCACTGAGAAGTGAGACCACCTGCGAGGCAGCCTCACTCCCGGAGTCCTGGAGCGGCCCCTGCAGTCAACCGAGGGTGCCCAACTTGAAGTCCCCCAAATTTCTCAGGTGGCAGCCATGGGGAGCAGGGGCGTAGCTACCATGGTGCAGGGGGCTCAGTTGCACCCGGGCCCACGCCTGTGGGGGCCCACGGCCAGCCGGAGCATCATGGTCCCGCAGTGAGGCGGCCCACCCACCGCTGCTGGCCACCCTTGCAGTTGCTGCCTGCTTTGCCACTCTAGGAGCTGCAGAAATGGTGGAAGTGAGCAGCAGGCAGTAAGGAAACTTTTTTTTTCCCTTTTATATTTCCCGGCGCCGCGTCCTGGCCCCTAGGGAGGGAAAGCAGTGCAGCACTGCAGCTCGCCTCCTCTTCCTCCCCGGCGGGGCTAGGACGCAGCGCGGGCAATTAAAAAAAACAAAAAAACAACTGCCCACAGACTCTCCGCGGCAGCGTTGCTCCAGGGACTCGCGCTGTCTCCCTGTGCACCCGCAAACCCAGTTCCAGTGCGGACTCTGCAGGGACTGGGTTTGCGGGCGCAGGAAGGCAGCGCGCAAGTCCCTGGAGGAGCAATGCCGCTGCTGCTGCCGTGCAATGGGGACCCTCAGGCCCAGCTTCAGGTTAGTGGTGTGTGCCCCCCTACCTGCCCCCATGCCCTCTTCCCTCCCGCCCCCCCAGCCTGCAGTGTGCCCCATCCCCCTTCCCTCCTGTCCCACCCTCAGC
>QEPC01002784.1:1484966-1521912 GCA_003113815.1 Sphenodon punctatus
CCTCCCCCTCCCAGCCTGCCCCCACTCCCCTTCCCTCCTGTCCTTCCAGCCTGCCCCCACACCCCCTTCCAGGGACTCGCCCATCACATCTTAATGCTGAAAACTCTTTGTTACTGGATTTTTGGAGGTTCCGCCTACAATGTACAAGCTCCTCCCTAGAGCTCTGCCAGTCATAAGGTTCCGCGTGGTGCTGAGACGGATGCCAGGGATGGGCAGGCCCTCCCCCTCCCTTAAGCCCCTCCCCTCCCTTAAGCCCCATCCATTTTGGGTTTTCAGAGCGCACGCGTGCACATGAGGGGCTCATAACTAAGGCTTGAGCCTGGGCCCTTCTCAACCTTGCTACGCCCCTGATGGGGAGGGCGTTCTCGGTGGCTACTCCAAGGCTGTGGTGCTCCCTCCCGATGGAGGTCCACCTGGCCCCAGACCCTCCCTCTTTCTGAAGGCAGTGTAAGCCATGGCTATTCCGCCAGGCCTTTGGTGAGGGAGACGGGTGAAGGGAGGAGGGAGAGGGTTTTCTTTCTGACTCTGCTTGTTTCAGTGTTTTATATTTTGTATTTATTTATTTTTGTATGTAATTTTTTAAAATATGTATTTTATAAATTGATTTGTAACGTTGGAAGCTGTCCCAAGCTGCCATGGGCAGGAGGGTGTGGGGTATAAATGAAACTAAGTAAATAAATAAACGGTCCTCCAAGTTTAGGTCTGAGTTCTTGCTGTGGCAGTGTACTACTTATATTTCTACTGTCTATACTGCACCTATCCTGGGCATCAATAAATTCACATTGGAAAGAAGAAGAAAAAAATTATTTCTAAAACATGTTTTTCATTTCTATAAGAAATACTAATTTACTTAGTATTTATAAATGTAGAAGTTGCTTGCGGCTGCTGCCTTAAAAGGTGAGCTGGCAAAAAACACAAAAACGAGTCGAGCTCAGAAACGTATACTGGATTTTCCCTCACAGTTTAAGACTGTCGGATTTTAACTTTCAAACTGTTTTCCTCTCTGTCAAATTTTCTTGGAGCTTCATTGTTCACAGAAGATAACCTTGAATGTATCCATCTGCGACAACACAAATAACGGGTGTTGCAATGATTTCTGTTTATTTGTGCTGTCAGATTCTGTTACACTTTCAGAAAATCAGAAAATGTCAACTTCTTTCTATGCTGGTTTCATCTCACGTTTTATTTATGAGGATATTTAGGATACACTGCTGATTTAACTCCTTTTTTTAGTTCAATTCATTTTAAGTTTACAGCACATATAATCTGTGTGTGCTGAAATAACTTTAAAAGGTAACACAAAGCTTCTTCCAGCATTTCTTAAGGAGTATCTTCTGCCATGGTCCTTAATGATGTGTGGTATAATCTCCATTAAGCACAAATAAGAACATTGGGTTACATTCAGAATATATTTCATAATACATGGATGATCTTGCTTGCAAAATCATTTCAGCAACAGATAAACTATTTGCAAATGTTCAGGATGGGGAACATTTTATTTCTTCTAAATGGGTTTGTTATGAACTTTCAGGACTCTAACTAGAATAAAACATTGCATATAGAAACAATGCATCAGAAATTTTAAGAGCACAGTTTAAAGAAAGTTATTACTATGGTTGCGTGGTAGGAGAAGAAGGCATTGGGAGAGCAAAGGATGGAAACTTAAATTTTACAGTAGCTGAAAGCTACAACATTTTGTTAGCATCTTTTATTTTATTCAACTTTTATTGTTGCTATTCAGAGAGTCACAGATTTTTAGAAGCACTGGACATACGCCATCTAATCAACAGTAAAAGTAAACCAAATAGGGTTAGCCTGACTTGTATGTATGCACTAGATGGCACTGTTGGAGTGCAGGAAAGATCTTAATCAGAGTTGCATTTGTTATATAAGTCATAGAAACAAAATACACAGTCGTTGAAAATAACCTACATTACAAAACTTACATTTTTTTATTCTATGCATGTGAATACGTTGCAAGTCTATATGCAAGTCCATCTTGGTTTATTTTTCAGCTCAATATAATTTATATATATCATTAATTTTTTACAGCCTTGCTACTCCCTGGACACGACTCTTAGCAGCTTTGCCTGTTAGTCGGTATTACCCAAAGACTTATTCCAAAGCAGTGTTTTGCAGGGTGTTTAATAATAAAGTGATGCGACACTGTTTCAATAAAGTCCAAAGTTCACAATATTGCTTTTTTAAAAAAAAATCTATTTCTATATAGATTTAAATTTGAATATATAGATTTAAAACACTCAGTGTGTTTTTCCAAAGGGGCATGGATAGCTTCTGAGAGAAACATATCGGCCTTATTATTTTTGCAGAAACTCTGTTGATTGGTTTAAGGGGGAGATATAGGCTTCCTGAGAGCTAGTTCCCCTTAAATAGCAGTAACTGCTGAAGGAAGGCTGGAGAAAGTAATTTTTTATGTTTAGGGTCTGTGTTTGAGAGGTATTCGAACATCTGAATTCATGCTTCACTTTTCACCAGCAAAGTGGGGTTGGATAAATCTGAACTTTAAGAGTAGCATGCTATGATTTTTTGTTCACTAACATATTTTAAAAGACATATGGATTGACAATAGGGCTGAGACGAGAGCAAGTGTTCCTATTCCAAAGGAAAATAACAAACTTTAATGTCCATTAGTACTTTGTTCGTTTCTGGTGATTCCGCATTTCCACAATTTCCCCGTCACTTTCATCACTCTCAGGACTTTTCCATCATTTTCATCACTTTCTGAGACTAGTTTGTTCCTTTCCAGAAATCTAATGACAGTTTTACAGCCATTTTACAGCACTTTTGGCAATTCTCAGCTCTTTCCCGGTGCTTAGCCAGCAATTTTTCATCTCCACAGCCCCCAGGAGTGCACACAGAGCACACATGGGGCTTGGGACCGGCTCGTGGCTGCCCCATTCAACATGCGAAAACAGTGGGAAAGCCATTAAGTTTCTGTGTCATGCGAATCTCTGTGACTTCCCTGCTTCCGATCGAAGCAGCACTCGCTGAGATTTTTTGTTTCAGGTCTAATTTGACAGAACAATTCAGAAAATGTTTGGACTTGTCAAAATGTTATTCTTTCCCTATATCTGCACTGAGATGGAACCTACAATATTATAATGAGTAAAGGGATTCTGATAAGAAATTAAACATGAATTAAATCACTTTTTCTCAATATAAGGAGACTGTGAAAGTTTCTTCTTTTTCCACTATGTGCTTATTTTCCTGTTGATAAAGGAAAGAAATTGGGAATTAAATTTCTCCCAGTACAGGTAAAAAAAAAGGTTCAGGTTTGGTTGAAAAAAATAAAATAAATCCCCAATTCCTTTCCTATGCAGGTCTTCTTGTATATTGCTTTTAAGAGATCTTCCATTGGACTAGTGCTGAGATATCCTTTGCTTTAGAGTCGTTAACAGTAGCTACCAGCGTAGCTTCTGGCTTCAGTGACCTATAATTTAAACATACAGAAAAAAAAACATGAGGCAACTTCTATTTCTAGAATCATAGAATTGGAGCACTGGACCGGACCTCAAAGATCACCAAGTCCAATCCCTTGCCCAGGATTCACTAGACTAGGGTTGAAATGAGATTTTGCCAAAATGAGAAATCTTGTTGAAATCCCAGATCCCGATATCACGTTGGTCGAATAGAGAACCTCTCGGTGCTCAGTAATGTCTCAACTGACATTTCATTTCTTGATTTACTGACTTTCTGCTTGCTAGGATCCTATATACTACTTTGTCATTAACCACTTTGCTGTCCATTTCAAATTCCAAGAGGTAATACCGATGCAATAACACATTTCTTGCACTCCATTTTCACTTGAACTTCCTTGTCACTCGTTGACTGGTACACAGATTCCTTTACTAATCTGTAATCCAGTTACAGATTGGTCAAAGCAAAGGAATCAACATAGAACAGCAATCTGATTGGAGGCACTTGAAGTGGAGTGAAGGTTAAGGGGCACTGAGGGGAGATTAGGGGGTGAGCTATTAACACAATGATTGGCTCAGAAATGTGAAAACAACAAACCTGGAAGTAAAATGGTACCCTCAACAATGTGGTAAGTGGTATCGGTAAGTGGTAAATGCACAGTATGCAGTAAACAGCAAGTGGGAAATCGGAAACTCGGGATGGTATTGTGCGGCATTGTGAGACTCGAGAAATTGCATTGGTATCGGGAAATGGTCAGGAAATTGATCCCAGTTCCTGATATGGCAAAATTTCTCATGAGCAGCAATTTAGCTGCTTCTTTCAGCCCTACACAAGACCTAAGCCATACTTGACAAATATTAGTCCAGCCTCCTCTTAAAAAACTTGAGGAAAGTAGATGCCACAACCCCCCTCAGCTACTTCTTTCAGTTCTGAACCATTCTTACAATTAGAATTCTTACAAATATTCTTCCTAATTTTATATTCCGAAAACCTCTGGTTTAAGAATGCAGCTAATGCTCTTCTCATTCTACTAATAATTCAAAAAAAGAGGAAATCGTACATTTAGATATCTTCCATCAACTCTCCACCACCTACTTTTCCTCTGCCTTCCATTCTCACATTTTCTATTTTCTTCCATCTGTGACACAATACAACATCAGCAACTTCACTATTCACTAACATTCCTCTTCTACCTTACCTATAATAGACAAAAAAGTAGGCAATTAACAATAAGATTTGCACTTAACTATTATGTACTAACATTTCTATATCCAATATAAAATGTATATATTTTCTATCTATGTCGTAATTTAAAAATGCATATACCTTTTTGTTTATATTATTGTTTCATAAAGTTTTCTTGAAAATGTAATTTTACTACGTAATACTTAAGTGCAAATCTTACTGTTTATTTTTTCGGTCTGTTATACATAAGGTAGAAGAGGAGTGTGAGTGAATAATGAAGTTGCTGATGTATTCTGTCACAGATGGAAGAAAGTAGAAGATGTGAGACAATGGAAGGTTGGGGAAAAATAGGTGGTGAAGAGTTGATGGAAGATGAAAGAGTTGATGGAAGATGTCTTAATGTACAGTTTTATCTCTTTTTGAATTAAGGGTTAGAATGAGAAGAGCCTTAACTATGTTCTTATACCGTAGGTTTTTGGAATATACAATTTCTCTGGTTTTTGAAAACGAATAGGAGGAACTGGAGTTGAAGTATGTATAGTAGACATAAAATCTGTTAAGAAAAAAAGGAGATACATTTGTGGTTTGGGGGGACTTTTCCCAAGGGGACTTTTCCCCTTGCAGGGGAAGTTGCAAATGGCGGGGAAGCAAAGGAGCTCTCTCTGCACAGGATTTTGCAAAGGGGATTGGGAGGCTTTTCCTGAGGGGCTGCCCCCGCTTCTCCTGCCAAGGCAGCCTCTTGGGAAAAGTCTCCCAAGCCGCTCTCGATGGCTTACAAAGCCGTGCCCTGGAGGGAGAGCGTGGATCCCTGCTCTTTCCCCCCATACAGGGCTTTGCAACTATGACTTGCATTTCAAACCTTATATCATCTTTGTTGCTTTCCTGTGGATTCTCTCCAGCTTGTTCATGCCCTGCTTAAAAAGTGGTGGTGCCCAAAACTGGACACAGCATTCCACCGACCTGAGGCCTAACCAGTGCTGACTACAGTGGTACAATTACTCCTCATGTCTTGAATCCAATACTTCTCCTGATTTCAACCTCTGCAGCTAACAGGACCAGAGCACACTGACAGACATTTCTGATTGGGTGGGACTTTTAACTCTGAGAACTCCTGCACACCTCAAGAGTGCTCCAGTTCACCAATAGGAAAGCTAAGAAGAAGGATTGCTCCTTCAGCCCTCCTCAGACTTTTTTTGATCACTGCTGGGCCTCTCATAGTTGTTATAACTCCAGACCCTTTTCACCTGTGCTTCTGCCCAGCCAGTTGTCACTCATATTGTATTTGTGCATATAGTTGTTCTTCCCTATGTAAAATACTTTGCATTTGTCTTTGTAGAATTTCATTTTAATGTCTTCAGCTCAGTTCTCCAATTTATCAAGATCATTATGAATTCTAATGTTGTCCTCCAAAGTATTTGAAATCCCTCCCAGTTTTGTGTCAGCTACAAATCTGAACGGTATATTCTCCACTCCTTTGTCTAAATAACTAGTGAAGATGTTGAGCACTGACCCCAAGGCAGACTCCAGTGGAATGCCAATTGATACCTCCTCCCAGTTTGACATCCGATCGTTAATTATTAATCTTTGGGTGCAGTTTTGAAACCAGTTGTATACCCACCTTATTGTAGTTAATTTTGGTCCACGCTTCTCTAATTTATAAGAATGTCATGTGGAGCTGTGTCAGAAACCTTACTACACCCTGCTAAACCAGTTATCCCATCAATGCAGAAATATGATTGCTTTGACATGGTTTGTTTTTAACAAATCCATGATGGCAGCTAGTAATCACCCCATAATCCTAAGGTGCTTGCAAACTCTGAGAGCAATGGTGTTTTCACTCGATGTAAGGGATCTAGTGATCCTCCCCACCTAGGGGAGGGCTTTCCCTGGCCAGGCAAGCTCTGGCTGCTGGAACAAATGTTCCCTCAGCTCCCCCAGCTGGAGAAGTGGGGGCGGGGCATGACATGCGGCCTCCTGGCCACATTACCGCACTCCTGGCATCACCCCGCCTCCCCGCCATGACGAGCAGCCATGGCTGTATTCCAGGCAGCCGTGGCTGGGTGCCAGGATGAGCTGAGGCCAGGAACAAATATTCCCATCCATTTCCGCCTGCTTCAGCCCAGCTGGGCAGCTGCTGGGCCCGGACTGTGGGACTGCTTTGATCTGGGCCCGCAGTCCAGGCCCAACCACCACCCCGAGCAGGGTTTGTTCAGGCCAAAGCGGACCTGATCAGACCATCTTCATGTCTGTTAACACCCCATGTGAACCTAAGCTAAACTGAAGGGTAGACTGTGTGTGGAATAGGTTGGGGAAGTCAGATTGGCGGTAGGTCAGGTTTATGTTGAGAAAGGAGTTGTATTTATGAGATGGTGCTGATGAGCTACTCTGGACTTAGGGCAATATTTGGGAGTAGAGAAAGAATAGAAATATAAAGCATTAAAAAGTCAAGCCAAGAGTAAGGGCTGTACTTAAATGGCAGTTTACCAGACTTCTCAGAAACTTCTGAATTTTTCCCACCCATGCAAAGAAGTTGACAAAAAGCCCCAGAGAAAATTATCAAAAGTATTGCATTTAAAGAAAGATATGATCCCACAGAATGAAACTTGAAAAATGCTTTAAAAATTTGTTTTTCCTGTTTTCAGGACAGTATTTGCTTTTCTCAAATGTGTACTAATAATCTCTGCCAAAGATTACAAGCTGTAAGTAGAAAGCTAGGCAAGGCTTTAAAGAGAGATGTTGATTCTCTATTCTGTTACTCCAGTGCATTGATACATGTCTATATGGAAATGCTAAATAGCCATGATCAAAAGAAAAATAACCCTTGCTCTTTTATTTTGTTATAGAGGACTTCACTTCAATTCCATACAAAGCTCCATCTCCTGCAAAAGTAGAAAAGATCTTCCCACCATATACTGGATTTGGCTCTGAAGAGGACTCTCTTTGCTCCTGCTTGGGCCTGCTTCCCAAACCACCACAGAAAGATTTCAAAAAGTTCATGGAGAAAGACAGGTAATTTAGGGGAAAATAATTGCAGGTGATTTTTAAAAAAATACTCAATGGGCAGTGCATGGGTGGAGGAAGGTTATGTGCAATGAAGTGTCAAAGGGTGAAAACAGATGTGACCGCAGTGAGGCTCTTTCCTGGGCAGCCCAGCTACTGCAGTCGCTACACCCCAAGTTGGTGGGAAGGGCTCTTCACACGAGCAGCCCTCCCTTCTGTAACCCAGGTGTGGGGGGCCATCACAGGTCCCTCCATGCCACAGGTCGGCCTGAGGAGCTGTCCACATGGGACAGGACTCCCAGACCCCCAGGTGCTCAGCAGAATCGGGCCCACAGGAAGAGCTACCGCTAAACAGCTAATGCAGGGTGGGCGTGACTCAGCCCCTCCCCCCATCAGCTGATTGTTGTGTGTGTTTGGCCTGCCAAATAGCTGATGGGAGGGAGGGGTGCTCCTGCAGCTGTTCAATGTGTGCAATCAACATACCCCCCCTGATCAGCTGTTTTGTGTGCTGGGTGAGTGCACGCCTCCAGGCCCCCCTCACCTGATTAGCTGTTCAGAGTGCTGGGGTGAGCATACTCTTCCAGGCCTCCTTCCATGATAAGCTCTCAGGAGTCAGCATGTCACTGTAACTGTTTTTGTTCCCTGTGGTGTGCAAATGGTGGTAGAGCTTTGCATCCAAAAGGTGACTTCTACCAGATGACTTCGGCCAATGTACAAAATAGAACTGGCATTAGTGAGTTTTTAGGCCTTGTTTCCACATGACATGTGGAATGTGTAGAATGTACTACATAGTCATTACCAAGTAGTACATCTTATTCCTCACTACTTTTTAGTTAGAGTGTTCAGATGTTACACTGTAGATCTGACCTATTAGAAAACATGCCCCTTAATGAAACATCACTGCTGTTCTGAAGTGAATCTTGGAGACTTGAGGGTAGGGGGATTTAAACAAGTGTTTAGCTGTGATGATACTATGTGGTAAGTTTGTACAATGGTCCCCAAATGATACTACCATGTAGTTATTATCTC
Source organism: Sphenodon punctatus (assembly GCA_003113815.1). Classification (NCBI taxonomy): domain Eukaryota; kingdom Metazoa; phylum Chordata; class Lepidosauria; order Sphenodontia; family Sphenodontidae; genus Sphenodon; species Sphenodon punctatus. Next base: position 1,493,619 of record QEPC01002784.1, read on the forward strand.
TGACTTTCACGCACTACCACATGCCACATCTGAATGCTCACAGTTATTACTGGTTACTACTAGTAATTCTAGAGATACTGTTTGCTATCTCTACCCTTCATGACATGACCGAACAAGGCCTTAGTGTTGTTCTGCATTCACAAATGCACTAAACTAGTTTACTCACTACCATTTTAGGTTAAGAACTGTCATTAAATTGATTTAGAAACAGAGATAAACTGGTCTGATGCAAATTTGGCTGTTGACAATTACTGTCAAATTTGGCTGTTGAATAATATTGACATCCTTAGACTGGTAGAAGAGAGCTTACATCATTACAGGAACCTAGTGAAAACCAGGCCACAGTTAGCTTATTTTACATACGTAGGAAGAGTAAATATCCATTTGAAGAAAAAGTGAATCGCATTACAGTAGTCTGCTTATGTTGAATTTCTCTGGCCATGTTAAAAAAAAATGATTTAGCAGAATTCTACTTAAGCAGATCTTAAGGAAATGGACCTGGAGATGGAGAAAACTGATGCTGAGATAAAGGTTAAGGCGTCACGAGCCGTTATCCCACATTGAGCAATCTTATATCACATTAGCTCGTGATGCAGCAGACTGTGTTGCCGTTGACCGTCAGATGTTTGCCCACTTCCACCTTGGGTGGGCAGCTTGCTGTTGCCCCACCCGGGCAAATGTGGAATAATGAGCCGCTTCCCATTGGGTTGCCCTGTGCAGCCCTTCTGCTGCAAGATAAGGTGTGAGGATTGGGTTTGGAGGAATGCGTGCACTCTCACTGCCCACCAAACAGCTGATCAGGAATGGAAGGGGTTGGAGGAGTGTGCGCGCTTGCCCTGCCCGCCAAACAGCCGATAAGGGAGAGGGGGCTCCTCCTGGCTCCCCCTTCCCTGATCAGCTGTTTGGTGGACACTCCTCCACATCCCTGTTCGACTGTCGAGTGGTAGCGTGCCCAATCCTGCAGCATAGCAGGAGTTAAGACATCCAGCTCTGTGTGGCGACTCGTTGGCGTGACTCGTAGCGTGGATGGGTTGGTGACAGCCTCATGGGGGAGGGGCCGGCTGCTTGTTCAGATTGCCCTTCCTGCCAGCCCAAAGTGTGGCAGCTGGGTTCACCCTCCCTGGGGCAGGCGGGGGGATAAGACCTGCCCTGTTTTGTGTGGCTCTATCCAAATTTAGCACCAGGTCTCTCGTCTTCAGTTCCCTTCCCGCCTTTCAGAAGCAAAGAGTTGGAACATACAGCAGGACAGGTGTGTGTGTGTGGGGGGTCCAGATATTTTTAGCTGAGTGAGTATACTCGCACCTTCAAAATTCAAGTTATCAGGGCTCAGAATTCTGCTTATCCAGATCAAGAAGCAATACATTCCAGTAGACCCAGGGCTGGGAAAAACAAATTAATTCAGCTTATCCAGAAAGTTATGCAAGTTCTGCTTAAGTGGATTCCACTGTATGTATGTAGTTTCTCACCTCTTCTCCTTCTGCCTCTCAGACAAGGCCTCGAGAGCAATATGCTGCGTTTTCTTGCAAAACTTCTTACTAATGATCCCATTGACAAGGATCGGAAGTTCGTTATTTCTTATTTTCTGAGTGATGACACAATTTCCGTGTTTGAGCCACCACAGCGAAATACAGGTAAGAGAGACTTCAAGCAGTCCTGCCCTGTTAAAAGTGTAGTGATTTGTTAAACACTAGCCAGTGGACATAGATGGTACTCCTATTGATTTCAGTGGTAGCGATAACTGCACCTGTCACAGTGGGTTTGGGACAGTTTGCAGTGCTCATTGTTAAAGAGCAAGGCAAAATTTGAAAGATCTGTCTCTCTACATAAGTGACCATAAGTCATTTTCCAACCTGTGTTGAATACAAGCCTAAAAGACTGAAAGGGACCCAAAACCACAGAGATAATCTCAGTGAAAGACTGTTGCACTGTATTAGGGTTTGGAGTAGGTTTATATTCTGTATATTTTTCTTGTAAAACTTCCTTGAAATAGCCAAATAGATCTCAGTATAAAGTCCTCAATGTATCACTGTTTTTGTCTCAGGTTTTTCTTTAATAGCAGTGCCCTTTGAGTACTGTAAACATTAAAATAAACCAGACAATACATTAGAGTAAATTTCTAGGTGAGGGAAAGCCAGAGTCAAGGTTGAAATGACAATTTTAGGGTGTCTAATGGGGCTTAGGGATTGTCAACATCTCCCTAGACTGTATTCTCTCAAATACCACATGTGCTGCTGTACCTAGGGGGAAAGGAATGTGTTAAGATCCACGTTCTATCCTTTAACTTTCAATTTTTATGCTTTTTGTGGGCTTAAGTTAGACCCTAACCATTGCCTTAATGTATTTTCTTTTTGTCTGTCAAGTTTTATGATGTTAGTAAAGCAATTATGTAAGACATCTGATCCAAACCCTGATTTAATAAGTAGTTCGGGTTTCACATTCACTTAAAAATTTGACTATAAATATCATTTTATTGCATTGCCCTTCAGTCAGTTTTATTGGCCTGACATCACTACATAATATGTAAGACATCATAAAACGTTACAAATATATGCTTTTTGGCTTAAGGTTTGAAGTAAGCTATAAACAGGAAATGAACTCCAGGCACTCCATACATGGGGTAATGCACATTCAGTCTAAAATGTAATGGCTGGCAACCTTTTTTCTAGAACTTGGTAAATGTACTGAAGATTCTGTGTGCTGCATAACTGTAAATCAGTTAAAAGAAAACCCTATTTCTTCTTTGTAATACCTTGCATATAATTCACTTAAATTCCACATGCTAATGTGCAAACTGTACATGATTTTACGCATGACTTAAATTGTCAAATACCGATAGTATAGGTCACTCACTTCTGTAAGTCATATGCACAATTGCTGTAGAAATAATTAAACTCAAATATATTAGAGACTGCTGTCTTTGTGAAATACAAAAATCAGATTTCAGTATAAATCCAGTTATCCAAAGGGTCTGGGGGACATTTAACACTTTGGACAACTATTCATTTGGATACATGGAAGAATTCTGTTAATTAATTAACATACCTGCTCCATAGGCTGTTTTTACATGGACGACCCCCTCGCCCCCCCCCGGCTCTGTGTTTGAGCAGGTGGGGGGGGGAGGGGAGGAGTCCATGTAAACAGCCAGCGATGGGTGGGGGGATGGGTATCCACTTGGTGTTCGTCTGTGTGAACACCAAGCGGGATGGGTGGGGGGGGTGTACGCTCCCACGCAACACCTACCTCCAGCCATCACCTACCCACCTCCACCCACGGAGCCCTCCAGAAAACTGGAGGAGGCCCCGTGGGTGGAGGGGTGTGTGTGTGTCCATGTAAAGGGACACACACCCACTGCAGCAAAACACCCATTCCCCCACCCACCCCCATCCATGTAAAAAGTCATAGGGGAACACTGGATTCAGATACCTATGATTTTTGGATAGAGGGAATTGGGTGGGTGTGGGGGCTAAGGGGACTGTTTAGATTTCTTTTTAATATGTCGTAAGCTGCCACGAGCCTTAATGGGAAGTATAGAGTATAAATCTGAATAAATAAATAATAACTACGTAATAAACAATTAGACTTATACTGTACTTGTAAAATGTTCATCAGATAGAAAAAATAATGGATCCAAATTAGGCTTCTCTGGAACAGTTTTGGGGTGAAAGCTAACATATGGGTATTTTCAGACGTTACGATCCCATGCTCAACCACGGTGAATTCCCACATGGTGAGCAAGGGACCGTAACGTCTGTTGGCCCAACAAGTGATTCCCACCAGATGTTCACCCCCGTGAATCACGGGTGGGAATCTCTTTGACCACGCAAACGGCTGTCCTGCCCGGACCATCGCCGTTTGCGTGGTCAAAGAGATTCCTGCCCGTTATTCACAGGGGTGAACACCTGGCGGGAAGCTCACGTTCAGGCCAACAGACGTGACGTTCCCACGCTCAACCACGGGGAATCCACTGTGGTTGAGCGTGGGAACATCACGTCTGTCCCCTGACCACGGCCCGGAATCAGCGGCTGTGCCCGCTGCTGATTCCAGGTCGTAGTCACTGCCCCGGGGGGCGGGCGGGCGCTGCGGCTGCATTGGCCGCGGTGCCTGCCCGTCTCCCACAGGACGGGCAGCCTAGGGAGTGGGGGGGGGTAGGGCTGTGCGGCTGCACGTTGAGCCGCCCCACCCCTTCCCCCGATTCCCCACCGGGATCAGCTGGCACGTTTGTTGGCCGTGCTGTTTCGATCCCGGCGGGGGATCAATAGGTGATTCTGTGACGGGGCCAATACTGGCCCCGTCACGTCTGAAAATACCCATAATCTCAGTCCTGTTTTCTCATTTTCCAAGCCTCCTAAAAACAACAGATATTGATTGGGAATATTCAGAGTGATACATTAAAAATTCAGTGTAATAGTATGACCACCTGTTATCCAAAGCTGTATTTGGCTTTAGCAATTTAAGAGCAATTCCATTTATCTTATAGTTCTCAAGTCTCAGGATACCATTTCCAGTGCTGGTGTCTGGAATGTAGAAGCCATTAGAAGAGGAAACTTTCAGTCATATTCACAAAGAGCAGAAGAGAAGGTGTTTGGCAGGCATTGAAATGTCTGTCATGGAAAATCTGCACACCAAGCAGATGGAAATAATTATTGTGTGAGCACTGGTATAGACAGCTCTGTAAAATGAGAAGGAATACGTTGTGAGGGAGGAAATCTAAAGATGAAAATTAATATTTATGAGCAAACTAGCTTGTTTCTGACAGCAAAGTACACCTTATTATTTACAGTTCTCTTGCCACAGGGGTACTTGGCGGGAAATTCTTGGAGAGAGGTCGTATTAAGAAGCCAGGTCAGGAACCATTTAAGAGTGAGCCATCAGAATACTACGAGGCTCAGAATCTGTTTATTGGAGCCAAAGTTTGTTTCCATGGCCACTACTTTCTTTTGGTGGATGCTGATGAGTATGCTTTCAACTACATGGAGAAGCATGCAAATGAGGTGAGCCAGCCTTTTTCAGCCTTTATTTTGCCTTCCAGGCCTATGCAATTCTATATCTTGTCTAAATAATGTTTCTTGGGGAACCTTGTTTATTCACACCAAAACATACACTGTCTATCATTATTTAATTATAGATCTTAGCAATGAGATCAACCCATTTCCTCAATCTGTTTATCTCTGATCATTTGTTTTGCAATATCATGAATTCATGTCACACAAATTCAAGCTCACAGCTGCACTGAATTTCATGATGCACTGACAAAGACATTGTTTTCAGAAACAAAAGCAACAACACTAGCAGACAGGGAAATGGTGATACGTGCTGTACTGTAACAGTTAATTAGCACATGCTGCTGGTAAAAGAGTTGACACTAACCAGACAGAAGCCACAGGAACATCTTAGAGTTATTATGGCTGTATCTTTATAATTATTGACACACAAAGCACTGGCACAAACGGGGAAAATCCTCATTGACTAGAAGATAAAACAGGATGTTGAAAAGAAAGCAGATGCGTTTTTAGTTTTGGGGGGTTATTGTACTGGGGGTGTTGTGCTGAACAGTAGATACTTTAACTTATGGAGAAATCATTTCTACAATGATTTCTACAATGATGTAAATGAGTACCTGCTGAGTATGATCAGGTTGTTTTTTTGTTTTTGTTTTTTAAAAAAAACACCTTATATACACACATTACAACTTGTCATCTTCAAGTTGTTTACATTTTTTATAGTATCAAGACCAAGCTTTTATTCCAAAATGTATTCAAGTATTAAAATGTAACTACATTGAGGGAGCTGAATGTTCTGAGTAATCCTTAAGCAAGTATGTGAGACTTTTTATTGAATGAACACATTAAGAATGTGTTTTTAGTGGAATGGGAACAATAACAAATGAGTTAATACTTCAGACTAGCTTGTTGGAATAAAGTTGAATATTCCACTGATGCTTGGGTGGTGTATGCATGCCCAATGCTCCCAACAGTAAGTACACTCATTCTTCCCAGTGTCCCAGAAGAGATGCCTTACACCTTATCTTCACAGAGTTTTAAGATTAATTTTAATCTATGGGTAAAAAAAAGTTACAGAAACATCCAAATCCCATTTTTGAATATGACTAGAGTGTAGATTTCCAAAAGATGCTTAGGCACCTACCTTCAAACATTTGGATTTATTCTGCTTCTATTAAAGCTAATAGCAAAGCTTCCATTGACATCAGTGGAAGCAGGAGCAATCCAAAAGATAGCTTGAGACTATTAGCATGTCCATATGTAATTCCTAAGGGTTCAACGTGCAGACACCTTATCTGGTATTTAGGCTGTTAACTTTGTGCTTAGATCTCCCACAATGGAGAGCAAAGAAGCAGTCCTGGTAATGGAATATTAGAAGCAAGCTAGGGAATGGAAAAGAGAGTGCCCCCCAGTCAAAAAGAATGTAGCTTTTGAAGAGACAGAGGGCTGACAGTTGTCAGTCTAGAATGGATCTTGATGTTGTATTATTTTCACCGGTCATACACGAAAGGTGCTGTCATCTGAGATGAGATGAAGGTAATGCTAGTTCTCAATTACATAACACTTTAAGGCTCCACCACACTGTACTTAATTTAACTGAACAATATTTGTATGTAATTTTTTTTCCTGTTCTTTCCCTCCTCTATTAAGTTCTCTGTGGCCAATATCAATATTATCCTGAACAAACTGAAAACTATAGGAGAACCTAGATCCAGAGAAATCAAGCAGATTTTTGCTGCCACTGACCCACAGCACACCCAGATGATTGAATATGACACATTCAGGTAAGACTGTGCTTACATACTGCCATGTATTTTAATGTGACAGTGTTGTATACCACCATTTTATTTTAATGTGACAAAGGCTGCTCGTAAGCTTACTCTGTGCTTTTTATGGCCCAACCTCTAGACAGCAATGTCCATATCATACACCATGATATGGTGATGCAGTTCTCTACTCTGAGAGAGCCATAAAGTGAGATTACTCAGCTTCCCAAGGCTTTGGGCCCCTCTGACCTTTATTTCACTCTTGGACCCCTCTGTGAGGTCCCACAACCAGAGACGAGAGTGAGAATTTCTACCCTACTCATTTTGTAGAGCGCAACAGATCTACCCCCTTTCTGTTTCCTGAATGTTGGTGCACACATGAGGTTTCTGGGGTGCTGCATTTTGTGTTGCATAAAGGTTGCATTTCATCTGCATCTTCTGGCATGCTGTGCACCCTTACACAGTGCACCTCCGCCAGGAGAATCTCTATGCAGCTGGAGAGGCTGGGGTAGAATTTGCATCTAAGAAAACATTTGACTTTTTATGCCTTCCTGTGGCAGAAAATTTTATTCCTGCTCAGAGCATGAGTGGATGTTACATTATGCATAGAGAATGAAAAGTTGTAACCATGTTTCCTTGCTCTGTTTTGCAATATATAACAGGAACATTCTTGGCACAGATATAGGGCAAGGGAGAAGAGAGGGACTGGGGTACAAACTCTTTTTTTGTGCCAATTTAAACAAATAGCAAACCTGTCTATGGAAAGCATGAGGGATTTATTTATTTTTTTGAGAAAGTATTTCCTATTTTTTGCATATATTACTTTTAACCTTCCCTGGCCTTTCTCCTCCTGCTGCAGACAATCCTCCGGATGGGTAGCTCCTCCTCTTGACCGACAGGGGGCAGAAGATAATAAGACAATCTGCACATGCCTACTGAGCTACCCTGCTCTTATCACCAGTCTGTTCTTCTGCCTCGGACTGGCAGGGCGCTTTTGTCTTCACTCCATCGGGAGCTACTGGTGTTTTGAAGGGCACTCCCAGTCTGGAGACAGAATAGACTGGGTGCTCTCGACGGGGCCTTAAGGGCAACTTTTTTGTGCCGAGTCCCCCTGGCCAGCTCTCTCGCAGTTGTCTGGGAGCAGGGAGCCGGCGCCAGGACCTAAGGATTCCCAGTTGCCTCAGCGAGCCCGTGCCTCCCTTGTCCCAAACTGACTCTTGCGGGGCATTGAGTCAGTTCCACCGGGCGTGCCCCCCCCTCCCTTTGTGAGGGCGGCACTCCCGGCTCCTCTTCTCCCACGCAGCTGCGGAGGGAGAGAGTGACAGGATCATGGATCCCAGCCTTAGGCCTGAGGTAGGTCCATTCCGTCTGTGGGGGGAGGGGGAAGATATGAGTGTTCCTCATCGGGGACTCTCATCTCCCCTGGGTCCTCAGTTTCTATGCCTCTTGTCTTCCCTGTAGGCTTCCTCACCTGGCCTCGCCTGCCTTACCCCCGGCTCAGATGCCGATCAACCAGCCAGACCCCTTAACTGCCCTTAATCATACTATGGGCAAAATGCTGGACTCCCTGATATGGCTCTGTGACAGACAGGGCAAGTCAAAGAGAAAGGGATTCAAGGGAAAGATAAGGCTACTGGGTCAAAAAAGAGGCAGTTTAAAAAGGCGGGAAACCCTCCTCGTCCAGCAGGTGGTGCTGCTCTCTGCACCTTGGAATCTCCTCATCCTTCAGACAGCTCTGCTGAGGAAGGGGGGAGCTGGCCGCTGATTCCCTCAGCTTGCCAGGAGTCGTTGCCTAATCCTAGAGACCAGGACAACAGTTCCCCTCCCAGTATAGAGAGGAACTTCTCTCTCAAGTCGTCAAAACTCTCCACCTGCAGGAAAAGCCTTCTAGGGGAGACTCCTCAGGCTCTGAGGAGGAGGATGACAGAGACCTAATCCCTTCTGTTTAGGCTAGGGATAAAGGTTTGCCCTCAACAGAGCCTTTGAAAAATTGGTGTTCTCTCAGTGCAAGTCCCCTGGGAAGGTTTTTAAAATGACCAAGGCCCAGGAGGTGCTTGGACGCATGAACTGCAGTCCTCACACATTTCGGACAAGAAGGCTAAGGTTCTCTCCTCCCGCGTCATGTTGGCAGTTGCTCTTTTGACTGATGCCACCACGGACGCTCTCTCCTGGTCTGCCTGTTCCATTGCACACACCATAGCAACAAGGAGAGTTTGGCTACGTTCCTGGCAGGGAGACCTCCAAGACCAAAAACGTGCTAGTGAAGGGTTTAAATTATTTGGATCTTCTTTAGACAAGGTGCTGGCCGATGCCACCGATAAAACTAAGACCAAAACCCTCCAACAATTCCTTACAAAAAGAAAACCTTTTTGCTCTCCAACCTTTCGGTTTGGCGGCTCCTCTGCCTCCTTTGCCAGGAGAAATCAATCAAACGAAAGAGACCCCAGGCAGCCCTTTCGTTTTAGAGGGCAGAGGCAGCGTGGAGCTGGCAAATTCAAACCAAAAGAACCCATCCCCGGTCAGTCCAGCAAACAGGCATGACGGGCAAGGGGACGTGGAGATAGGGGGCAGACTTCAAGTTTTCTCAGCCATTTGGGAAAAGTCAATCTCGGACACCTAGGTATTGCAAGTGAGTCGCCAAGGCTACTCAGTAGAATTACAAAGGCCCCCCAGGGAACGGATCTTGCCTTCCCCAGTCTCCACGAACCCCCTCAAGCACCTCGCCATGTCCATGGAGATAAACATATTAGGGTCCTTAGGGGCCACAGAGAGGGTTCCTCCCGGGGAAGTCGGCCTTGGCCTATACTCGATAATCTTTCTAGTAGCCAAGAAGTCCGACCAATGGAGGACCGTTCTGGATTTGGAGGCACTAAACAAATGTGTCAGACCCCAGAAATTCAAGATGGAGATGGTGAAATCCATCTGCCAGAGCCTGGCGCTGGAGGATTGGATGGCCTCCTTGGACTTGAAGGAGACCTAGTTGCACATCCCAGTTCTTCCAGCGCACAGCAAATGGCTCCGCTTCCACTATACCAGAGCCATTCGGTCTCTCCTAGGCCCCTCGAACCTTCTCCAAGACTCTCATTACACTCATAGAAAATCTGCACAGGGAGAGGATATATATTTACCCTTATCTAGACGACCTCCTGGTCAGGGCTTCTTCCCAGGACAGGGCTTTGGCGGATGTTGCCAGGGTGATACAATACCTGAATCACCACGGCTATAGTGAACGTCCTCAAGAGCCAACTGGTTCCCAGCCGCAGAATAGAGCATCCGGGGGGGGGGTGATAGACACTTCTTTAGGCGCCATCTTCATTCCCCCCAAAAGGCAAGAAAAGATCCGCAAGAAAAGAGCCAGTCAACGCTTGAGGCTAAAAACTCTGGCGGGGCTACTGGGTCTCCTGGTATCATGCTCCCAGCAGGTCCAGTGGGCCTGATTCAACCTCAGACCCTTGCAGCAGCTGCTCAGGCCTTTTCAAAGATAGCTCATGAAAGGGTACAATCCATTGGTAAGAATTCCAAACCACCTAAAATCCCCCATGTCCTGGTGGTTGGAGAGGGAAAGATTTGCAAGGGGAGTTCCCCTGGTGGAGCCCCTGAGAAAGATCCTCACCTCGGATGCGATCATAACAGGTTGGGGAGCTCACCTGGACGACCGCTCAGCCCATGGCCTCTGGTCCAGGTTGGAGGTGACCAGGAGTATCAACTTTCTGGAGCTGAGAGCGATTCGCCTTGCTCTCCAATACTTCTCGGCAGTTCTTCTCAATTCACACATGCTGGTTTACACAGACAATGACTGCGAAAGCCTATGCGAGCCACCAAGGAGGCTCGAGGTTCCTTGCCCTCCAGGCCAAGGCCAAGAGACTTCTGAACAGGGCTCAATCCCATCTTCTGTCCTTAAAGGCGTTGCACATAAAGGGCACAGACAATTATCGTGCGGATTGGTTGAGCAGGAGGGAGGTAGATCTCCACGAATGGTCCCTGAACAGGGTGGTCTTCAGATAGCTGGTTCTGTCCTTCGGCTCTCCGGCGATGGACCTATTTGCCAGCCCCAAGAATGCGCAAGTAGACCTTTTTATGATGCGTTCTCGATGCCGGGGAGTGATGAAGACAGATGCCCTGAACCAGAGCTGGTCTGCGGGGCTCCTGTATGCCTTTCCGCCCCTTCCCCTCATTGCAAGAACAGTGGCAAAAATAAGGAGAGAGAGGGCCCAAATTATATTGGTGACTCCATAGTGGCTGAGATGTCCTTGGTTCTCGGACCTCATGGAACTGAGCGTACAGGACCCCATTTCTCTTCCGCCCAGACATGACTTACTATGCCAGGGCCCTTTATTTCACGAAGGCGCGAATTCTCTAAATTTGACAGCCTGGAGGTTGAGCGCCTAGCCCTTGCTCGAAAGGGGTATTCGGAGGCAGTCCTTAAGACACTCCTGGCCTCGAGGAGACCGGCCACCAGGCACTCCTACAGGACAGCCTGGAAGGTTTTTTCGCTGTGGGCAGTTGCTAGGGGTCAGGACCCCTGTAAAGCCTCAATTCTCCAAATTTTAGAGTTCCTTCAGGCAGGCTTGGACAATGGTCTCAAGCATAACACCCTAGCTCGACAAGCGGCAGCTTTAAAATCGGTGCTGCATGCTGTTTCCAACAAGAAATTCTTGGCACACAAACATGTCCGTCAATTTCTAAGGGCGGCAAGACACCTCTCTCCTTTGGTGGTCCATAGGTGCCCATCCTGGGATTTGAATCTGGTCCTCAATGCTCTGACAAAATCCCCCTTCGAACCCCTTCATCAGGTATCTGTATATGCTATCCATTAAGGTGGCATTCTTAGTTGTGGTGACATCAGCTAGGCGAATGTCCGAGTTGGGTGCTCTGTCGATGGAAGAAAATTTCTGTATTTTCCATAATCAATCAGTTACCCTCAGATTAGATCAGGCCTTTATCCCAAAGTGTAATTATCTCTTCCACAGATCCCAGGAACTGGTGCTTCCTTCTTTCTGCCCGAAACCAGTGCACGTGAAGGAGAAGCTGTGGCACACCCTGGACGCCCGTCGGGCGTTAAAAATTTATCTCTCACGGACTCAAGGCTTTTTGTTTTCCACAGCCCTTTTCGTTAATTTGTGGGCAAGCCTAAGGGGTGGGTACCAAGACTTCTAAGTCCTTGATATCGAAGTGGGTTAAACAGGCGATAATCGAGGCTTATAAGGCCAAGGGAAGTTTCCTCCCTTGCAAATCTGGCCCCACTCCGTGCGAGGGGCAGCTACTTCGTATTCCTTTAAGGCAAGAGTCTCGTATGACGAGATTTGTAGGGCCACGACCTGGGCCTCTGTCCATACCTTTGTCAAGCATTATAAGATCAACACCTACCAATCGGCGGATGCAGCCTTTGATAGAAGGGTTCTGCAGGTGGTGCTAGATCCTTCTGGTGCTGTTTGTTCTCACCCTGAGGGTTCCTACTGCTCGGGTATGTCCCATCCGGAGGACTGTCTGCAGCAGGGGGAGAAAAGAGAATAGGTCGCCTACCTCAGTGAATTCTTTTCTTCTCCTGCTAGGCAGACAGCAACTTTGGCTAGTTTGGGGGGAGTGTTTTTTTCCCTTTCCTTCTATTTCACGTTCTCTATCTTACCCGACGTCCCTTATAAATGGTTGGTTCTGTTGAGCCTTATTTCTTCCCTGGTTTCAGAGTTCTTTCAAGTTCAGGGTTAGGTCTGGTCCTTTTCTAAGTCTACAAGAGCCGGTCCTCTGCTTGGGACTTCCTGGTGATAAGAGCAGGGGTAGCTCAGTAGGCATGTGCAGATCGTCTTATTATCTTCTGCCCCCTGTCGGTCAAGAGGAGGAGCTACCCATCCAGAGGACTGAGGTAGGTGACCAAATCTCTTTTCTCAATTACAAACCATATATTTCTACTATGTGTTAACAACAGCTTGATTCTGTAAGGAAGCTGAAGTGTGTTAGGTCTCCTTGGCCTGGCCTGTCTTAAAATGAGACAGTTGTTGTACCTAGCTCTGAGCTTTGCAGTTCAAATGCACTCCTTTCTGCCTAACAAATAGGTTAAACAACTTAAGTTAGTTTCTGTCTCATGATTTGTCTCAAGATATTCTCTTAAATATGATACAGTGAAGCAGAATTAAAATAACAGCATTAATTATGCTGTTTGAAAGACCCAAAACATACAGCATTGGAAAAGCGCAATGTCAAACATACAGAAATTATCCACAGTGGTGGTGGTTGTGTTGTTAAAAACCTTTGATAAAAAAATCTAATAAAACTTACAAACACCCAGACCTTCTGTTCTCATGAGCTGGCAGATGTGCTCATTCACTGACAGAGATAAAGCATAACCTTGTTGGAGTGGGAATCTTGTCTCTGAATGCTGTTCGATGTTCAGATCATAGAAAATGCAGGAGTTCCATTAATCCTAAATCAGAAATCAGCTTCATCCTGCAAATGCCATCATGTGCATACAGTGATGCCCCTGAAGTAAAGGGGGCTACTCAAACATGTAAAGTTAGGAACCTGCTGAAATCAGGGTCTAAGATTATAAACCCATTGGAACAGTATTCCATAGTAGGCATCTTCAGCGATTGGGTACTTAAGACGTTTGCCACATGACTGTGCATTGTGTCTAAGCACTGTCACTATTTTGGCCACTGGCTTGCCCCCTGTTAGCCTCCCATTAATTCCTCACTGGTTGCACAGATATCTTGGGTGCGGCTGTTGAGTGTTTTCCCTCTCCCCATGGCTAACATCGTGTCTAAAGACATTGGGTAGTGTGTTCTCAGCCATTTCCAGCATGTCTGCCCCAATTCTTCCCTGTCTGCCCTTAATCCTCCACTCCACTCTGCTACCAAACAGCTTGTTCCTTGCTGCACTCTGTCTTTGTGCTCTCCCAAAGCAACCAGGGGGGTGAACAGTGAAGAATTAGGTGTTCAGCTGCAGCACAGAGCAGAGGATTTAGGGCAGACCCGACCGCTCTCCTGCATGGACTACAACTCCCATAATTCCATAGGCTTGCTTCTGCAAGGAGAGCGTCCATGCAAGGGACAGGCAGGACTCCCTTCCCCCAAACAGGGATGCTCATGCATTGCAGCTCTCGTAGACATTCGTCATTGCCTACATTAGACAGGTGCACTCTGTCTCTATAGTAAATCCCCTCATGGCGGAATGGTATCTCCAAGTGATGCACCACACATCGTTCGATGCCCTTCATCATCTTCCCAATTGCCTTATTAATTTTTATTTTGGCATGCTTGATCTTTACTGGTTGACATGCATCACGCCAGACCAGGCATCCTAGCATGTCCGACTACGAAATGGCTGTCCTTGGCCAGGAATCCCGAATTAGCTTAAAGTGTCCTGTCTTATGTGGCCCAGCAGCGGCAACATACTCACCCAGCACATGCTGCTCACACGCACCCAAAACAGTCGAGCTTGCAAACTGCAGCCCAATTGAGCCCCAAAGCTGGACACAGCTGCTCTCCGGCTGGCCCAACTAATAATACTATGGCCACAAATCCACCCAGTCATCTGTAAACTGGTACCTGCTGGGAAGAAGACAAGAACAATAAAGACAAAAGCTAGGCCACCATGTTGGACTCAATCTCCCTAATGTATGTCTTATAGGCCTCTGACATCCATTTCCCCAGCACTTTGATCCGGTTGGCTGGTATGCCCCTGATGGCTGCCATGGATGTTCCAATGGGTTTATAATCTTATACCACATCACACTGATGTGAAAACAATGGGACCCAAATCTCTCCAGGGATAGACTGATGTGGTGTAGGCACTGCCTAAAAACATACATGAATTGATATTTTGTCAGAGGCGACACATGGATGTAAATTAGCAGTTGATCGACTCCTGTTCCCCTTACTGCAATAATCTCTAAACACATCCACCAGGCAAATTGTCCTGTCCTGTGCTGGAGACAGTACGACTGTCTGTTCCTGCCCCAGCTGGTCTGTTTTGGAGTGTCTGATTGTAATGTGAAGGCCTTCATTCCCGACTCGCACATCCCGCCCATCGCAGTGCCCTGTCAGACAGGTCACCTATGGATCCAGGAACCAGATTGCTGATGCGCCACAAAGAATGCAAGGGTAAACGCTGCCTGGAATAGCACCACTTCACAGGGGGATGTGCAAGTGACCGGCAAGGCTCCCAGCAACAGGTGTGCTGGCATGCTGACAGACATGGGATGCTGGTTGTCCCCATTTCCCGATTCCATTCTGATCCAGCCCTCCAATGCTCGTTTGGTCTGAAATGCCAGACGTGGGTCCTTGAAGCCATTGGCCTTGTTAAAGAAGGATATTGCGGCAAGATGGACTCTGATGGTTTGTGGTGCAACGCTCTGGTGCATTAAATGGACCGCAGTGCATTTTGTCAGGGGGGGATTGGCCAGGAGCCTTCAAACCCATGTTTCAGTAGAAAGGAGCAGGAGCCCTCAAATGCCCTGATGAAAGCTCTAGGCATGTTCTTAGCCACAGATGCATGAATGCATTCCTCTAGCAATCTACTCTAAGCTCCCAAAGGTCTCCCAGTATTGGCTCCAGGTTCTGGCTTGCCCCAGGTGCCAAAGAATGGAATCTGTCCATCTGAAAATGAGAGAGCGCATCGAAACCTCATTCTGAATACCAGTCACATGTATGACAGAAAAACACATGTTCAGGATCAGACATTTTAGTACGACCCTCCTCACAAGCCTCATGCAGGATGTGCCAGCCACTGAATCAGTCTCACTACCCAGAAATGATAATTTTGTAGTAGGGCCACTTTTCAAATACTGCACATGAAATAATACATCCCATTGGTTCTATTGCATATCGTAATAGAATTTTCCTTGGAAGGTGCAACCCAACAGATCATAATCACTCAGATGGAGATACCGTGAACACCAACTTGATGTCACACTTTTATTTATTTTTATTTATTTATTTTATAGTTTCTTTCCCATAAGGGCAGGGACCCGAGTTGACTGCGTTGTTGCAATTTGCAGAGATTTTAGAACAATCAGCCAATCCTCGCAGAATCAGTCAATCCTCGCAGAATCCTCACAGAATCAGCCAATTCTGACCATGACCCAAGGGTAAATAGGCCCCTGGGAGATGAATTGTGGGTGGGTGGGGTCTGAAGTGGGGTATGTTTGCGTGAGGGAGGTGGTGAAATTCCAGAGGATTTGAGTTGTGTTTGATTAGCAAAGTTGTGATTCTATGTCAAACCTACTGCAAATTTGCTTCCCAGCATGCATAGTTATGCAAATCAAGTTAATTATGCAAATATAAATGCTAACGGTGAATTTGCAGAATTTGGCTTCACTGGTTGCAGAATTTAAGATTTTTGGGTGCAGTCAACTCGGATCCCTCCATAAAGGCCCCTTTCCACATGACCGCACCTGACGCATGGCAGCGTCAAAGGAAACATACCGAACTGAGCATAGTTTTTGTGATATGGCATCGTTCACCAATTTCCCCCCCCTCCCTTAGCATAGGAGAGGTGGTGTGCAACAGGGTGATGGTGTTTGTGGTGAGTCTTGTCAGACTCGGGTCTCAAAATTACACAGTCTCACTAGGAAATTAACTTATACAGTTTATTTATACTCATTTACACAATCACAAAGTTCTTCACAGCCAGATAGTCAGCTCCTGGCTGAGATTAATCCCTCCTGGTCAGGGCATGCCGTCTGACCTCTTCAGGCCTCTAGCTCAGTTAATCCCAATACATAAACATCCCACCTCTATATCCACCTTTGGCTGTCACAAAGCTAAGTCCGAAAACTCCTAATGTTCAGGGTGGTGGAAGCTTTCTCCCTCCTAGGCTCCGACAACTCAGGCCTCTCCAGTAGCTCTCACTACTGCCAGCAATCTTTCTGGAAGCATCCCTTCGCTCCAGTCTCTCCCAGCTTCACCAGCTGTCTGGCCTTCCAAGCTGCTAGGCTTTCAACCTGGAGCTCCTGGCCTCCTGCCTCCTCTGCCCTCTTGGCTTCCTGCTTCCTTCTTATGTAGCCAGAGGGGTGTGACTAACACTCTGACTCTTACAAGCGTAAAGAGCCAGGTGCCTCCCACTCTCCATTACACTGCAATTAGGCTTCTCTGACTGATCCAGGCTGGCTCTGCCAAGCCCCTCTCAATCATTCTCCAACATGTCCCATGCTGCACATGCATACTCAGGCAGGTAGGTCATGCTCTTTTAAAGGAGCAGCAGCTCCTCTAGGCTGCAGTCTGCCACATGGAGTATTAGCCTGTACCAGTGGAAATGTCTATATGGGGTATGGATGTACCCCGGGGAGCAGTAACGTTGAGCTATATCTTGCTCTGTTGGGCTTTTGGCAGCGGAGATTGAATTTGGGGGGAGGGGGGCTGTTGGGGGGGAGGGGTGTGAGGGAGTGGGTGGGAATGTGGTATTGTGTGGGTGCTGTGGGGGTTCAGGTTTGGTTGCGGGTTCTGGGGGGGTATTGGAATATGCTTTTTAAAATTATTTTTTATGTGTTTTCTATGTGAGCTGCCCTGAGCCTTTTAAGGGAAGGGTGGGATGGATGAATGAATAAATAAATAAATAAATAAATAAAATGGAACCTTTTCAAATTCCATTTTAATGTGGGAACAGAAGCTAGTTTTGAAATAAATTGTCATTGTTTATTGAATCTGCATCAAGGTACACATGTACCCCAGAAGTCTAGTAACGTTGCTCTTTTTACGGGAATGCGCCAGGGTTAAAAATGGCCAAACTGTGATTTTAATTTACATAGCACATACAGTGCACTAAATGTTTCTATGGACAGGTAAGAAGAAATGGATCTTTAAAGGGCTTGCCATCTAGGTAATTTTAAAAATATTCTCTTGATCAATCTTGAATTTCAGTTCAGTCTTGAATTTCAATTGAAACATACCTGGATAGAAAATCTTCACAATCTGTTGCCTATGGAATAGTACCTAATTTCAAAAATTTCCCAATGCAGAAATTAATATCCTTCAAAGTAACCCTTTATTTTAAAATACTTTTGCTAACAGAAATTTGATGGTGAATATCGCAGATGGAAAACTATCAGAACATGAAATTATGACTATTGGGCGATATTACAGTGTGAGAGAGGAGTCTGCAATGGACATCAACTTCCTTCTTGCGGTGGCCCAAGAACAGCTAAAGAAAAATAGTTGTGAGAATTTCGGACAGCTGCTTGCAGTCTTTATATACAATGACCGGCAAAAGTAAGGATTCTACAGTTGATCCAATCTGTTAAGAGTTCAACTCTGCCCTTCCCAGGAGGAGTCCAGGGAAGATAAAGCTCACTCCCACATCCCACCCTTGACTTTAATATCACTGTGCCTGGCATGGACATAGCAGAGAGTTTCCAGCTCCATTTGCATGTGGAGGCTGAAGTGCCAACATCTCCCTGGCACCATATGTTCATGGAGCCCTGGATTGTGCAATTCCACCCCATTGGATCAAAAACTTAAATTACCCTTGTTTTAATAGGTTCACTGTTCTGGAGAAGTAAATCTCTGCTTTTAGAGACCCAGGTTATTTCTGTCCCTTACCTGGTAAATTATGTAGATGCATTCCTAGGACTTGGCTTTTGCATGAGCTCTCTTCAGCAGTCCAGCTTCCCTGCCTCCTTTTTGTTCCTTTTAAGTTGCTTCAGTATTTTTGTTGTTTGTACTATGCTAAGTGCTCTATGGAATAGTATATTCTTGATTACGTTATCATGGAAAAGCTTTTAAAACATTTAGTTAGGACAAGCAGTCACCTATCAAAAATTAAAAGCATCTGGGCTATATGGAATTTTTAGACTATTCAAACTGAAGACCTAGTCCCTTTTTACATGGGCTGTGGTGCGGGGGGTTGATGTTCGCGCCAGTCTGTGTGCAGTGGTGGTGGTGGGAGGGTGTAGATGGGCGCACACACACACTGACCTCCACCCATTGCACACGCACAGAGCAATTGCCTTTTATACTGGTTGCTCCATGTGTGTGTGATGGGCAGAGGTGAGTCTGCATGCGTGTTTGCGGGAGCATGTACGCACGCACGCACACACACACACACACCACACACCCGGTGTGGATTTTACACGAGACTCACCCATGCATGAACATTTCTGGGTGTTCGTGAGTGGGTGCCGCCTGTGTAAAAAGGGCCTTCGAATCCCAAACCTGTAAAGATATACTTGTGAACTGTATGAAGCAAATGTTTTCCATGAAGAAAGTTGATATTTTGCCTATTTGTGTAGGCCAAATGAAATTTTGGGAAATGGCTAATTTTTACACATAGATTTACAATAAATAAATTTTGTATTATTTCCTTATTCACAAACACGTCCCTCATCAGCTTTAAAAACTACATTTTGTGTTTTCATTATTTTTTTTTAATTCTGCAGAAGACAGACATGAAGGATATTATTTAACTACTCTCTCTGTTTGTGCAGATGTGGCTTGCTGCCCAATGAAAAATGCAGGACTGTTTGTAAGTCCTTCAGGTTGCCATTAGCAGATGACCTTCTTCGGGCTTTGCTGGCTGTGTAAGTCATAGTCAGTTATAATTTTGTGTGTGTATGTAAATACATGAATTATACTGTGTTGCATGTTGACATGTAATTATCATAAAACATTACATTCTAAGGCCGCTTTTAGACAAGCGGGTCGCCGTTGCGCGACCCGCTCACGTGGTATTTCAAAGTCCCACGAGACGGGATTACACGAGACGCCCGGCGGGGATCAAGTGCATGAAAGGCGGTTGCGCATTCTTTGCCAACCGCGTATTACATACCTCACAATTGAGGTATGTAATTCGCGGTCGACAAAGAATGTGCGACCATCTTTCATGCGCTTGATCCCTGCCGGGCGTCTCGTGTAATCCCGCCTCACGGGACTTTGAAATACCACGCGAGCGGGTCCTGTGCTGGCGACCCGCTCCTCTAAAAGCGGCCTAAGAAATGCAGAAGTCTGCATAATCATGCATATGTTACATTGTTGACATTCTCCAGACACACCATTTTGTTTTATATCATTAGAACATTTTGAATTTAGAAGTAAGGGTAGTGCTGCAATATTTCTTAATATTTTGACTGGAAGAACAGATCACTTTGACTGTATCTTGTACGTCAATTTAATTATGTGGTAAGCGTAAGTATTAAAAATATGTCAATGTAACTTAAGCCAGTCAGGTCTTAATGATGGTCATCATCTACAAAAAAAGGTTGGTAATAGCATATAGACCTTGTTTTCTGGAGTATTCTTTTCCTGTACAGGAAAGTACTGAATTAATTATTTGAGGGCATGGGGAGATTTGACAGTTTGTAAAGGCAGGAACAGTGTTTAATAGAGGCTTTTATGCAGGCAGGTGTGCTTCTAGATTTTAGCAGGTTTAATACATGTCCCAGGATTTAGCAAGTAGCAAAAGGATTCTCTTTGTACAGGAAGTGGAAGCCATTTTGAGAAAGGTGAAAGAGATTATGGTCACCTTTAAATCCTTCATTCTTAAAGCTGTCTGCACTTCACAGGACACCATTGAAGAAACTTTTAGGGTTAGTCTTTATCTGCAGGCCTGCTGTTAAGACGCCCAATCGGTGCTCTTACTATGAAAACTGGTTGTTTCATGGAACCAAAATATTCAGGGAGCTCCTGGTGGTCAGCAGATGGATCACTTTTCCAATTTGCTGTCCATTCATCATTTCTGACAGCTGGGTCATGAACATTAGTCAAAAGGAGTATAAAATTCAGTTTTTAGGTCTCCCACTAAGCTGCTCAGCAAAAATGCTTTTCTGGACAATCAGTTTCTAGAACTGAAGTGAGGAATTCTCATCCCACTCCTCAAAGAGGTAATTGAATAAGTGCAGCAAGAGGAGAGAGAAAACACACTTTTTCTGTGTGTTTATATTGATGAAAACATGCAGGCTTGACCTATACCAGATGCTGTAGATAAATTTATTTTGTCTGAAAATCTGTGCGGAGCTGTAGTGAAACCATATTTAAGATTGGATAACAGGGGTTCTGTATAACCAGAGCTATAAAATTGCATTTTAATTATATACGTATATTACAGCAAAAGGTGAACCACAGAAAGTAAACTTTGAACACTATTTGAATTTTCCATTGGAATTAGATAGCAATTGGATTAATAAATCAGGAATTATTAGAGTTCACTCTTTTTGGCAGTTTCCTAGTATTATCTCAGTTTTTAAAAAAACCAAAACAGAAACAACTTTTTAAGACATGACCGATTTAACTCGTTTGCATTTGACCTCTTGAATGCAATCTTGAGGGTGACCTGAGCAATATTAAAGCAAAATAAGTTACTAAGTATCTTGTGTGACAGTCAAGTGTGATGTTCTGCTGATTACTGCTAAGATTTGGTGCTAAAGTGAGTGTTTAATGAATTTGGATTACATGTTATATTTTAGCATTTTTTGGAGGTAGAAACAAGACAGCTTTTATAGAGTGCTGGTAGGTGTTACTGACACTCTAGGCAATATGAATATAGCAAGAAATGCAAGAGATTTTTGCCATAAGTGGTAATTTCTATGCTTTGAAGGTTTTGGTGTAAGGTGTGTGGCCTGATTCAACTTTTAATTCTCTTCAAATGAAATCTCTGTGTGCTAATTTATAGTCGGGGAAGCTTTTAAGAGTTGTCCATCTGTCTTTCAAAGGCACCCGAATTCTGCCATTGTTTTAAATAAAACACCCTTTCACCTAGGATTTTAATCAAGCTTTGAAGACCAAGAGGATCTTCAATATCTAACAGTAGATAATTTCATCCTACAGTTTGCCCATTTTTACTGAGATTCTGAACATATTATTAATAAGACAAAGTGAATAATTGCACTCAGAGATCTCACTGTTATACAGAGTCCTTACCATGCAGATAAGAAGGAAAAGGAAAGTATTTGAATTTTTAAACAAAAGATTGCATTTGTCACCACCTCAGTAAAAATGTTTGTTTTTGTTTACTTGGGAATGATGGTCAGAAACAGATTACTGGCAGTGAATTTAATAAATATCAATCTTCTTTTCTTGAAAAGCCTCAGAATCTGCAAACCAGATAACAGGAATGGTTGGAAGACTATTAGTATCTCATTTACAATTTTGCATGGAGGTTGGAATGTCATAAAATACTTAACTAGCCAGTTTTGTTTTTGGAGAGTTCTCAGTTCTGCCTGAAGCACTACCCGGTCAGTGTTGGGTGTTAACAAACTAGACATTAGCCCACACTAGGTGGGTGTCCACCTTCCCGTTTATTAGGTGTTTGCCCCGACCGGATATGTGACCATCACCCAACGAACATGCAGCCCCACTCACAGTGGGGTTTCTGTGAATATAGAGCCTTACCCACCCAGCCACGCATCACCAGAGCCCCTCCAGAGGGTGAGTACTCTACACCTGAGTCCCCACTAGGCCCCCACCCCTGAGCCCCCACTAAGCCTCTGACCCCTTCCCCAACCCCCACCAGCAGGGGTCAGGGAAGGGGGAGCAGGGGCCTGGTGCTGGCCTCCAGTCCTCTTCCCTGCACTTGGCCGAGGATTGTTCCAAAGTTTCAGGGCCATTCCTTGAAACTTTGGAACTTGGAAAATCGAGTCGAGAACCCCAGTTCTCGGTGTTTTCCAAGGACCAAGTTTCAGTACTAATTGTCCTCATACTACAATTTCACATTATTGGCCAAGATTCTCTCTCTACTTGACAATACATATGCTTCTCGGAGCAGAAACCATACATGGTGAGTGCCATATAAATCTACACTTACATGCAAATGCTAAGTAATAAACAGTATTTACGTGTATTAAATTTTAATAATAGGAAATTAATATAATTAAGCATTGTAAGAAATCGTCGATTACTTAACCTCAGAAAAAACTGCAAGCTGTAAGAACAGCTTTAAGTAATATTTCCTATTTAACAGGTATCATAACTGAGGAGAGTCCAGCTTACACACAAATGGTATTTATTGGCTTTGTTGGAATTAATTTTCTTCAGTAGATTTCATAAATTCAGAAAACCTTTTTTCAGAAATATTAACCAACTGTTGTATTTGGGGGGTGGAAAAACAAACTAGTATCTACCCACAAAACCATGTGAAAAGACAGTGGATGTTTATAAACAAGACTATCTCCTACTGGAGTCCGTGTTCAGACCATGCAGCCTCCACTTATATTTTTAGCATGTAGAGCCTAATAAGCGGGCAGCCCTTGTGTGCATTTCTTGTCCGTTCGGGCAGCCCGTACTCAGCCCCCACTCACAGGTTTAGCGGGTCAAACCTAACAAACAGGCAGGCATTCTTCCTCGCCATGCTCCATCCACCAGCCCCCTCTCTTCCCAGCATCCTGTTTCCTGTCATGACTCATAGCCGTGCCAAACCATGGGAACAAAGAAGCTGCCCTAGATGTTTCTTTCTTCTGGGATATCGCTGTGGTAGACGTTCCAACCCCCGCTATCTCCACCCACCCACTGAGGCTCATACCTGGGTTTATACCTGCCTGCCCTTGGCGGCTGGAAGTAACCTTTTGCTATGCACAGAATACTGAGTTTATTCAGTGAATCGCATACTTTATTGAGCGCTTGTACTGAAAATTGAAAGGGAAAGTTCAAAGCGAAAGCAATCAATCCAAGCAATCAGTCTCTGCATGTTCTCAGCCCAGTTTCTCCCATCCACAGCTCACAGCTCCTGCTGAGACGAGAGTAAATGTTCCTGTTCCAAAGGGAAATACTGACCTTTCAGGAGTGCTTGTGAGTGTCCGTCAGTACTTCATCAGTTTCTGGTGATTCCATGCTTCTGTCATTTTTTTTGTCACTTTCCAGGACTTTTCATCACTTTCTGGGACTTTCTAGGACTTTTTGTGACCCTCCGGGACTTTTTTTTACTTTCTGGGAATTTTGCAACAGTTTTACAACACTTCTCTGGCAATTTCCAGCACTTCCCCAGTGCTTAGCCAACACATTGTCGTCTCCACAGCCCCCAGGGATGCATGAGGGGCATACACAGGGCTTGGGACCAGCCTGTAGCAGCCTCGTTCAACTTGCAAAAAATAAAGGAAAATGGCGAAAACAGCAGGAATGCTGGTAAGTTTCCATGTCATGCGAATCTCAGAAAAAGCCCTGCTTCAAGGGTGAATTCTCTGCCAAGATTTCTTGTATCAGGCCTACTCACAGAACAACTCATGGCTCACTGGCAGGTAGCAGCACACACAGTTTTATTGGGGTCTTGCCTGCCGTGCGGTTGGAAATCCCTCTCAGTTCACAAACAGGCAACTCTTGGACACCCGCATCTTCTGCATTACCATATAGTGGGAGCAGAAAAAAGATCCACTTGCCAGAGCACCCTGCACTTCTGGGACTGTCCAAACCTTGTATAGGGCAAGACATTCTTTCTACACAGAATCACTCCCCCCCCCCCCCCCGGAGATTCNAACCATGATTCTCAATGAGAATTAAATGAAACTCAAAATACACAATTCCGGTAACCCCAAAAAGTGGGGTGCACTGTTACTCCTGAACCACACAGTAATACCAGACCAATCACTCCTCCCCCCCCCCCCGGAGATTCACCTCCACCATGTGATCAAGACATTACCAGTGGCCCTGCGGGTATCCTCTCCCTGGCTGCAATCCCAAACTCCCTGCATGTGGGATCCATGTGGGATGCATGCCGGTCCCATGTGATACAATTCCTCCTCCCTCTTGGCTACCTTCCCCTCCTGCTCCTCCCCCACCCTCCCTATTTCTCACCTGCCATGCCGCCCCCTTTCTCCCTATCTTATGCCCATTCCTGGGGGACTTCAACGCCCATGCTGACGCCGGCCTTGTAGGAGCAGAGTTCATGGCTGCCATGGCAACCATGGACTTGTCCCAAGTGATCAACTACCCGACTCGTGGGGGGGCACATCCTCGACCTGGTTTTCTGTTCTGGCCTTGAGGCGGGTGATCCATTAGTGGGGGATGTGAGGGTCACACCCTTGTCATGGATGGATCATTATCTCCTACAGGCCAGCCTCTCAGTGCACCCCCTCCAGAAGGGGAATGGACCAGTTAGATTAGTCCGCCCTTGGAGGCTGATGGAACTGCAGCAGTTTCAGGAGGCTCTGAGGGAGTTAACCTTAGACCCTAACAGCCACTCTGTCAATGCTCTTGTCCAGCATTGGAACATCTTGCTTGGTGGGGGAGGCATTGACAGGGTGGGTCCGAGACGTCCACTGCCTCTGTCTCATCACTGCAGAGCCCCTTGGTTCACTGAGGGGCTGTGGTGTATGAAACAGGTAGGTAGGAGACTAGAGTGATGCTGGTGTTGGACTCGCGCTGAATCTGACCGACTTCTCCATAGGGTCCATTTGCGGTCCTATGTTGAGGCTGTGAGGACAGCAAAGAAAGTTTTCTTTGCTGCCCTCATAGCATCTGCAAATTCGCATCCAGCGGAGCTGTTCCGGGTGGTGCGGGGGCTGGTCAGTCCAGCCTCCCTCCGCCTGGACAGGCACTTGTCCCAGGCCCACTGTGAGGAGTTTGCCACCTACTTTGTAGACAAGATCACTCAGATTCAGAGTAACTTTGACACCGGGTTGGAAGCAGTAGGTGAGGAGCACGAGGTTATGGAGACACCGTCTGATCGATCTTTCTGGGAGGAGTTTCAGGAAGTGACGCCGGCCAATGCGGTGGATGTCCTGGGGTCTGTTAGAGCTACTAGTTGTGAATTAGATCTGTGCCCGTCATGGTTGGTGAAAGCCTCCAGGGAGATATTGGGGACGGTTCTGGCGAGGGTGGTCAACGTATCCCTCCGGCAGGGGAGGTTGTCACCCAGTCTCAAGGAGGTTGTGGTGTACCCCCTGATGAAGAAGCCAACTTTGGATGTGGGTGCACTCGCCAGTTACCATCCTGTCTCTAATCTTACCTTTTTAGGGAAGGTTATTGAACAGGCAATGACTCTGCAGCTCCAGGTGCATCTGGACTGTATTGGTTTCCTTGACCCTTTTCAGTCTGGGTTCCACCCCGGCTATGGTACTGAGACGGCATTGGTGGCCTTGGTGGACAATCTCTGCCGGGAGATGGACGCAGAATGTTCAACATTTCTGATCCTGCTAGATCTCTCGGCCACTTTTGATACCGTGGGACCATGGGCTGCTGCTGAGATGGCTGCGAGACCTGGGGGGTCTGGCTGGGACTGTCCTTGGGTGGTTCCGCTCATTCCTCTCGGGGAGAAGTCAGCGGGTGGTGCTGGGGGCTGAAACATCAAGCCCCCAGGTCTTGACCCGTGGCGTTCCGCAGGGTTCAGTCCTGTCTCCGTTATTATTTAATGTGTATATGCAGACCCTGGGGGAGATCGTGAGAGGGTTCGGGGTGCGATGTCACCAATATGCTAATGATACTCTGCTGTACCTCTCGTTTTCAACTGATCCAGGTCCTGCTGTCTTGTTACTTTCCTAGTGTTTGGAGGCTGTGGCGGATTGGATGCAGCAGAGCAGACTGAAGCTCAATCCCGATAAGACGGAGGTGATGGTGGTGGGACGGGCAAGGGAGGTGCTGGCCCTTCTGTAGCCCAGCAGGTTCGGAGTCTGGGGGTGGTTTTGGACCCTCCACCGTCTGGATCAAAAGGTGGAGGCGGTGGCTAAAGCCGCTTTTTGCCAGCTGTATCTGTTGCAGAGGCTGTGTCCATACATCTCCAGGCCCGACCTGGCCGCTCTCATTCATGCCTTCATCACCTTGAAGCTAGACTACTGCAATGTGCTCTATGTGGGGCTTCCCTTGTTTCTGGTTCAGAGGCTGCAGGTAGTGCAGAATGTGGCGGCCCATCTCCTTACGGGGACGGGGTGGTGGGAGCACGTAACACCTGTGCTCCGCACTCTGCACTGGCTGCCTATAGCGTACCAAGCCAGATTCAAGGTGTTAGTATTGATTTATAAAACCCTACACGATCTGGGCCCCTCATACCTCAGGGACCGCCTCGCCCTCCGCGCCTCAGAGCGATTCCTTTGGTCTGCCGGGGGCGCCTCTCCACAATGGAAAAGGCATTGTCGGTGATCGGGCCGCGACTTTGGAACTCCCTCCCAGAGGAAGCCCACCTGGCCCCAGGTCTGCTAGCTTTCCGACGAGCTTGCAAGACCTGACTGTTCGCCCAGGTCTTCGGAGGGGAGGGTGGGGGAGGTGGTGTGGCGGGGTGGGGGATTTTATAGATATTTTTTTTAAATTGTTGTTGGGGTTATTTTTAAGTATTTTAATTATTGATGATTTTTATGAATATTGTTTTTGTTTTATTTGTGTTGTAAGCCGCCCCGAGATGCCATAGGCATGAGGGGGCGGCCAATAAATTTAAATAAATAAATAAATAATTCCCTGCCTTCCCCCTGATCAGCTCCCATTCTCCTGCTCCCTTTGGAACTGTTGCTCCTCTGCCAATAAAGCACCCTACATCCATGATCTCTTTCTCTCCCACTCCCTCCAGCTCCTTTCCCTTACTAAAACTTGGATCTCCCCCTCTGGCTCTGTCACCCCAGCTACCCTCTCCTTTGGGGGTCTCTCCTTTTCTCACCAGCCACGCCCCGAAGGCTGGGGTGGTGGCGTGGACCTCCTCCTCACTAACTCCTATCAATTCAAACCACTTTCTCCTCCCCCCTCTCTCTCCTTCCCTTCCTTTGAGGCTCACTCTGTGCGCCTGTACTCCCCCCTCCATCTCTGCGGCGCTGTCATCTACCGCGCCCCTAGCTCTCTCTCCTCCTTTCTCTCTGATTTTGAGTCCTGACTCACTTTCTTCCTCTCCGACGATACCCCCACTCTCATCTTCGGTGACTTCAACATTCACGTTGATGTCCCCTCCCAGCCCTCCATCTCTCGCTTCCTCTCACTAGCCTCCTCAGTCAACCTCCACCTTTAGACCAACTCCCCCACCCACACTAACGGCCGTTCTCTTGACCTCGTCTTCTCTAGGAACTGCTCTGTTTCCTTCGATCCTCATCCCATCTCTGACCACTTCCTTGCCTCTTTCAATGTCTCCCACTGTCCCCCTTCCTCTTCCCCTTCTCCATGCCCCTTCTGTGACCTGCAGGCCATTAACCCCCTGGACTTTACCTCCTCTCTCTCCCCCTTTCTCCCCTCAGTCTTCTCCTCCTCACTTGACTCTGCCATTTCTGCTTTCAATGCTTCTCTCTCTACCACCCTTGACTCCCTTGCCCCCCTCTCCTCCCGCCCTGCCTGCTCTCACAACCCCCCTCCTTGGTTTACCCCCAGTATCCGCCACCTCCGCTCCTGCACCCGTGCTGCTGAACGCCTTTGGCGTAGATCCCACTCTCATGCTGACTTCCTTCACTTCAAATTCTGTCTCTCCTCCCTTACTTCTGCTGTCTCGCTCGCTAGACAGAATTACTACACCTCCTGCATTGAGTCCTGTTCTTGGGACCCTCGCCGCCTGTTCTCCACCTTTGACTCCCTCTTCAAGCTCCCTGGCCTCCTCCTCCCTCTTCCCTTTCTGCTCAGGATCTTGCTTCCTTCTTCCCCTCAAGGATAGACAAGATCTGCCTCACATCGCTTCCCACTCCCTCCTCTTCCTACTTTCTTCCCTCTCCCTCCT
>QEPC01002784.1:1526767-1542872 GCA_003113815.1 Sphenodon punctatus
CCCCCCCCCGGGATCGGGTCTATACTTACTGGCGGCTGTGGGGACGCCGCAGCCGCTGGTGCTGGGGGGGGCTCTTTGTTTAAAAAAAATCCAGACTGGGCAGGGTGGGGTGGGGGTGTCCCCCCTTCCACCCGCGCAGCCTGGGAGGGGGAGGGGAGAGGAATTGTATTCCATTGATTTCAATGGGGACACAGTGCCCCATTGAAATCAATGGAATAAAACCGGTATCGGATACCGGATTTAATCCGAGAATCCGGTTCTTTGAGAACCGGAAAACCGGTAAATCCGGTATCCGGTAATTGCCCCAGGGTCCCATGCCTAATATCTATTCTATTACTTTGTAAAGCACCAGGTACATTGCTGGCGCTATATAAATGTTTGCTAATAATAAATAATAATAATACAATGTCCCTGCAATGGATTTGCATGCACATGTGCGCACGCGACTTGTGCATGACTTGAGTAGGGCATGGGATCAGCCCCACTGTCGTCAGGGTAGTAAAGAGGAAAAAACAGCAGGGAAGGTCCAGCCTCCATTAGCAACTTTCTTACTTCTGACAGTGCACAAACGTGCAGAAACGTCAGTCTCAATCTCATCCCACTCTCTCAACTCATCTGGGGATCCCACTCTTTCATGCTGCTGAACTTTGAACTGCAGCAGGGTTGTATGGTGTCTGCTCTCCATCATGCATACATGGAACCCCACTGTGTGCATGCACCACCGGATCAGTGCAAAGCCAGTCTCGTAGGATGGGTCTGACCGTTCTCTCTGTACATCAGGCCTCACCCAAATGTCAGCCAAGGCCAGGGCATCTATCACACACACACATACAGCCCACCTTCTCAGGGCCCTGTACCCCAGGTGGCCACAGCACATACAGACAAAAGCAAAAGCTATTTGGTTTTCCCTGGCAAACAACCAAAATCAGTAGCTTTCTATGGCATTATGACCCCTCATGCTCATTGCAAGCAAAAATTATTACTTTCAAAAGATAAGAAAACATATAAGTTGATTTCAACCAATGGGCAGCACTGCTCCCACATACATTTCTTGCACAGTGACCTTGACTGCCTTGCAAATCCCCCCACCTTCCCATTTTTTAATGTACAGTGGTTCCTTCCCACCCCACCCCCAATTCCATGATTCCATGTGGTAACAGCTGTAACATTTTTACATGACTTGGCATGTGCACTGATGTGCTTGTTACATGCATTAACTGTGCTGGTGCAGCAACACACACATATCCAGCATCTGCTTTGCAAAATCTTTTTCAGCAAATAGCAACCTGTAGTTGCTCATGTGCGGTGCACAGACAATCCTAGCTTGGCAGGTGACCAGCTGTGTAAACTTTTCAAAACATTTGGCATGTTGTCATGGATGCCTGTAATGCAGCCACCCCAAGAACATCGGGGTGCTCTTTAGCACGCTTTAGATCTTCACTACCGCTACTAAACAGAACCTGCAAATGATCCAGTAGATCAAAACCTTCTGCTGTCACTGACTTGATGAGATTGCAAGGCACAGACAGGCTCTTGCTCGATCTGTGGCCAGGACAGTGGGGCACACCACATCATGGAGACAACTCCTGCTCCAGCGCCATGCACTTGCCATCCTCTGGCGAAAATGGACCACGCTGGGGAGGCTCAAACCCCTGGAAAGGGAGCTGATGCATGTTGAGCGGTACCTGTCAGGAGATGCATTTTCAGTCACCAACACCCTGCCCCTGGCTGTACCCACAGAGGCATGTCTGGGTCAAGGAGAAAAGCACAGACTGGTGGGAGAAAGCGCTGACCTCATGGCAAGATGCTGAGTGGATCTCTAACTTTAGGATGCCCCATTGCCTTGTCCTATGTGCCGGTCAGGACAGAAGGCAAATGTGCCTCTACGCTTGCTATTGCCATTCCCTGACCTGACTAGTCTGTGAATGCCCAAAGGAAAAAACGGGGGTTCATGCCTGCAGTTGGCTAGCCTGGGAATGTCAATAGGGAACACACCAAGAAATAGCACAGGCTCGAGGATGGCGGCCCCAGGAGGGAAAGCGTGCTGTTGTAGTCAGGGGAGAGCAGGATAGGCCAGAAGAAAACAAATTGACACAGAAGACAGTTTTAAATGCTTTATTTATGATCAATAAACTGTCACTTAAGACTGGGCTGTTGTGCTAGCAATGTGGTGTATGTGGTGGCACAAGGTCCCATATCTCTCCAGTTATGTGCTGCTTCACTTTGTTCAGCTGGTCCCAGAACAGGGGCACTGGCTTGCCAGAGTCAGTTCCTTCCCGGTCCTTGGACACCCAGTGAATACATGTGAATAATTTTTAAAATATTCAGTGCAGCCCTAAGGGCAGTTCTTAAAGCGTCTTACTGGTACAATGCATGTTATGTATAATATCAAAATAATTATGTATATGAAAAAAGTATTTATTTTTTTCAATTAAAGCATGAGTAAGGTTCTCAGCAACTTTGAAAATCAGGCCATTTATATTTATCTGGTTGAATATGGAGTTAGGAAGCTAAATATAGTTGACTAGGTTGGAAAATTCAGATTATAGCTCTGATAGGAGGAGAAACCAGACTTCAGAGAAAGCATTCTTAGCCTTTCGGGCTGCATTTTTCAGAATCAGAAGAAAGGACTTGGAGTCTCCAATGGGATTCTTTATATTGATTTTTAATGTGAACTGAATTGCACCCATGGAAGTACATTCGTGTGAGATTTAATGATGAAGTTATTGTGCTCGTCTCCTATAAAAACAAATGGTTTGATTAACCTGTAAAGTTATGAGTTGTAGATTGTTTACAAGAATGCCTTCTATCCTGATTTTCCACAATCCAGCAATAAGCAAACCTAAATACTGTGTGTGTTAACAGGACCCTGTGTGTATTCTAAAAATAATATTAAATAATCCAATTTCTACAACCATGAATCAGAAATTCTGCAAGCAGAAAATTCACATTCTGTGATTTAAAAGTATGCAAATCATCTTAATTATTCAAATTATGCAAACGTTTTAATGAAACGAGCATCTTAAAATGCCATCCCACCAATTGTGGACATTTTATATCTTAAAAACCACACAACGAACATACCACACAGATCTGCGAGTGTGTGTGGGTGTGTGTGTGTCTGTTTGCTACATGGCAGATCATAAGCTAGTTTTGTTTGGTAGCTGGGGGGCGGGGGGCCGGTGTCCCATGATCACAGAATATATATGCCAACATCTGACAATACTGGCATCCCATTGGCTAGCTCACAGCACTGACACTCTGCTCCAAATGTAATTCTCTGCCAGAGGCAACTTCTGCAAAAAGTGCCTGATCAAGTGCCAAATTACACAAGAATGACTGTGACCACAGCAGAGCAGAATTCATGGGGACCTGTGTATAATGTTTAAAACCCTCTCCTTAATGAAGCTATAGAATATCAGAATGACATAGTGCTCTTCCCTCTGCCCGCCATCAAATCTGAACAGAATACTACAAGTGTGGTAATAAAAAAGGTCTGTTATAAGTGATTATGAAGCTCACAGCAAGTGTGTGCACTGAGCTATCCCACTTCCTTGGGCAATTTAAATTCGTGTCAGTTGATTTTTATAATGTAAAAAATCCTCCATAATATAATCTCCCCAAATCAAGCATTTATTGAGAGGATATTTTTATGAGATGTTTGAGCAATTGTACCAAAATCCGAAATGGAATGAAGTAGTCGTACAAGGCATTTTTACGGCAGTGACCTAGATTCCTCATCAGCTTTGGTCAAGCAAAGATAGTAACATGAATGCACTCTTCTGACTTGGATACGGTCATTAGCATGACTATAGGACAATCCTCCGCCATTAAAGTCAATGGGAGTTTTGTCATTGACTTCAGTGGGTGAAGGATTGTACCCTCACTT
Organism: Sphenodon punctatus; assembly: GCA_003113815.1. NCBI lineage: Eukaryota > Metazoa > Chordata > Lepidosauria > Sphenodontia > Sphenodontidae > Sphenodon > Sphenodon punctatus. The sequence continues at coordinate 1,530,657 of QEPC01002784.1, forward strand.
TGCTTGACATTGCTACTTATTGCTGATGTCTTTTGCATTGTTCTCTGTAAACTGTATTCTTATTTTTCTAATCTGTATTAACCAAAGGGAATGCTGGGTTTTTTTATAAAATACTTTCATGTCTGTGTTTTACTCTTTTGTTCTCTCTTGCTTTTTGTCCAGTTTGCATTACAAATATTCCCTTAAGGTTCTGAATGATTTCACTAAACCAAAAAGACACTACTGGCTACATTCCCCGCCTCCCATAAGACTGGGGGATTATATCATGTTATTTACTTTTAGAAAGATCATAAATTATTTTCCTGATACACTTCTGCTCTGAAGATAAGGACCTGCATTCACCTCCTTCCTATCTGGGGATTATTGAAGTGATGTTTTCAGCTGAACACTTAAGCCTCTAATTCAAGAACAAATGACTAGTTGGACAGTAGAATACAGCATAGCATCAATCCAGAAACGTTTCTAAGCCTGTAGTTAGCCTTAAGCATGAAAGTAGTCCCATTAGAGTAAAAATGTGAGTATGCAAATGCATTAAGCAGAAGACATTTAAGTGCTTTGCTGAATTTGGGCCAATGGGTCTGATCTTGCACGAGTGAAGTCTTGTGCAAGTGAAGTTAGTGGAGACTTTGGGTAAAAACAGACATGGCTCTCTCATCTGGCCTGGGGCAGAAAACAGCGGTCACCAAAGGAATGTATCCGTAGCCAGAGAGCTGTCCTGCCGCCTGCACACTCAAGGTAGGGCGGGGAGCTCAACAGACATGCGAGCAGGTGACCCTGCCACCCAGCGTGAGGGACAGCCATGGGAGCCCCTACTCCGAGTTGGGAGTGTTGGAGCCAAACACATCTGCTTGCCTCCGTTGGCCCACATGGGTGGCCCTTAGCTTGGGCTGCATCCTCAGAGATTTTCCAAGGATGCAGCCTGGGCTAGCCACCTACCTGACCCTGGACAGTCCTGGGCCAATATCTGGTGGCATGTGAACGTACGTGCCAATGGGTCCTGAGCCAAAGCAGGGCACAATAGGCCACCATCATGTCTGTTTTTACCCTTTGACTCTGAACTCTGGAGTAGCCCCATTGAAGCCTGTGCAGTTTTCTGCATAGATTGCTAGCCATCAATTTCTGTCCTTGTTGGTTCTATATTTTTTGGAGGGAAAAGTATCTAAAAATAGAACTGTTCATTCTATTACGTGTGGCTATTGATATTTCAACTGAAATTCATCCATGAAGTCAACAAATGTATGCAAATTCTGTTTTTAGATTTGAAGATGACAAGGAACAAGTAAATTATAAGAAGTTGGTTGATGGGCTGAACTGGAGAGAGAATCCAATTCCTGCTTTCCAAACAATGAAGGTTCCGATGAAGGTAAAACGAACTTATTTACAACCAAAATAATTGCACAAATAACTTAAAACTGCCATAGAGCCTGGGCATACGGTTTTTAATTTCCCCAAGGAGTGGGGGTGGAAGTTTCACAGCTAACGGATGTCACATGATTGCTCAAAATCAAGATTCTCAAAAAAGTGAAGCAGAAGAGACATTTGGTGCAAGAAACTGCCAGTATTGATATCAAATAAGAATAAACACATATTCATGCCTATTATTTTGATTGCACTAATGCAAGTATTCAGTACTCAAAACTGTCACATATTATGAATGTCGTTGTAGCGGGGGCCTTGGGTGCAGCCCTCCCTTGCCACCCTTTCTGGGGAATTAGCTGACCTGCTGCCACAATAACATGGCTCCACCTTGTCTCAATCCTGTTTGGCTTGGACAGGCTGGCTTTTACACTGGCCTCCCTTCTGCCCTTCACAGCCAGTCCCAGTCCACACAAAGTAGGGGCTTCTCCCACTAAGGTGGGTCCCCGGGTTTTCCTCCCCAGACAGCTAGCCCAGCCACGCCAAACCCAATAAGCAACTCAGTTTGATCCCACCTTGGTTGCCAGCTCTGCTCCACGTTGGGTTTACTGGGTTATTCTATCAGTTCTCATAACAGAGCTCTCAGCTCCTCTGCTAGCTCTAAACATTGTGAGCTCCAATCTGTTCTCACCCCTTTCTGACTCTAGCTTCCAGGCTTTCAAGGCGCTAGCCCAGGTGCTGGTCAGGTGCCTCATTAGCTCTACTGCTCTGAGCTCTTAAAGGGCTACTGCTCTAAATTGCTAGCCCAACAGTGTACTAATTCTGTCAATACCTGTCACTCTGACAGTCATTCTTTTATTTCTTGCATCATAACAACATTTAATGAAACCCCATTTCGTTTGGTTGTCCCTTAATCCCATTTCCCATGCCTAAGCCTTTTACAACTATATTCCTGTTTCTGGTACAGTAAGTAAAAGCTCTGATTTCCATCATTAACTGGCCTCCCATAAATGCTTTTGTTGTTAAACTTCTTCATAGCCATACAGTCTGGCTTACTGGCTGGGGAGCCCTTGTCCTCTGAATATGGCAGAAATGGAGCCCAAGTCTCCAGATGTGCATCTTCTCTGATGTACATACACTGTGAGCTTAAACCGAGTCATTTGGAGACATTCCTCCCCTAATGTGAGGCACATTAGTGGGCCTAGGCACACCCTTTGGGAATCACTGCTCTACACGATAGGTTACAGCAAGAGGGTAGGGGGAAGAAGTAAAGGAATTCCCAAAATTCAGAAACAAAGAGCCATGAAAAAGACACTTCATACAAAAAACCGTCTCCCTTTGTCATCTTTAGTAATGCACCCGTGAACTCCCCCAAACTTCCTCACACCTCACTCAGCACAGAAAAAACAGCTCCCTTTATTATTCCCCCATAACACACACAGAGCCAAACTAGTACTACAGTAGGTACAACGGAAATAGAAAAGGGGCAGAAAGGGAAAAAAATTGGTCTGGCTCACCTGTCCTAAGCATGCTGGCAGTCCTGGCTGCTGCCTGCTGGACCTACCTGGGCTGTGAGGAGAATCAATGGGCTTGTTAGGCAAAGCTGTTGGAAGCAGAACTGGAGCTCAAAATGCTTAAAGCCAAGGTGAGGTTCCATCCAGCCATCCTCTGGACAGGGACCAGTCAACAACCCCATGGGAGTAAAGGACCCATTAACAAGGGAGTGACAGAACCTCAGCCATTTAGCAGGGTGATTACAGGGTAATCTGGTGCAGGAGGCAGAAACAGTTGACCAGCAGGTGAATCAGGAGGAGAGCGCTTAGCACCACAATGGCTGATGACCCAATGGCAAGCTGACCCTGTCTGCCAAAGAGACAGAGGGTGTAAACAGACAGACCACAGCCCCAACTCTGCTCTGCCTCACCCCCTGGTGGCTTGTCTATCTAAAGGCAGGCAAGAGGTGGAGCAGAAGTGGTGCAGGCACCACCTGCTTCGGACCAGCCCTGCTTGCAGTGTTCCCAGTGGAGAGGGTCAGCCAACCCTGGGGCACCAGTGCCCAAGGTGGAGCTGCTGTCTGTCTGCTCGGTAGACGGCCACTGGAGCTCTGCTCTTCGCCGGGGGTTGCCCCAGGCAACACCATAGAGTTGTGGGTGGCAGCCTAGAGCGCCAGGCAATCCTCCTGCAACTCTATGGTGTGAGGGAGAGGGGCGCTTCGTGAGAAGACTGTTATCTGTGGCAGCCACCAGGTCCATTTCGAACAGACACAGGTGGACATGGGGGTGAGCCCCTGGAGCAGCTTTGGGGGCAGCCAATCCCACATCCATCTGAAGACACCCAGAGACTCGCACTCACCCAGCACAGGGTTTTACAAGTGAGAGGAAGAAAAGCATTGGTCCCAGCCAGTGAAAGGTGATGGACTGAGCTGCTGTGAGCTCTGTTGGCCCCCACAATATCACAAAAATCCAGGAGGAGGGGGAGCTCAGACCCCCCCGAGATCCCACACAGATTACACCTATGTCGTAACGTGGAATCTGATGGCCATCCAGCTAACACATATTAGTCATTGAACTACCCAGAATATCTTGGATTGATGCTTATGGCTGGGATTTTCAGTAGTGTAGGAAGCCATTAGGTGTCGAAGTACCCAATTAAATTGTGAGCCTAAGTCCATAAGGGAAAATTCCTTTCAGGAATGTGTGTGCTGCAGTTTCTTTTTTACTCTGAACTGAAAAGTTAGGGGAGACAGAACAATTGCTGCACAAGAAATTTTTTAAAAAATAAAAGATAATCTCTTCTTGACAGGCAACAAGCTCTATAAGGCTCAAACCTGCATCCTCTCACCTAAACACATGAGGGCCAAAGGGCTGAGCAGGTGTTTGTGCTATGGGTAGGGTGGGAAAAGCAGAGAACCAGTTTGTTGTGTCAGAGGGTCTGTGTAGCCCTTTAGTTCATACCAGATGGCACATCTCTGGCAGATCTCCAGGAGAACATCAAACGGGGCAATGGGAATGTGTTCTTCTCCCATAATTAAAGTTGTATCCAGCCGCTCTTCACATTGTATGGATCCATATGGTCAAAATCTCATTAGTGAGCCATGTCTTGCATTCATACCTAACAGTATCTAGAAGTAGGTTAGCTACAAGCAAGCTCTGAGCTTTCAATGTAGGTAGGGGCTGAAAATTCCTTCACTCAGGCCGAGTATATTGCAGCTCGCTGTCATCACCTGGCCTTGCTTTTTCAAAATAAGGCCCATACAGCATAAAATAACTATTGTTGTTCAGATAACGATGGTAGATATAAATGCTGTTATGGGATTCCAGTAACGCAAAAAATCATGAAAGTGAAACTCAAATGGTTTTTCAAATCTGTAGAACATTTAGATGTTATAGCCATTGTGTGCTTTGTATTTTGACACAGAAACAATTTTAGCAAGACTATAAACTGGACATTAATTTAACTATTTTGTGCTAGCATTTTACTGGCAGTTTCAAACAATTAAAACCAGGAAGCAAAATGTACTTTACTGAACCTTTATCTAGATCTTTGGGAGTGATTTTGTTAGATCTACCCACTTATAAGTGTGTGAGAAGGGCAGAACTACTAGATGAGGGGTTCTTAACCTTTTTCCAGTCACAAGCCTTGGAGTGACGTGACTACTTTGGAGCATTGCATCATTTGCATGAATGATTTGCATAAATATGCGTAGATTAAGTCTCCATTCTGCAATTCAGTTTAGTTCAGTTAAATGGAAATTGAGAAAATAAATCCCGCCGCCATTTGACCCTGCTTCAATTCAGTTCAGTCCACTCACTCCACTTACAGAAGTGACTTATGACTGGAATCCTCACTGTGTGGAAGGAGGTCCCTGCCCTGGCATGGTCGCAGTGATATCAGTGCTCCCGAGCACTACTGACAGCTGGCTTGGGGCGCACTTTCACACATTGCCCGAGCTCTCCGGTGCTCCCGAGCACCAGGTTGAGAATCCCTGTACTAGATACGAGATTACCTTCTTCGTTTTTCAGATCTAAATTTTCTGTTCTAGTCAAGAGAGTTGTCTGTAGCATCCTCTCTCTTTATCTTTGCCTTTTAGATTGTTTTAAAATGGATTTTATATTGTTTTATTGTATTATGTATTTTATGGCTTCTGAGCAACCTTTGGTGGGGGAGGTACTATAAAAATAAAATAAATTATTATTAAGGGGTGTTTTTAAATGAGATGGGTGTGTGTGTGGCCTCAGCATGGCTCTGCCATGGAGCACCCATGCAGGTGGAGTGCAGGGGGAGCGGTTTAAATGGGCAGCTCCCAGTGTGACCATGAAGGCTGTTGCCACACACTCCCCCTGCTATGGACCATAGGGGTGCCAGGGCACACCAGTGACGTGTCCTGGGCCATGAGCACTGGAGAACCCGGGCTCCCGGACAGGGCTTGTAATTTGCAAAGTCTGCTTCCCGCACCCACAGTGTCTATGAGCGGTGGACCAGTCCGCTGGCGTGGCTGGCTGCCACCATTCATATGGGCAGGGGCTCCATGGCCGCCCATTGCCATGCATCCATTTGGCTTGCCCTGCATGGAGCACTCCGGATTTCTCATCAGTGCTCTGTGGAGTGGTCATGAGTGGGTGTTCCGTTGCTCATGGGAGTGCGCATCCAGCTGCTCCACCTTCAGACAGGCAGTCAGGTCCATGGCTTCTGGGTGACCATGCTGGTGGGGTAGCATCTCTTTTGAAAACACCTATGGTTTGGGTTCTCAGACATTTTCATAATGTGCACTACATTTTAACCAAAAGATTGTCTCTTGGACACAGCCCTTCCCACTGATAACAGTACAGAGCATGTTGCCTCTCTTCTGTGCTTCCATGGATCATTTTTATCTCTTACTCACAACTGTATGATTGGTTTAACTTCAGCCTCCCTTGCCTTGTCCTGGGTAACAGGAAGGGTGTAGTATCTAAGGGCTGGATTAGTTTTTATCACAGTGGCCGCAATCCAATGCTCTGCGAATCCCCATGTGGAGCTGTGTGCGCGTGAGCACGGTTTGCGCGCAGCATAATGTGCAGTCAGTGCAGCTCCGCGTGGATTCCACGCACACAGCTGTGGCTCTGTGTGGAATCCACACAGCATTGACTTGTGGCCAGTACCGTTATTTTCTGGCACATACAACATTTGTTCAGAAGCAGAAGTCACAATAATCAGGAGATTTTGAAAAATTCACAGAAACTGCAGGGCACAGCTACAGGCTGGGTAGGGTGTGTGTGGGGTTTTTTGGGCGGGGGAGGGGGAGCATGTATTGGTACATAATGCGAGTAGTATAGAGAAATCAAGGAGCAAGTCTGTCAGGCTTCTGCTGAGGACAAATGAAAAAAAGACATTTCAGCAAAAGACAGAGATTGATCTTTCCGTAGCATTTACTGCCAGTTTAGCAGTGGAAAATTTTAAATAGAATTATGCACAATCAAATAAAATTGATTTTCTTAAAATGTCATATCAAATCTAAGACTTCTTTAGCCCACACATACTATTGCTGTTCTGACCTAGCCCTTAGCTGCCAATACTGAATGTTTTAATTGTTCTGTTTTACTGCATTTTAAGTTCAGCAGCTGCTTATTTTCACCAGTGCTATATTGTCAACTTGATGGCTGTCTTATTTGGCTATACACGACGTGTTCTCATTTCTGGTGCCTGTAAAGCTGTCTGCAAGGGTTAGGGAGGGTCACGGTGTGTTTCCTGGATGTTGTCCTTGGTGTATTTTTCTTGGACCTTCTCAGTTTTGAGGCATTGGCCTATTATACATGTGAATAAGCAGATCCTGCATGGGGTCTTCTTCTTCTTTCTTTCTTTATTATTGTCTTTATTTAAATGTAAAACAAAAACAATCAAATAGACCACAAAGAAATTGGAAAAACCCAGAACACGCAGCACTCAATAAAACCGTTACATCATCAATATTACTATACATTTCCAGCAATTAGCTGAGATTATTCAGTCAATAGACAGTTGAAACAAATAATTCAGATCATCCCCCATGAGTTTTTCATAAGATTCATTTGGAAAGTAGATATATTTTAGTTTCTAAAGGCAAAATACTTAGGCACTCTGCGGTGAAGCTCTAAAATAATATTTATATTAAAAATAAATACGTATTTATATCATGGTTCATAAGTAGAGGCAGACCCTGACCTGAAGAACTTACCATCTAAGATGAGCAACGTAATGCAGGCAGGAAGCAAAGGCAAACATGGATTCATATCTGCACTTGCTATTGGCTTTATCCCATGTGCTCCTCTATTTCCATCTGTCTGCGCCACCTGCCCCACAGTCAAGCAATCAAGTGTTGACTGATTCTTATAGGCGTTGAGGTAAAGTGCATCTTGAAAAGATATTTGAAAAGACAAGATAGGCCTGTTGGATCATTGCATGAAAGATGTTCTATCCATAACGGCATAGCAAGGAATGTGTAAGATGTATGTGGAAGCAATGAACAAGCGGCATGTGAGATTGCCTTCATTTAGGGTTGCCACCTTTGGCAGTTTGACCCTCAGACGCCCATAGGCCAAACTGGGAAACTCAGGATCAAGTTGCAAAAGGTGGCAACCCTACCTTCATTAGTGGAGTAGGTAGGGTAATGCAAATATAATGGTGGAACTGCTAGCAGGGAGTTCTCTGATAGGGTCCTCAGTTTTAGAACTGAAACCCTGTCAGGTTTGCAGGATCGGGGCCCTGGTTTTCATGGGGCAGGGCTCAGCAATCAACAGTTCATGGGGTTATCAGGCTTGTAGTCAAAGTCCAGGCCAGGGGTTGAAACCAGGAAGTCCATCCTTAGGGCGCAGGATAGTAGATGCAAGTAGGACAGTTGCTGGGTGGAAGGCAGGCTTGAAAGAAGAGCAAGTAGGCTGGGAAGGCAGACACTGAACTGGAGCTCTGTGAAAGGAGTCTGGCCAGCAACAGTCTGTGACGATTGCTCAAACAAGGAGGTGTGGCAGGGAGGGGAAATAAATAGAGGAGGGGAGTCATTGAACACAACAGCAGCCTTCTGCTCATCTGACTCCCCCTCCCCCAGCTGCAACAAGCTCAAGATGCATCATGCCCCAGGGGACATGGTTCCTTGGTTTGGCCTCAGGTTGCAGTGGTGCAGTTGGTAGGGTGCTGGCTCAGACTCCTTGGGGACTTGAGTTTGAGAGCCCTGGAACCTAACAGACCTTGAGCTGCTCCAGAATAACCTCATTTGCTGCAAGGGTTGCCTTCTTTCTGACTTTTGGTTTAATAATTCAATGAGGTTGGAAGGTGTAGAGTTTTAAAGGTCCCAAGGGAGGGGGTGTGGACAAAACGATTGTACTTGTCATAGTAGAAGAGGCAAGCAGCTGGAATGATTAAAGAAGGAGTAAGGAGTGCAGCTGAGTCCAGAGGTCACTAGTCAGCCAAAGAGGCAGGCTTACAATCTAGGAGTGAAGAGGGGATTGGCTGGAGAAGGAGGTGGAAACCAGGCCATCCATGATGGAGCTGGAGGACAGGAAGGAATTCAAAACAGCAGTGATAAATGAGATGCTTGAGTTTAGATTAGAAGGGAGCAGAAAAATTTGATAGTAATTCGAAAGGAACACTGGTGACTGATGGTCATATATTCTGTGGATGGGGAAGACCAGAATATGCTTTTGTTTTGAGCAAAATAGGCCAGAGAAAGCAAAATATTATTGGTAGAAAGATGCAAGAGTGGGAGCATGGGAAACTGAATGGGCAAGCAACAAAGTTACAGATCAAACAGGAAAAGTGGTTGTAACACAAACAAAAGACCAATCGATTGCACAAAGCCAAAAGACAACAAACAAGGCTACTGCAAACAGATATAATACTTTACTAAAAATTCAACAAGATACACTATCATTTCTATATACACATATACAACTTCAATAATTTTTTAAAAGCCAAATAAGCTATATTATAAATTTCAAACTCAAAATAAAAAACCCAGCACATTTTGAGATGAGCTCTTCATCAGGGGTATATAATAATAGTAATATAATATATAGTAATATAATAACAACAATTAATTTATATACACAATTAAACATCCTGTAACATAGGGTAATTTCAGACGTTATGAGACCCTGGCCAACCACAGTGAATTCCCTGTGGTGGCCGTGAGTCCCATATCGTCTGTTTGCTCCCGGCCAGATGTTCACCACAGTGAATCATTGGCGGGGATCAAAATGACCAAGGTTCTGGACCTCTGGCCACCCGGAGGTCCGGAATCGTGCTTAGATTGGCCATGATCTGGAATGGGCCAAAAGTAACGTCTGTTACGTTTGGCCCATCCCAGACCATGGTCCCGACCACGGGACAGGATCAGGCGCAGTGTCCGAATTGGCCGCTGCGCCTGCCCGTCTCCTAGAGGGCGGCCGGGCGGCCAGGGGAGCGGGGCTGTGTGGCCGCCCATCGCATCGCGCCGCCCAGCCCCCGATCCCCAGTAGGAATCAGGTCGGCACGTCTAAAGGATGGCCGGACTGATTCCTCATCGGGGTTCGAAATGGATCCCGGTCCGTGGTTCAGCGTGGCGGGCCTCTGGGCCCATCACGTCTGAAATTGTCCATAGTATTGGAAAGCTATATACAATTAAATACCTTAGTGAAAGTAGACTTACTCAATATAAAATATCAAACCCGTACATGGAAACCTATAGGAGTAGAAAAGAGGGTGGATCAATACAATTATGATAATTTGTATATTAAAAATCAGTAGAATTATACCACCAATTATAGAACCACTAGTTAAATCTAGAAAACTCCCCAAATGTTATAAAATGTATAAAGTTCAAATGCCCTGCAGCACCAAAGACTAATATTTCTTGAGAGCTGCAGTAGGAACTGTTCTCTACAGGCTCAAGTTTCCAAATGATTTACAAAACTGAGCTGTCCCCAACTGTTGCCTATATAGAGAGAGAATTCTCAACAAGGCATGTAATATAATAATTAAGTTCATAAACCAATGACAAAGCACCAATTATACAGATAGGTGAATTACTCTTGAATTGATCATTGTCAGTTGGATCAAGTTAGTTCTATTACCACGACCAACACCCATCTCCACCCACACCCACCCACGGAGCAACGGATGCCACTGCCGGTTGCTCTGTTCGTGGGTGGAGATGGGTGTTGGCCGGGAGCAAACACTCAGCAACACCCACCAAAAGTGGCTTTTACATAGACGCCCCCACCCATCTCCACCCAGGGAAATGCTCCCCACCCATCGGCCAACACCCATCTCCACCCAGAGGAACTGGGTGGAGGCATCATGTGTGCACAGGGCCCATGGTGATTGGCTGCAGTGGTGCCCTATACCATGTATAATAAAATGTAACACCCATTTTATGGGTGTTAGAGCATCTGTGTAAAAAGGGCCTATGTGTCAGATGAAATTTAATGTGGACAAGTGCAAAGTGATGCACATAGAGAAAAATAACCCTATGTATACAATGCTGGACTCTAAATCAGCAGTTACCATTCATGAAAAGGATCTTGGAGTCACTGTGGACAATACATTGAAATCTTCAGCTCAGTGTGCAGTGGTGGTCAAAAAATCAAACAGAATGTTAGAAATCATTCGGAAAGTGATAGAGAGTAAAACTAAAAATATCATAATGCTTCTATATAAATCTGTGGTATGACAGCACTTGGAGTAATGTGTGCAGTTCTGGTTGCCCCATCTCAAAAAAGACATACTAGAAATAGAAAAGGTAGAGAGAAGGGCAACAAAAATGATCATAAATTTAATTAAACCCGTAATAGCACAGTTTGAAGTGCATATATGCCTTATTCCTTAAACAGGTGATTTACATGATACAGTTTGCATCATATTGTTCATTTTGTGCTATACCTATTTGTTTTTCATTTCTAAGCTTTGTCCTTCTCTTTATCATTTTCAGTACGAAGATGAGTGGAGTGGGGAGGCACCTTCCCTTCCAGTGAAGAGGATCACATACTTACCACTACTAGAGGATTTGTTCGGCACTGAAGAATAGCCTGCTGCTCTGTGCAGGTCACTTCTTTGGAATTAGTGTTGTGATTTCACCAAGAGTCTCTGGAGAGTTATTGTAAACTATTCTTAAAAATAAAAGAATCACAGATAAAGATTTTATTCTTGCTCCAGTGTAGAAGTATTCATATACTTTTTATATTATATACTTCTATATTATACTATTCATATAATATAGAAGTATTCAGATACTGTTTCCAAATTCAGAATATTGTGAAGCACAATTAAAAAAAATCCTTTAAAACCCTCCTGCGCCTGAGAAACTGACTGACTAATAACTGTATCGGGGTTCGAATGGACCCCCATTAATAAATAGTTGAAAAATAATGAATGTGATTGATTTGAAATGGACTCTAGAGTAAGAAAAAAATTGTCAGTTTATTAGTTTAACAACTGAAAAACAGCAATACCGAACAACCCCCTATGGTATTGGGGGTCACCATGACTCCTCATATAAAGCAGCACAACTAACAAAAACGGTACAGGGGGTATTGTTGACCGCCCCTCCAATCCAGAAAAGGAGAGGAGGAGCCAGCTCAAAAGTCCTGAGTTCACAGTAGGGTGGCCAGATATGCCAATTTTAGAGGACATTTATGAAAAATACAGGTTGCAGGGCTTCATCAAACCTCACAGTAAATGCAGGGTTCATTGACACCTCGGATGCAGAATGAATAGGTATTTTCCCAACTCAAAGCTGCTAATGGCTGTGATTTTAAAAAACAGTGTCAAGAGTTCACTCTAAATAGGTCTTAATTAACTGCTGTGTAAAGAGTTGCAGGGCTTCATTGTTTTCAAGTGAGCTCCAAACCTCACAGTAAATGCAGGGGTCATCAA
>QEPC01002784.1:1587515-1616852 GCA_003113815.1 Sphenodon punctatus
TTACATTGCAGCCATTCATTTAAATGGCTGCAATGTAAAAAAATCCGGTACCCGGAATCCGGTAACGGGACCGGATTTACCGGGTTGAATCCGATAATGCCGGTACGCCCAGTACCGGCATTATCGGATTCCGGATTTACCGGTATTCCCACCCCTACTATTTTGGCCTAGGCAGACACAAATACAGCCAATAGGGATCCAGGAGACATTGGGCTCTGATCTTATCTCTTCCACTGATCTTCATAGCTCTCGTTACTGAACAAGACCCAATAGACCAGAATCATAATTCAAACAAGATAATTGAGAGGCTGAATGTGGTCACTTGTGGCATAACTTGGAACAGAACCCAGCTGACTAACATGACAGGTCTCTTCCCCTTCCCCTTTTGGAATGAATGGGCTTAACCCTAGGAAGTTGGACATGCCCACTATACTAATCCGGTGTTGGGGTCAAACAGACCCCAATTAAGTCATAATTTTAAAAAACAGGCAGGTTAATTTGAAATGGACAACAGCTGTGTAGAAAAAAATTCACACTATCAAGATTTTGTGGGGGGAGGACAGGAACAGGAATGAAACAAAAGGCAGCAGGGGTCAGTAATACCCCATGATGGCCACAATGTTAACACTACCAACTACACACGAATAGCAGCTGAGTTTTCAACTGGGGTGCCAAGTGTTTACCAAGCAATTAGTGATTCCATCTAATTAACTTTGTATTCCTCTGAGATGGCTCCATGAAGTCCGATATCTGCCTTTAGATAGCAACCTTACTGCAAAAAGGTCAATTTAACATTAATGTTGACTCTTACTGAAAAAAGGGTCACCGAAGCAAGTAAATGGAGGCATCATTAGCACACTTTGTATTCCTCTGAGATGGCTCCATGAAGTCTCCTGATCTGCCTTTAGATAACCACCTTACTGCAAATATGTTTTAATGTTAACCCTTACTGACTAAAAGGGTCACTTAGCAAGTAAATGAAGGGGTCCAAATGACCCCATATGGCTGATTGGAAAGTATTTTTCAAAATGAACTCTGCAAGCAGCTATGATGAAAAGAAAGTGTTGAAGATTCACACCAGTAAGGTTATAACTGCAAAAAATATAGATCTCAATTTATGTTTGTAAAGTGGTTCTTTAGCTTGGGGTGTAATAGACCCCCAAAAGCATTTGTAGTGATATTTTTCTACACACAAAAATGTCATTAATGAAAACAGACACAATGCTATATTTCTATTTCCACTTGTTGTGAGGAAAGAGCAGGTTCTGGTTTAAGCATTTAAAGAAATAATAAACATGTATTTATTTTTAACAGCATTTTGGGGGTCTATATTACCCCCAGCACCCTCGGCGCATAGTACTTTGGGTGATTTCAGACATTATGCGGTCCTGATTCACCACAGTGGATTCCCTGCGGTGGCGAGCCATCCAACCACCCCCCATGGTCCAGGAAGGCCCTGAACAGACGTGACGAGACCGGGACCACGGCAGGGAATCGGACAGATAGACCATGGCCCAAGGCAGCGCAACAGATGTGACGCCGATTCACGGCCGTGGTCAAAACAGCAAGAAGGCACTGGGGAGGGGCGGGACACAGACATGGCTGGCTGAGGGCAAAAGAAGCCAAAAGCGCCAAAAGGGAATGCCCACACAAGGGAAATGGGAAGGGAGGGGGAAGAGGGAGAAGAGCCGCCGGGGCAGCGCACACAACAGGCATGGGGAAAACGAGGTCACAGCACAAACACACGCTCGGGTGCATAGACACCCGCACGGGAAAGGAAGGGAAGGGGGCACACAGCGCAACAGACAACACACATGGCACAACAGGCAAAGAGGGGAAGGGAGGGGGGCCGGTGACAGGGAGGACAGGCGGGATCCGGCCCAGGGGCCAGGGCAGGACACGGGGAATGGCAAACAGAACCCCAACAACACCACAGCCCTCATAGGCACCCCCACAGCAACACAGACAGTCCCGGAATGGGGGGACCCCCAGGGACACAGTACAGTCTCAGGGGGAGGCCACACGAACTGGGGAGCGGCCCGGAAATGGTCCAGGAGGCTGCCAGGGATTACACGCACCGGTGAGGGGACGATGGATGGGAAGGAGGCGAGACGGAGACGAGGAGCAGGGCAGCCGGTCCAGCAACAGTTCCCCCCCCGGGAGGATGCCCAGAGGCCCAGTCCGGGGGCCCCGGAACCCCACGGTCACACAGGCACCCGGTGTGTGTGTGTGTGTGTGTGTGTCCTGGGCACAGGAGGGATCGAGGCCAGAGCATGAAGGACAGCGGCACCTGGGGCGCTGGGAGCTGGCACACAGTTCAGGACAGAGCCACAGGAGAAGGCAGCCACAGAGGGGAACACCAGTTGCAGAGGCGGAGAGGGGGGGGCGCAGAGTGGGCCCAGAGCCACAGGCAGGGGCAGCAGAACCCCAGGAACCAGTCAGCACAGCAGCGAGCCAGGAACATCAGGGAGGGAAGGGGCAGCGACTCACGGCGTCAGGGCGGAGGTGGAAGCGCTCACCGGGGCCAGTATCCAGGGCCCAGAAGGCACAAGGGGGCCTCACAGCCAGCTGCAGGGGGCCACGAAGGGGCCCGGGGCTGGGTGGCCCACCAGGTGCACGAAGTGGGGCCACTGAAGCATGCCCCGATGGAAGTCCAGCTCAGACATGTGGTGGGCGACCAGGTAGTAAGCCTCAAAGGGATCCTGAACGGAGAGCCCCACCTGCACATCGGATTGGGACCACACACTGGCCAGCGCCGCCACCTCCGCTTCAGAGGGCTCCGACAAGCCATAGTCAGTAGGTGGGGGCCACGGAAGATGACCCAACTCCAACAGGTGGTGCTAGATTTCCCCGCAAGACAGCTGGTAACCTCGGGCCCCATGAACACAGCCAAAGAAGGACACAGCCAGGGTAGGGCCCCCCTCCACCATACAGGTCATGTAGGCAGCCAGGCTGCACGCAGAAAGGGTGGACATGGTCTCCGCCACCGACCACCCCACATGCGAGCACCTCATCTCCAGGATGCGCCCATCAGGAAAGGGACACAGGCCCAGCATCTTCGCATGCAGCCAGCAATCTTGGGTGCTTGCCACATAGCCATAGTACCGCAGGCCTGAGCTCATACTCTTGTAGGCACCTATGAAGCTGTCCGGGCAGCTCAGGAGCAATTGCACGGCCAGGGAATGCCACAGGTCACACAGGACCATGGTCTCACGGAAGGTCCAGCTACACGGGGCACCTGGGATGCTGGGGCCCGTAAGCCCTGGGGAAGCATGGCCAGCCATGGTCCAGCAAGCGCCTGATACTAACTGCAAGGAAAGGGGCGGTCCCCCACAATCCCTGGAGGGATGGGAGGGGAAGCAGGGGAGCTCCAAGGCCAAGCGATAAGGCCACAGGCCGCAACATTGCATGGCTACAGAGCAAGGCGTGGGGTGTGGACCCAGCCCAGCTTCTGGAACAGAGCACACAGACAGGACAGCCTACACGCTAATCAGGGCACCCAGGACAGCAGGCAGCCGACACAGAGAGGTGGGAGGTAATAACAGCAGGAATGCAGCTGCTGCCTGCACACCCGGGCGCAGGCTAGACCATTCGCCAGGTCCCCTGCAGGGCATGCCAGTGCACGCAGGAGCCGACATGGGGGTGGCCAGGGTGACCCAGGGTCCCGAGCCCAGGTGGCAGGGTGGCAGGGCGTGACCGGGGGGGGCGGGGCACCACAGGTTCCATCCTATAACAGGTGCTGCTCCCGTCCTCCCGGGGTGCCGTTCACCATGGAGCTGGGATGGTTGGGTGCCTGCAGGATGCACCTAGCCATTTGCGTGGAGTGGTACCGCTCGCACTCTGACCTCCTGCGTATCCAGACCACAGAGGTGCACCTGACCACCTAGCTGTGGATGTGCATGGCCAGGAGTGCTGCCAGAACCTGGAGAGCCCACCATAGGCGCAGGCACTCCCTGGCCCACCTCAGGGCCCAGCAGGTGTCTGGGGCGGCCCGCCAGGCCCTCCTCCGCACCCGGGGTGGGCTGCTGCACTCCGCGAGGCAGCCGGCTGGCTCCAGTGGCAAAGGGAGACCATGGGGCGTGCAGCCCTGCTCGCTATGCCCATTGACCAGTGGGTATGGGTCACGGAGCGGGCACAGGGGTGGTGGGCTAGGGCACTGGCCCAATGGGACGAGACCACCTGGAGAGCGCACTTTCGGATGGACAGGCGCGTCCTCCTGTGACTCTCTGAGCTGTTAATACCCTGGCTGGAGAGACGGGACACCCCCATGTGGGCCCCCATTCCCATGGTCCAGCAGGTGGCCATCGGAGTATGGGCCCTTACAACACCTGACTCCTGCCACTCCATCATGCAGCACTTCGGTGTTGGGGTGAGCACCGTCCACTTACCCGCTGGCTGATGAAGTCATACCCGGTCACCAGGAACCCAGTAAAGGCGCTCTACAACACCCGCCTGTGCGCGAGCAGGACCACGGTTGAGAGGGCCTTCGGGACCCTCAAGCAGTGCTGGAGGAGCCTTGCTGGACTACAGGGTGGAGACCTCGGCCCTGGTGATCGGAGCCTGCTGTGTGCTGCACAACGTGTTCGAGACCAATGGGGCTGCCCTCGACTACCCTGTGCCCCGGTGCCCTCCTGGCTCTGTGCCCCTCTATGTGAATGCAGAGAACCCATGGGAGTACCGGTACGCAAAGCGCATCCAAGTGGCCCTGGTCAGGCAGATGAGCTGGGAGGCCGAGGCATGAGGGTGCGCACCCCCATCTCCACCACTCCGGGGCCACCAGCAGCACCCTGGGCATGCCCCTTGACATCCACCTGCCCCTAGCCCCGGGCCCATGAACAGAACCATGGAGGTGACTGGTGCCCGTACATTTATTGGTACCACTACCTACAGGTACCCCCCACCACCACCCACCTCCCTGTGCCATGTTCCCCCCCTCAGGCCACCTTCCCTCTTCCCCCTATCACCAGGGCCTCCCCTCGACTGCCCTGTGGGCACCGTGGAGCTCTGGGAGCTCCCCTCCCCCCCGCTGTCCGTGTCCCCAACAGTGTCCTGGCAGGCCTCGGTGTCCTGAGGGGCAGGTGGTGGTGGGAGGGTGGGCGGACCTGGGGCTGGATGGGCCTCCCTGGGCGACTGCTCCATTCGGAGGCCTACAGGGACCGGGAGGCGGATGCACAAACCCAGCGGGCATGTTGGCGGCTGGGGCGTCTGAGGGGCCCAGCATCAGGGCCAGGGCAGGCAGGTTGCCTGGTGGGGCAGTTGCCATCACATATGCGCTCATGGTCCCCACGTGCAGTAGCAGCGATGTGCCTATGTTGTGGGAGTGGTCCATCTTGGCCGAATGCTCCCTCACCATCCTGTCGATGGCCTGTTCCAGCCACCCAAACGCCTCCACCTGCCTGCTGTGCTCCCAGCGCTCCCACCTTCATTCCATTCACACCTCTGCTTGCAGCCTCCGGTCCCTTGCCTCTGTTTGTTAGATGGCCCTTTCTGTGGCCGCCTCCATCCTATCGATGGCCACGATCATCCACTCACCCTGTTCAGTGGTTGAGCAGACTATGTCCTCTGACTGCTCCTCCCTCCGGCACAGTAACCGTGCCCGGTGCTCCCTCATCCATTGTGCTGGGGGCATGGGGCCGGCTTCCTGGGACCCGCTGAGTTGCCCTGTTGGGGTACACAGTAGGGGTTGGTTAGGCGCCCCAGCTGCCCGCCTCCTATCCTGTGGCATGGCTGAGAGGTTGTGCCCCCCCTTGGGTTGGCGGACGGTGCCCTCCCCAGGCATACCCCTGTGCCCAGGCCCCCCCACCCCAGCACCGCGTGCCCTGGTTCCCCCACCCAACCTCCTCTCCCACCCCCCACTTGCCGGTGTGCCTCATCTGGGACCTCCAGCTGCTCCCGGGCTGCTCTCTGCCGTCCTCCTTGCCCGCCTATCGCAGGTGCCGGGGCGTGCCGTGCCCTGTGGGGATATGGGAGAGGTTGGGTGGGGGTGGTCTGACCGTGTTCCCTGGTGGCCGCCCAGGCGCCCTCCCCGTGTTCTGGGGTGCCTGGGTTTGCTGGGGGCAGCCCCATCCCTGGTGTGCACCCCTCCCCCTCTTGGCCCATCCCCCCAGTCCATGTCCCAACCCACCCACTTGCTTACCCTCGATGTCTGTCTCGGAGCCCTCCGAGGCCGGTCCCTCTGTATTACTGGGGTCCCCCTGTGTCCACTGGCTGAGGGTAACCATTGTGCCAGCCTCGGATTCTCCCAGTCTGGACAGGGGCTGGGGGCTCTCGGGACTGGTGTGTGAGGGGGGCCTGCAGGTCCCCGAGGTCCCGGGGCATTCCTCTTGGGGGGTGGGGCCCCTGGAGCCATTGCCTTCTAGGGGGTGGCGAGGGGAGGGGGTACCTCGGCCTGTTCCCTGCCCTGGAACACGGCACTCCCCACGAGGCATGGGACAACAGTGGATACCTTCATGTGAAGGATTCAGTCCAGGGTATTGTAGTAGGGGGCAGTCCTGGCTCCGTGGCCGGACCGCCGGTTGTTGTCTTTTATGGCATTGTACCCCCCTCTTGAGCTCCTTGACCTTGGAGTGGCACTGGGCCATGGTCCTGTGGTGCCCCACCGCCTCCATGTCCCGCACGATCTCCCGGTAGACATGCTCATTCTGCTGGCTGATAGCTAGCTCTAGCTGGTGCTCCAGGGTCCCCCAGATCCTGATGAAGTCCTGGGTTTCTCTGTGCCCCCATTGCCCCCCTCAGTGGTATGGCTGTCTCCCCCAAGAGTCCTCCTGGTCCCAGTCCTCCTCCTCCTCCTCCTGGTCCTCCTCCTCATGCCCCCTGGTCCTCTCCTCTGGGGGCTCGGGCTCCCGGGCCCGTTTCTGTGTCTGTGGGTCGACGGGGCTGGACCTCCGGAAGGGTGGTTGATTTTGACCCCTGCTGGGGATTGACTGTGGTGAACATCTGGGGCCCGCCAAACAGATGTTCAGGGCATTTTGGCCCCACCATGGGATTGACCGTGGTTCACTGTGGTTGACTGTGATGTTGTAATGTCTGAAATCACCCTTTGGGCAATTTCAGACGTGCCAGGGCCAATTTGCCCCGGCACGGAATCACCCCTCTGATTCTCCATCGGGGCCACCGCGTAACAGCGAACAGATGCGGTGGCCGATCCCGGCGGGAAATCCGGGGGGGGGNAGGGCCCAGCAGGTGTCTGGGGCGGCCCGCCAGGCCCTCCTCCGCACCCGGGGTGGGCTGCTGCACTCCGCGAGGCAGCCGGCTGGCTCCAGTGGCAAAGGGAGACCATGGGGCGTGCAGCCCTGCTCGCTATGCCCATTGACCAGTGGGTATGGGTCACGGAGCGGGCACAGGGGTGGTGGGCTAGGGCACTGGCCCAATGGGACGAGACCACCTGGAGAGCGCACTTTCGGATGGACAGGCGCGTCCTCCTGTGACTCTCTGAGCTGTTAATACCCTGGCTGGAGAGACGGGACACCCCCATGTGGGCCCCCATTCCCATGGTCCAGCAGGTGGCCATCGGAGTATGGGCCCTTACAACACCTGACTCCTGCCACTCCATCATGCAGCACTTCGGTGTTGGGGTGAGCACCGTCCACTTACCCGCTGGCTGATGAAGTCATACCCGGTCACCAGGAACCCAGTAAAGGCGCTCTACAACACCCGCCTGTGCGCGAGCAGGACCACGGTTGAGAGGGCCTTCGGGACCCTCAAGCAGTGCTGGAGGAGCCTTGCTGGACTACAGGGTGGAGACCTCGGCCCTGGTGATCGGAGCCTGCTGTGTGCTGCACAACGTGTTCGAGACCAATGGGGCTGCCCTCGACTACCCTGTGCCCCGGTGCCCTCCTGGCTCTGTGCCCCTCTATGTGAATGCAGAGAACCCATGGGAGTACCGGTACGCAAAGCGCATCCAAGTGGCCCTGGTCAGGCAGATGAGCCGGGAGGCCGAGGCATGAGGGTGCGCACCCCCATCTCCACCACTCCGGGGCCACCAGCAGCACCCTGGGCATGCCCCTTGACATCCACCTGCCCCTAGCCCCGGGCCCATGAACAGAACCATGGAGGTGACTGGTGCCCGTACATTTATTGGTACCACTACCTACAGGTACCCCCCACCACCACCCACCTCCCTGTGCCATGTTCCCCCCCTCAGGCCACCTTCCCTCTTCCCCCTATCACCAGGGCCTCCCCTCGACTGCCCTGTGGGCACCGTGGAGCTCTGGGAGCTCCCCTCCCCCCCGCTGTCCGTGTCCCCAACAGTGTCCTGGCAGGCCTCGGTGTCCTGAGGGGCAGGTGGTGGTGGGAGGGTGGGCGGACCTGGGGCTGGATGGGCCTCCCTGGGCGACTGCTCCATTCGGAGGCCTACAGGGACCGGGAGGCGGATGCACAAACCCAGCGGGCATGTTGGCGGCTGGGGCGTCTGAGGGGCCCAGCATCAGGGCCAGGGCAGGCAGGTTGCCTGGTGGGGCAGTTGCCATCACATATGCGCTCATGGTCCCCACGTGCAGTAGCAGCGATGTGCCTATGTTGTGGGAGTGGTCCATCTTGGCCGAATGCTCCCTCACCATCCTGTCGATGGCCTGTTCCAGCCACCCAAACGCCTCCACCTGCCTGCTGTGCTCCCAGCGCTCCCACCTTCATTCCATTCACACCTCTGCTTGCAGCCTCCGGTCCCTTGCCTCTGTTTGTTAGATGGCCCTTTCTGTGGCCGCCTCCATCCTATCGATGGCCACGATCATCCACTCACCCTGTTCAGTGGTTGAGCAGACTATGTCCTCTGACTGCTCCTCCCTCCGGCACAGTAACCGTGCCCGGTGCTCCCTCATCCATTGTGCTGGGGGCATGGGGCCGGCTTCCTGGGACCCGCTGAGTTGCCCTGTTGGGGTACACAGTAGGGGTTGGTTAGGCGCCCCAGCTGCCCGCCTCCTATCCTGTGGCATGGCTGAGAGGTTGTGCCCCCCCTTGGGTTGGCGGACGGTGCCCTCCCCAGGCATACCCCTGTGCCCAGGCCCCCCCACCCCAGCACCGCGTGCCCTGGTTCTCAGGCCTGGTGCACGAGGGGGGCCTGGTGGTCCCCGAGGTCCCAGGGCATTCCTCTTGGGGGGTGGGGCCCCTGGAGCCATTGCCTTCTAGGGGGTGGCGAGGGGAGGGGGTACCTCGGCCTGTTCCCTGCCCTGGAACACGGCACTCCCCACGAGGCATGGGACAACAGTGGATACCTTCATGTGAAGGATTCAGTCCAGGGTATTGTAGTAGGGGGCAGTCCTGGCTCCGTGGCCGGACCGCCGGTTGTTGTCTTTTATGGCATTGTACCCCCCTCTTGAGCTCCTTGACCTTGGAGTGGCACTGGGCCATGGTCCTGTGGTGCCCCACCGCCTCCATGTCCCGCACGATCTCCCGGTAGACATGCTCATTCTGCTGGCTGATAGCTAGCTCTAGCTGGTGCTCCAGGGTCCCCCAGATCCTGATGAAGTCCTGGGTTTCTCTGTGCCCCCATTGCCCCCCTCAGTGGTATGGCTGTCTCCCCCAAGAGTCCTCCTGGTCCCAGTCCTCCTCCTCCTCCTCCTGGTCCTCCTCCTCATGCCCCCTGGTCCTCTCCTCTGGGGGCTCGGGCTCCCGGGCCCGTTTCTGTGTCTGTGGGTCGACGGGGCTGGACCTCCGGAAGGGTGGTTGATTTTGACCCCTGCTGGGGATTGACTGTGGTGAACATCTGGGGCCCGCCAAACAGAAGTTCAGGGCATTTTGGCCCCACCATGGGATTGACCGTGGTTCACTGTGGTTGACTGTGATGTTGTAATGTCTGAAATCACCCTTTGGGCAATTTCAGACGTGCCAGGGCCAATTTGCCCCGGCACGGAATCACCCCTCTGATTCTCCATCGGGGCCACCGCGTAACAGCGAACAGATGCGGTGGCCGATCCCGGCGGGAAATCCGGGGGGGGGGGCAGGGCTGCGCAACGTGTGACCGCACAGCCCCATCCCCCCATGCTGCCCCGGCTGCCCGCCCTCCAGGAGACGGGTGGGTGCCATGGCCAATGCGGCCGCAACACCTGGCCCCCCCCCCCGGCATTGACCATGGCCTGGAATCCCGCCGTGGATTCTGGGCCGTGGTCTGGGGACAGACGATACGGTCCCCTTCATCACGGGGGAAAATCTCATTCACCACGCAAACGGGGCTGGTCCCACCGGGACCGCTGTTTGCGTGGTGAATGTGATTCCCTCCCTGTGATTCATGGGGGTGAACATGTGGTGGGCAATTTCCAATCCCCCCAACAGACGTTCCGGGATCATGATCACGCCGTGGGATTCCCCGTGGTTGACCGTGATCTCGTAACGTCTGAAAATACCCTTTGTTTCCCATGCACTTAAATTGGCATCAAACTGACCCCCAGCAGCATCAGAAAACCTTAATTTAAAAAAAGTACAAGGGAGGAGGGGGCATGAAAAAACACAGGGCAATTGAGCCCATTATGATTGACAATGTCATGGAGTATAGAGTGGTAGAAATTTGCTAAAAAAGTTTTATTAACTCTTTTGTACCCCTCTCATGTCAGTTAGACTCCACCTGTCAGCCTAGGGTTAAACTAGGTTCCATGTGTTTAGCTGTGCTGTCCCGGAATACTCATTTTAAGACTGAAATGTAATTCCATGACATCAGACAGAAACAAAGACAATGCAATGTATATCAAATAGCAATGAGATTGTGATGCTATCTACAGATAGTACAACCCCACTTTGGGTCCTGATCCTCTGTTTGGGAGTCTCTGCTTCAGAGTCTGAGAGGGGTGAAGCCAATCTGCAGCCAGAGGGCTACCCTTCGAGCAAGGAGAGCCCTGTGATACACGGCTAGGAGGGACTGGGCCTAACACGTGGGCCTAATATGAAGGTATCTTGGTGTATTGTGTGTACTTGAGCTATGCGTATGGACTGATGGTTGTTACTGAGGAGCTACACTATAAATAAAGACCATGCCTGGGCCTGACTTCTGGGGGTTGATCTTGACAAGACTTACCCCTCAGGGCCAGTGCTCTGTTACAATGTCTTCTTCTGCTGCTTGTTCTGGATACCTGTGCCCCTGAGAGCCGGAGGTGGAATAGGGAGACGAGGGGGAGGGCTTGCTGCAGCTTCCCTGTCTCTCTGCCTCCTCACTGCTTCTGGGGCCCACCTTCTCCTCGCTGCCAGGAATGGGCGGCTGTTTGCTGTCGCCACCGCCGCGGTCTCTCATACACATGCAGATACTGGCTGCTGCCACCGCTGCTAACCCACCTCATGAGACTGCTGCTGACCAGCCACACCTGGCCCTGGATTTTTTAAACATGGAGCTTGGATTTTTAAAGAAAATGTTGGTAGGTGTCATCCACAAAAAGTTGGGGAACAGCTGCTGTAGACCAAATTCGTACTGCCCTGGAAAGGCCTGTGCAATATTTGGCCAACCAGATCTTGAAATCAGCATTAAACACAACATCCTTGAAGGATGCTTTGAGCTGCAGAACATTTTGCACTTTGCGGAGCTGCAGTTTATGGCTTGGTTTGCATTGGCTTGAACTTTTCTATATTATATAATCTAACCTTGGAGAGAGGAAAGCAAGCCCGAACCTTAGGATTTATAGCTGGATTGCTGTTTAATTGGGGAGTGAGACCTAGTCCAAGAAACAAGAGGCTGTTTTGAGCCCAGGAAAAAAGCCATACAGTTAAGTACTCGGGGTGTTTTTCTTGGAGCACTCATTCTTCACTTTAATTAGAAAGCTGCACTCACTCACTCACCGCACGAGGGCTTCCAAGCAAATGTGCCTTTGCTTTTAAGCCTGTCTCTTGGAACATTATTCCCAAGTTATTCACTGGATTTAATTTACCCGTGCTGCTGTTTTTTGCTTGGTGAGAATTGTGCAGCCTTCCTTTGTGCTGCATAATGCCCTCGTGGACGGTGGGGGCACAGAATGGGGAATGAATGATGGGTGGGAGGGAACTCCCCCAAGTGCGAGTCTGGGGAGTGGGTTGTTGGAGAACTCCCGTGTATGAGAGGCACAGGAGTGGGGATGGCCTTGTACGCACACCTCTACACGTAACCTGTTCACAATGTGTGCATCGTGCATACAAACCTCATGCATGTCAGGGTTGGAGACCCAGGCTCCCCTCACCTCCTAGTCTCCGATCCAGCTGCCCTGCTAACTCTGTGTGTGTGTGTGTGCGTGCGCATGTGCAGTTTTTGCCGTTCCCTTCATCTTGTCACCCTAGACTGCCACCGATGCTGCCTACATGGTAGCGCCAGCCTTGTGGATGGGAATTGGTATAGGATTTGGAG
This sequence comes from Sphenodon punctatus, assembly GCA_003113815.1. Lineage (NCBI taxonomy): Eukaryota > Metazoa > Chordata > Lepidosauria > Sphenodontia > Sphenodontidae > Sphenodon > Sphenodon punctatus. The sequence goes on from QEPC01002784.1 coordinate 1,599,808, forward strand.
GAAGGAAGGTGGGGGGTTGTAGAGGGTTTTGTTTCATTTCATATATATTGTAAATCACCTTCCTTGAGACACTGGGAAAAGGCAGAGTATAAATCTAAATAAATAACTAAATAAAATAAAAGAATGCCTCTCCCCTGCCTCCCCGCCCCCTCAGTGAGTTAACCCAGACTGATGTGATGCAGGAGCATCTGGAGTTCCCCATGTTGATTTATTTCTGCAGCAACACACACAACATCAAGTGATAAATGATTCAAGGTAGATGCATCCTTGGAGAGTATCCTTGATGAATAGTCAGCAGTTGGCATCCCACAGAGCAGTGTGGCACTCTGGGGAAGCTGGGGGGGGAGTGGCTAAAGTCTTTGAAGGAAACAGCTGTTTGGACTGTCCTTAAGTGAAAGATGACTTTGATTTTTAAAGCCTTATTTCAGTAATAGCAAATTGGATAAGTAATCAGTGTGATAAATAGGAACTGCTAAACTCACTATCACCTGCAGGCTAGTCTGACACAGGATGACAAAAGGAAGAACATTAATTTAGCCTTAATGATTTTTTTTTAAAGGCCAATGGCTTCCTTAAGGGATGTCCCAGTTATCAGTGCAACGTATCATGGCTTTCAGGACATGAAAAATTGACATCTACTTTAGAGATAGAGAAAATATCAGGTGTGATTGTCATTCCTTAAGAAAATCAGAAGTCCGCGAGAATATTTATGGATTTAATATTTGATGACGCTTGGAACAAAGATCAGACCTTTCCTGTGGTTACATTGTTCCTCATACTAAAAATAACTTTATTTAGTATTTCATTGCTAACTTTGTGACAGGCAATAAATGATTGGAAGAATGTAATAATGAACCAGCCACTCAAATATAAGCTCTGAGAAAAGATTAATATATGATTTCACATTTAGTGAATTTGATTACTGTAATCATTATGGGAGGTTTCCCAGTTAAGGGAATGCAATTCTTTCCGCAGTCAGAGTATATAATTGCTTCTTGCACAGTGTTCAACTGGAACAACTCAGGAGAGGAGAAGGGAGAGTGAAATGATAGGATATAATTGCTTCTTGCACAGCGTTCAACTGTGGAACCACTCAGGAGAGGAGAAGGGAGAGTGAAATGATGGGACCAAGTGCATGATGAATGTATGGTAATAAATATTAGTTCAGTGAAGGTCTTAGAATGTCACAATTGTTGCTAAGTCTGCTTCGCCAATGAGATTTTCAACACAAGCTGTGAGGCAACATTTATTTTCCTATCTGTTCTGCACATAGTAGTGTGGGAATTAGACCAAACTCTCTTCTGCATGCGCACATCTTTCTATGTATTTTCTCCTGTAATATTTGCTACTACACTTTTTATCAGCTTTGAACACTGTTCTCCTGCCAGGTGGCAAATGTTAGTATTTGTGATACTCTTACAATACAAACTCGTATAGTAACTCAGTACAGTAGCTCATACTGAAGGCTGCCTGCTCATTTATGCTCCAGCATGATAAGAACATCAGAAGTGCCATACTGGGTCAGACCCATGGTCCATCAATCCAAGCATCCTGTCTCCAGCAGTAGGTGGTAACACACATAATGCTGGCCCGCCTAGCCTGCTCTGGCCTACCTGAGCCAGTGTCAACTCCGTCTGTTTGTTCTGGGCCCACCAGATGTGGGTGTGATTCACACCCCGGTGGGGTTGGCGGCTGGGCTGGAAACATGGACCCAGAATGAACCAGGCCCAGGGTCTGGCCCTGTGAGTCACCCAGGTGGGCCAGAGCTGGGGGAACCGGGCAGGTGCATTTGTTTCTGTGCCTACCCAACCCAGCATCTGGGGTCTGTCTGTTATTGGCAGCCATGACTGCTCATCGTGGTGGGGGAGTGGGGTGCCAACCACAGTGCAGGGTTGGAAATGGCCAGCTGTGTATTGCTCCCCACTGTCCCTCTCTGGCCGGGTGAGACTGCGGGGACGTGTGGTCCCTGCGCCAGAGCTCACCTGGACGGAGGTTGCCTTCTCCACCTCTGGGCGGGATGATGACAGAGCTGTCAAGTTTGTGAACACCCACTGGTCAGCTAAAGTAGCTCAAGAGAAGTACAAGTACAGGTCATGTGACCCATCTTCTGCCAACCACTTCCAACTACCGGCAGCCAGGGGGTTAAGCCCCAATTAGTACGCATTTGTGGCTCTATTCTCTAAAAATGTATCTAGTTTCTGTTTGAAATTAGTTATGGTGCTGGCTTTCACTACGTCTTCTGGCAATGAACTCCACAACTCTATTGTCTGCTGAGTGAAAAAGTACTTCCTTTTCATTTGTTGTAAATCTGCTGTCATTTAACTTCAGAGAGTGTTTCTATGTTCTCTTATTGTGAGAAAGGGTAAACAACAGTTCCCTGTTAACGTCTTCCACACTGCTCATGATTTTATAAACTTCTATCATATTCCCCCTTAATCACCTCTTTTCCAAGCTATTCAGCCTCAGTCTAGCCCTGAGGCACCCCGCTATTTACCTCTCTCCAACTTGAAAAATGACCATTTATTCTTACTCTTTGTTTCCTATCTTTTAACCAGCAATCAGTCCATGACAGGACTCTTCCTCTTATTCTATGACTACTTCTTTTGTTCAGGAGTCTCTGGTGAGGGACTTTGTCAAAAGCTTTTTGAAAATCCAAATATACAATATCAGCTATACTATATCAACTGGATCACCCTATCCACATGCTTATTACAATCTCATAATATTCTAATAGGTTAGTGAGGCATGATTTTGCTTTGCTAAAGTCATGCTGGTTTTACCCATCAAATTATGCTTGTCAATATGACTAGTCATTCTTTTTTTGGTTTTTGTTTTGAATATATGTTTTTATTTTATAATAACAATAAACACCTTTATCTATTAAACAAAACAAATTAGGACCTTTTGGGTATCTACCCTTACAGTTGTGGTCCTACAACCTATCGATACAGGTGACTTAACAATTATTTTTATATTTCTGACAAGCATAGAGACATCTGTGTTGCACTGGCATTAGAGTGTTGTTGTATTATAGTCCAAATGTTGCTCCAAACGGCGTAGAAACCTTCCAGCTCTTGATGTAAATCCGCCTGAATTCTTTCCATCGTAAGTACATACCACAGTCTATTTATCCATTTGTTAAAAGATGGTTTAGATTTAGATTTCCAGTTGCTTACTATGGTATGAATAGCAGCCAGTCTCAATTGTTGGCACGCCTTTCTTCTTTCCATTATTATATAGAGATCCGCAAACACCCCAAGCAGGGCGATTATTGGTTGGAAAGGGATGTCTTGGTTGGCAACTTTCTCCATCACAGGCCAGATCTTTTTCCAGAAGTCATTGATGTGCAGGCATTGCCACCAACAGTGCATCCATGTTCCAGTCTCACTACACCCCTGCCAGCATTCGCTTGGATAGTCCTTATTGATTTGATTCAGTCTTTGCGGAGTCAGATAAATCCTGTAGGTAGTCTTTATTTGTGGTTCTTTTACTGCGAGTGAGTTGGATGTTTTTTGCATGGATTCCCATATTAAACTTCTTTTATCTTCATCAATTTCAATTTGCAGATCCTCCTCCCACTTATCCACATATCCCGCATCAGGTAAGTTGTATAATCTATGCAGTATCTTGTAGACTCTTGATATAATATGTGTTTGCGAGGCATCACCATATAGTACTCTTTCTAGGTCTGTTATTTTTCTGTTATAGTTATGTCTATCCACTACGTTATTGAATTTATTTTTAATTTTTGCATAGAGCAGAAAGCCTGGGTCCGCCTCAAGCGTTTGCATCAAAGTGTCCTTTGTCATGAAATCCTCGCCTATAAACAGTTGAAAAGCGAACTTTATATCTTTTGCTTCCCATCTTTTTTAAATTCTAGCAGGGATATCTAAGTCCTAGAGCAGTGTCCAAAAACAGGTGTATATGGGTTTTTGTCCTTAACAACTTCTGCTTTTCTCAAAGCAGACTCCCACGTCTGTAATGCAGTGTTAACAAATGGATGCTCTTCTATCTTGCGTAGCTTTATTTTTTGACTGTCAGTCAATGCATTTTTAAAGGATCTTATCTTGAGGTGATCTTTCTCAAGTACAGTCCAATCTGGGCCACCAATATCATGATACCAAGCCTTGACTCCACGCAGAGTCGCTGCCCAGTGGTATAGCTTAATGTCCGGCATGTTCAGTCCACCTTTTTCCTTTATGGTATATAATACTGATCTTCTGATACGTGGCTTTCTTCCTCACCAAACAATTATTGATATAACTTTATTCACAGTACCTAAATATTCTTTTGGCAATTTTATAGGTAGTGCAAAAGATACATATAATAGTCTAGGCAATAACACCATCTTAATTAAATTAGTGCGGCCTATCCAGGAAATCTGCAGTTTTTTCCAAGAATCTTCTTTATATCTTATATCCTCTAGCAGCGGTAAGAAATTTTTTCTGTATAGTTCTTTCCAATTTTTTGTTATATTTATACCTAAGTATCTTATAGCATCTCTTTCCACATTGAATGGCATAGACAGTTGATGCTCCTCCTTTGTTAACCCATTTGCATTGAATAGCAGCATCTGAGACTTTTCCACATTAATCTTATATCCCGATATTTCCCCAAAACCATTTATAAGATTTAATAAGTTGGGTACAGAACGTGGCAGGTCAGTAAGAAACACTAGCATATCGTCTGCATACATAGCAAGTTTGTACTCCGTTTTATCAATTTTTAACCCCTTTATTGATTGGTTACTTCGGATAGCTATGGCTAGTGGCTCCACCGCTATGTTAAATAGTAGTGGGGACAAAGGACATCCCTGTCTGGTGCCCCGGGTAAGTGCAATTCCCTCAGTCAATTCCCCATCAATTATTATTTGCGCTTTCGGATTTTTATAGATTAATTTCACCCATTGCAAGAAATGGCCTTTTACTCCCATATTATGCATTGTTTCAAATAAAAATTGATGTTCCACCAAATCAAAGGCCTTCTCCGCATCTAATGATATCACAGCAGCAGGTTCCCGCTTTTTATTCATATTGTATACTATATCCACTACCTTACGGATATTATCTATACCCAACCTTCCAGGCATAAACCCAGTCTGGTCGGAAGAAATTAATTGTGGCAACACTTGCATAAGTCTATTAGCAAGTATTTTAGTAAATATTTTTGCATCCACATTAATTAAGGATATGGGCCGATAGCCACTGCAAATCTCCGGATTTTTCCCCGTTTTTGGGCATAGTGTAATATATGCCTCTTGAAATGTTTGTGGAAGGGATTGTTGATTCAAAAAGGAGTTAAACATTTTGGTAAGTAATGGACTGATTTGGGGAGAAAACGCTTTATAAAATTCGGCAGGAAAACCGTCAGGGCCAGCTGTCTTGTTTCGCGGCAGCGCTTTAATGGTGTCCTGTATTTCCTTAATTTCAAATTCCCTATCAAGAAATTTTTTCTGCTCTGATGTAATTTGTGGCAGCTTGATTGAATGTAAAAAAGAATTTATAGTTGCCCTATCAGGACATTTCGTTGTATATAATTTTTTATAAAATTGTGCAAAACATCTTTCTTTCTCTTTGCCTCTCAGAATTTTTTCTGTGGGGTTTTCCCGTATAAAGGGAATGTCCTTTTTTTGTCTTTTTTTTTTAACCAACCAAGCCAGGGCTTTATCTGCTTTGTTTGCTTTATCAAAGTAATATGCCTTTGTATATCTCAATTTACCAATCATCGCCTCAGTCTCTAATAAATTAATTTGGGTTTTCAATTGAGCCATTTTGTCTGCATTTATTTTTGGCTGTTTTGCTAGCTGCCGCATCTGCAAATACTTTTCATTTATTTGTTTTTTTTTTCTTTTTTCAGGAATGCACCTAAAGAAATAAACTGTCCCCGGAGCACTACTTTTGCTGTTTCCCATAAAACTGTTGGAGAGATTTCTGGCATTTCGTTATGCAGTACAAACTCTTTGATAACCTCCTGAATCTGTTCCTGCATCCATTTGTTATTTAAATAAAACTTTTTTAACATCCATCTTGTCCTTTGTCTCTTTTCAACTTTTTTTGCATTTATTTCTAAGACCATTGAATTATGGTCCGAAAAAGGAATTATTTGTATATACGCAGTATCACATCTCTGTAACGTTTCCTGATTACCCAAAAGATGGTCTATTTTTGTGGAAATTTTATGAGGATTGGAGTAAAAGGTGTACTCCTGCACTTTTGGATGCAGTGTTCTCCATATATCTATCATCCCGTTTTTTTCTATTACCTGCACAATCCTTTTCTGTGACTTGTTTAAATCTTTTTTTGTAACCAAATCTAAAGAGGATAGTGGTGAGTTAAAATCACCCATAATTAATGCTATCCCTTCCATTTCCTGAGCAATGTTCTGAATTATGTCTGTAAGAAATGCTGCTGTATTATTATTTGGGGCATAAAGTGTTGAGATAGTGTATTTTTCTGCTGACATAGTACCCTTCAAGGTGAGGAGGAGACCCTCAGTGTCTTTACTAACACTATGTACTTGCAATTTTATTGTTTTATGTATTCCTATCAATACCCCTGCTTTTTTTTTCTCAGCGTTAGCATAATATATCTTATATTGTTTGTTAGAAAATCTTTGATTGTCTTTTTTCAGTAAATGGGTTTCCTGTATGGCAAATATTTGGGGCTCCATTTTAATAATATGCCTCCAGACTCTTTTTCGTTTAATGGGATTGTTTAATCCACATGCATTAAATGAAATAACTTTTAAACTAGTCATGTTGTCTTCTACACTTAATGCCAAGGTATTTGCCTTTTATTTGTCTCTGTTTCCTTTTCTTATGTAGCCAAATTCTCTGATATCTCTTTTTTTCCTTTTCCCTTATGCTATTTTCCTTCAATTTCCTTATGTCAATCTTATATTTACCTTTACACTTGTTAATTATTATGTCACCAGTTCTGTTTTCCATTCTTATCCTAACACTTATAATCCTAATTCTAATCCTAAAATTTTACTTAATATAACTACTCTATCTAATATCCAATAATTATTCAACACTAAATTCTAAATAAACTATTAATAATTACAATATCAACAATCTTATCAACTAACACAAAAACAAATATAATAACAACAAAGGGCTCCCTTAACGGAGTGTCGTATACAAGAGGCTTTCTGCTACCCACCGACCCTATTACATTAACATTAGAACATCAAATATTCTTCTTAGCCATATCTTTCCAGTTTACTTTAATCAAGAACCATAGCCAAATTAATTCTCAGTTATTTTTAGCTTTGTCTCCCTTTGGGTTTTTGGACAGATAGTTTTCAAGTTCCTCTTTATTACTGAAGTATCTTCTTTTTCCTGAATCCATAAATGACATTTTTGCAGGGTAGAGTATTTGTGCTTTAAATCCTAAATTGTTCAGTTTTTCAATTTGAGGTTTCCATGCTTTCCTTTTCTGCACCGTTTCATATGCAAGGTCTGGGTACACTGAAATTTTATTGCCATCATACATCATTTCTTTGGAAGTTCTGGCTGCTCTCAATATCATTTCTTTGTCTTTATATCTCAAAAAGCGAGCAATTATTGCCCGAGGGGGGGCTTGGTCTCTTGGTTTTGGCCTGAGGGATCTATGGGCCCTCTCAATTTCCACCTCATGGAGCTCCCTTCTCTCAGGAAACACTTCTCTGAGAATTTTCAATAATAGCTCTCCTGCTCCATTTAGCTCTAGTCCCTCAGGGATTCCCAGGAATCTTAAATTATGCCGCCTCGATCTATTTTCAAGGTCTTCTAGCTTGTCATGTAAGTTAATTATACTCTCCTCCATTTTTACAATCCTGGGCTCCTGCAAATTGCTCAAATCCTCCAGGTCACTGATACGCTGTTCAGCAGCCTCCACCCTTTTGTTAAATCCCTCTATTTGGACTTTCATCTCATTCATATTGGTTTTAATAGAGCTAATGCCCTCTTTATTATAAGCCAAGTCCTCTTTAATAACTCTAAACAGTTGCAGCACTTGCCCCAGAGAGTCAGGATCCTCCGCTTCTTCCCGCTGCATGCCGTCCGCCATTTTGAATTCCCTGATATCTGTTTTCCTAGAGCTTCTGCGGGGGAGACAATACTTTACAATTGTGGAGTCTGGAACTCTTCTTTTTGTCTGGCTCATACCTTTACAACTTTAATCTCAAAGTTTTGTTTGTTTTTGATGCCTTTGTTCGTCCGGGTTATTGATTTAAGGCCTCGGGTCGGCGGGAGCGCAGCCAGACATGACCTATGTCTCGTGCATGCCCAGTCAGCCCCCTAGTCATTCTTTTTTTAACCCTAGCAATTTGGACATTCCCACTGTACTAATACGGTGTTGGGGTCAAACAGACCCCTATTTATTTATTTATTTATTTATTTATAATAGCATTTGTATGCCTCCCCCTCTTGCCACAAGCATTTCAGGGCGGCTAACATTATAAAATATATAATAAAATTTATTAAAATCAACATTTCCATAATTTTTTTTTTAAAAAAACCAAACAATAAAACCGCACCCTAACCCAACCCACCCATCCCATCTCCCTCGGCAAAGGCCCAGAGGAACAGCCAGGTCTTACAGTTTTTATGGAAGAGGGGAGGTCATCAGTCAGGCAGACCTTCAACAGGAGGGAGTTCCACAGCTGTGGTGCAGCCACCAAGAATGCCCTCCTCATGGCCAACACCCGGGAAACCTGGGGAACCTCAAGAAGGGTGCCCCCGGCCAACTGCAGAGGTCTATCCAGAATCTGGAGGGTGAGTCAGTCCTACAGGTAGGTGGGGCCCAGGCCATTTAGGGCTTTAAACACCAACACCAACACCTTGAATTGGGCCCAGAAGACTATCAGCAGCCAGTGCAAAGAGCAGAGCACTGGAGCAATGTGCTTGCGTCAGCCCGTCCCCTTCAGGAGACGAGCCGCTGCATTCTGCACTAGCTGCAGTCTCCAGACTGTCACCAAGGGTAGCCCCACGTAGAGCATGTTACAGTAGTCTAATCTCGAGGTAAGAAAAGCATGGATGATTATGACCATGTCCAAGTCAAGCCATAATTTTTTTTAAAAAACAGGAGGGTTAATTTGAAATGGACAATAGCTGTCTAGAAAGAAATTCACACTGTATCAAGATTTGGGGGCGGGGGAGAGGACAGGAATAGAAATAAAACAAAAGGCAGCAGGGGTTAGTAATACCCCACAATGGCCACAATGTTAACATTACCAACTACACAGGAATAGCAGCTGAGTTTTCAACTGGGATGCCAAATGTTTACCAAGCAATTAGTGATTCTATCTAATTATCTATGTATTTCTCTGAGATGGCTCCATGAAATCCAATATCTGCCTTTAGACAGCATCCTTACTTCAGAAAGGTCAATTTAATATTAATGTTGACCCTTACTGACAAAAGGGTCACCTAGCAAGTAAATGGAGGCGTCATTAGCACACTTTGTATTCCTCTGAGATGGCTCCATAAAGGGTCATTTCAGATGTTATGGAATCACAGTCAACTACCTTGAATCACAGTGGATTCAGGGTGGTGGCTGTGATTGTGTGAACGTCTGTTTGAGCCCTGCCAGATGTTCACCACGGTGAATTCCTAGCGGGGTTCAAAGTTAACCACGGTTCTGGAGGTCAGGCCAGCCTCACCTCCAGAACCGTGGTTAGCTGTACTATGATCAGGAACAGGGCGAAAGTAATGTCTGTTACCTTGCCCTGTTCCTGACCGCAGTCCGGACCGTGGTACCGAGGGCGGTCGGCCGGTGGAGTGCGGGGGCGGGACTGAGCGGCTGCACGTCGCGTCACACAGCCCCTTCCTGATTCCCTTCCGCAATCAGGCCGGCACGTATAAAGGATGGCTGGTCTGATTACGGACTGGGATCTGAGATGGATCCCGGTCCAGGGTTCAGCATGGCAGGCCAAAAGGCCCGTCACGTCTGAAATTACCCAAAGTCTCCCGATTTGCCTTTAGATAACCACCTTACTGAAAATATGTTTTAATGTTAAACCTTACTGACCAAAAGGGTCACTTAACAAGTAAATGGAGGGGTCCAAACAACCCCGTATGGCTGATTAGTAAGTATTTTTCAAAATGAACTTTGCAAGCAGCTAGGATGAAAAAAAGAGTGTTGAAGGTTCACACCAGTAAGATTATAACTGCAAAAAAAATTTACAACTCAATTTATGTTTGTAAAGTGGTTCTTTAGCTTGGGGTATAATAGACCCCCAAAAGCATTTGTAGTGATATTTTTGTACATGTGAAAATGTCATTAATGAAAACAGAAAATGCTATATTTCTTTCCATTTCCATTTGTTGTGAGAAAAGAAGGAAAGAACAAGTTCTGGTTTAAGCATTTAAAGAAATAATAAACATGTATTTATTTTTAACAGCATTTTGGGGGTCTATATTACCCCCAGCACATAGTACTTTCAGTTTTCCATGCACTTCACTTGGGGTCAAAGTGACCCCCCGCTGCATCATAATAAAAACCCTTATTTAAAAAAAATTGCAAGGGTGATACCACAGCTCAATTGAGCCCCTTATGGTTGACAAAGTGATGGAGTATGGAGGGTAGAAGTTTGCTAAAAAAGTGTTATTAACTCTTTTGTATCCCTCTCAGGTCAGTTAGATCTCACCTATTGACCTAGGGTTAACAATGGTCTCTACCAGTTTGCCTGGTACCGATGTCAGGCTTACTGGTCTGTAGTTTCCAGGGTCACCCTGGAGCCATTCTTAAATACTGGTGTTACATTTGCTAACCTCCAAACCTCTGGCACAGAGGAGCATTTTAGCGATAAGTTACATATTACTGATAGCAATTCAGCAATTTCTTCTTTCAGTATCCTTGGATGAACACTGTCAAGCCCAGGTGACCTGCTACTGTTTAAATTATTGATTGATTGATTGATACTTAAATGTACAGCCACTGTTCATTATAAACAGGGGGCTGCTGAAGCCCCAATTTTGAGGAAACGGCTTGACATACATTTCTGAAAATTTAACCATGGCTGTAAGTTGTGAGGACCATCATATCCACAAAGTTTGAAAAAGATCCATTAGGAAAATAAAATGTTATAACTGCTTAAACGTTAATTGCTTGTGGTCAAAATTCACAACGTCCTCGGGTATTTGATTCATCAATATCTCCTCCCCCTGGATGAGTTGAGATGCCAAACTTCACAGGCTTCGAGAATGAGATCAATAACAAGTGCTTCTGAAATATGATACTGATTTATGCAGACAAAACCGAGTTAGTGATAAACAATCAGTTCTGCTGGTTCACACATGCCCACTTGAGCTCCTCTCTCCTACAGAGAACACGCGTTGGACAGCCGGGAAGCGCCTGTGTCCGTCTCCCTGTGAGCTCTGTAATTAACAATGCACTGAGGAGTGGAACTCTGTAAACGCTGACTATTGTAGTCTCCCCCTGGCTTGTGCACTGTGCTGGAAGGCAAGCATACCTGCCCCCCCCTGCCCTCGCTCGCCTTGCCCCACCCTTAGGCAAAGCAGAGTCAGTACAGCTTGCTGGGGCTGCAGCCGGCAAAGCCGCGGCTAGCTCGGGCCCCGCAGTTGCATGGCTGGAGGGCAGGCTGCAGCCAGCTTCTCCCCCAATAAGTTGTTCTGCCTCCGCTCCCTGGCTCCTGTCCCCATCTCTCACCTTCCTGTCCCTCCTAGTAGCTCCAGCAGCAGCTGGACACAGGGACACCGATAGGGCTGGGAGATAAGACTGTTTGTTTACAAACAGCTCCTGCCCATGTGCTGATCAGAAGGTTGTTGCCTTGTAAAGAAGGTTCTTCGAGATGGCTCCCAACATTCTCACAACTGGGTTGTGCATGCTCATCCTATCCAAATAATAGACTCTATGATGGTCTCGAGCACCTCTCATATAAAAAGCACTCTCCCCCTCAGAATGACAGTTCCTTTCAACCCTTTCAAAAATATAAGGAAAGAATTCCATGCGGACTGGAAGGGTGGGTATTTGTGAGAATGTTCGGAGCCATCTCAAAGAACCTTGTTTACAAGGTAGCAACCCAAGCTGCTGACCAGCAAAACACAGCATAAAGAAAGTTACGTGACTTTGGAAAAGTTGTGGACTTTTGATTCCGTACCTTTAAAAGTGTTTGAAAAGTTGCACGCTTTTCACCCCTAGGAAAAGTTACAGACTTTTCACTTGGTATGCAAACTTGCAAACTTTTGGCTCCATACTTTTAAAGTCACTTTTGAGTCCGTACTTTTAAAAGTCTGCATCTTTTCAAAAGTTGCGGACTTTTCACTCCTATGAAAAGTTGCGGACTTTTCATACAGTCAAAAGTACAATCAAAAGTCTGCAACTTTTCATGCAGAGTGAAAAGTCTGCAAGTTCTTGAAAGTTACAAACTTTTCACTTGGTATGAAAACCAGGGGGGCCAAGGGAGAACTAAGGGAGCGGGTGGGGGGGAGAACTAAGGGAGCAGGGGGGGCACAGGCTAGTAGGCGGGTGGGAGAACTAAGGGAGCGGGTGGCGGGGAGAACTAAGGGAGTGGGGGCCAATGGCTAGCGGTCAGGGGGCGAGAGGGAGAACTAAGGGAGCGGGCCCCCGCGCAAACCTCCTGGCCCCCCCACAAACATCCACCCCCACAGACAACCACACATCCCACACACACACACGCCACACTGACACCCACAGACAGCCCCCACACCGACACAGACACCCCCACCCCGACATCTCCACACACACACACACACTCATCCCCCAACAGACGACCACATAGACACCACATACACATAGACACCAATAAACACCCCACACCTGCCCCCCCAACGCCTGCCCCTAGCTCCCGCCATCCCTCACAACATCCCGAGCACTGACCTGCCCCCCCAACCCCTGCCCCTAGCTCCTGCCCCCTGCAACATCCCAAGCCCCCACCTCCCACAAAACCAAGAAATTAACCAAAGCAAAAAACTTAACAGTTTAAAAATAAACTTAAATGTACAAGAGTTTTCTTAAAATACACACAAAAAACCAATTCAGTACAATTACAATTCAAAACACCTTCCACTCCATACATTGCAACAAAACATAAATGCCAAAAAACATAGAAATTAATTCACAATTAGAGCAATATTTAATATTTTATCATCAACATACATGTAATATATGTACTAAATTCCTTACCATACATACTTCATTTTTATCAATAACTAAACTTGCACATTTTACAATTATGAAACTAATTTATTATCATAATTTGACAAGGAACAATTTTGTCAGAGTAAATTAAGTCTGTTATTTACATGTATACAAATTGTGTACAGTTCATACAATGAAGTAAAGAATGTGAGTGTAGACATTATACAATTCGTTGTACACAATGAAGTTATGTAGAAACAGACTTAATGCACTCTGACAAAATTGTTCCTTGTCAAATAGAGTGCCGCTCCATCCTGATGCTGAGGATCTGTTCTGAACTCTGATCGCTCTCGCGAGGGGAAGGGAGGGGGGACTCCAACTCAGGGAGTGGGAGGGACGGTACATGATGGAGCCCTGTAAGGGGTAAAATTGATCAGAACGTGCATTGGGAAGCTCGGGGTGCCGTCCACCAGTATGCATTCTGCAATGCGTGCCAGCCAGTGGGGGCACTATGGAGGCAGATAGCAGCAGCGACGGTATGCATACGGGCTGTAGCCCTGTATGTCCTGGGGGGAAGGGGTGGTGACTCGGGGGAGCATGGCCATGTGTTTGTGTGGAATGTGTGTGTCTGATAGTCTCATTGGCCGGTGGAACAGCAGGGGAGGGAGGGGGGAGTGTGTGCTTGGTGACTGTTCTGTTAATTTTTAAATTTCAGTGCAGAGTCAGAGTCTCTGAGCCCGGGCTTTTCCTCTCACGTGGTGGGAGAGGGTGTGGGTGCCTGCTGCAGAGACTCAGGCTGCTTTTAAACGAGGGCACGCTGAAGCGCCTCCCAAACGCTGCATTAAAGCAAAGCCGCCGGAGTGGCTTTCTCCCCATTGCCGGCGGCAGCGGTGGCTGGAGACACGGGGCTTTGGAGCGGCGCGTTCTTAAGCCTAATAATTGAAGTCTTAAGAACGCGCCGCTGCAAAGCCCCGTGTCTCCAGCTGCCGCCGCCGCCGGCAACGGGGAGAACGTCACTTCCGGCGGCTTTGCTTTAATGCGGCATTTGGGAGGCGCTTCAGCGCACCCTCGTTTAAAAGCAGTGTCAGAGAGCATATATAAACTCCAGGCCAGGTGCCATTTTATCTCTCTCTTTCTGAGTGACTTAGTTTGTTCTTCTTGACAGAGAGTTTGGTACCAACCATCTGGCTGAATCTTTCCTAATCCATTCCAGGATCAATTGTTTCAGTTAGATTAGATAAACAGATATAGTATAAGTATTCTACTATTTTTAATAATAATCTCAAGGAAGCAAATTAGTTAGGTAGTGTCATTTTTTTGTGCGCCACCCACTTGGTGGCAGTGCCAGGTGGGTCCATCATTGTTGAAGCCCATCATCTTGTCCTCGCTCGAGTGGGAAGAAAACACTGCCGAGCTCAGCCTGCCCTGTCTGGGCTCAGTCAGTCCTGCTGGTGGTGCGTACGTTGGGGACCCAGGGGCTGGGAGATTTGTCTTGGGAGGAGGGGGAATGTCAGTGATCAGTATGTTTTTATGAATTTTGAATTTAATTAATTCTGAATTTATTATGAATTTAATTATCAATTATGAGATATGGAGGTTGCAGGGCTGCATTGGAACCAATGCAGCACTGCAACCTGTATATCTCATAAGTGCCTTCTAAAAATTTGCGCCTATGGCAACCCGAAGTGGGGGGAGTGGGTGCGCTGAGAGACATGGGGGAGGGGATTGATCGATTATTATGTGGGATGATATTTATGGTTCTGCCCATTTAGTATATTTTTTGTATTTTTAGGATTTTTAAAATTCATTTTTAAATTGTGAGTTATAGTACGTTTTATTTATAATTGTTGATGGTGTGTGTGTTGTAAGCTGGAGGTTGCTGGATTAAATATGATTGTTGTGCTGCCAGCTGCCTTGGGAGGAGAGGTTCGGGGGTTGCACTGGTAGACATGGGAGAGGGGTGTGTGCGGAGTGAGGTGCACTGGGGGGAGTGGCTGGGCAATGGAGTATGGAGGGTAGGGTTGCCATAGATGCAAACCTTTAGAGGGCACTTATGAGATATGCAAGTTGCAGGGCTGTATTGGAACCAATGCAGCCCTGCAACCTGTATATCTCATAAGTGCCTTCTAAAAATTTGCATCTTTGGCAACCCAAAGTGGGGGGAGTGGGTGAACTGAGAGACATTGGGGAGGGGAGTGGGGAGGATTGTGTTTGGGTAGGCATTTTGTAACTTGGAGCTCAAGATGCTGGTTTGCTGGAGGGCCAAAGGGGCCTGCTTTGCTGGCAGTGGAGTCCCCAAAGTCTCTGAACTGTTAAAAGCAGGCTTGCTGTGTGCTTGGACAGGCTTTTTTTTGTGTGGGTGCTAGGAATTCTGGTCTGCAGGGGCCTAGATTGCTTGAAATGGTGTCCCGAAAGGATACAAACTGTTAAACGTTGGCCTGCTGTCTGCATGGACAGGCTTTTTTTGATGTGGATGCCAGGAATGGTGGTCTTCAGGGGCCTAGCTTGCTTGAAATGGTGCCCTGAAAGGATACAAACTGTTAGAAACAGGCCTGTGATCTCAGGTGTTTTCAAGAAGCTGGAAATGTGATGCTTGCGATAAAGTTTGGGTTTTGAAATCCTGAGATATAACTGTTAGTCCTCTGATTTCAGGTGTTTTCAAAATGCTGGCATTTGGGGGTGTAATTACTAGGAATGCTGGTCTGGAGGGGCCTGGTTTAGTACTGTAACACCTGCAATTCTGTACCATTTCTCTGCAGTACCTTGGAGTTAGAGGACAGACCCCTGTGTCTATCTTTCGTGTCTGTGCTACTCTTGTGAATTGCACTTTCATTCTGTTTGTATCCTGATCCAAAGTATGGCAGAAGATCTGGATCATTGGCGATTCCTACATTCGCCGTTTGTAGCAGTTTATCCGTGAAGAGGGGCTTAGCTTTTCCTCAGGCAACCAGAATTGTGATATCTGGTGGTTTGGAACAAGAGGCATGAGATGGCATGAGATCATTCCAATGTTGGATCGGATTAAGAGGAGACGTGATGTTCCACCTCCAACGGGAATCGTGATCCACTGTGGTGGAAATGATGTGGGCGACCTCACTGGTGTAGAGTTGGCAATTGCCATGAGACGTGATCTGCACCATATCATCCACTCCTTTCCACTCCTTTCCAAGGAGCAACATCTTGGTGTCAGATTTAATTGAAAGAGCAGTCAATAGGAATGCAAGGCCAAGCCCGACTGATTCTGCTGCAGAAATGTGAACAGACTAGTGGATGCTTTTCTGCGTCATGAAAGGAGGGCTACTACAATCTGGCATAGGTTCTCGAGACATCAGCTATCCCTGTATGATGTAGACGGAGTCCATCTATCAAGAGTGGGACAGTTACGTTTCTTTTAAGCACTCTGAGAAAGCATTAGTCAACACATTTGAAGGCTTTAGCACTGTACACATACTATGTAAGTTAATGGAGGCTCTAATTGATTGTCTCTGGTGGTTTCTTCTTGTTAGGGATGGGCGAACGCAGTTCGGAGTTTGGCCCGAACTTGGGTTGTTCGGACGACCGAACATGAACACGAACACGAACACGAACACGAACGCAAACATACCGAACATCGAATGGTGAAATGGCGGAACAGTTCAGTCAGTTTGGATCGCGTTCGGGTGAGTTTGGGTGGCAAAAAAAGGTTTGCTGGAAGGTCAAACATGACAGGGAGGTGTCAGTCACTGAGGAGCAGACTTCCAGGCACCAGGGGTGGAGAAGCTTGCAAGAAACAAAACTAATTATCTGCCTCCCCCCTTCCCAACACCTTCTGAGCTAGTCACTGTTCCTGAACAGCAGGTGTTGAGTAGGATTTTTAGATTGCTTTAAGTTTCATTTCAGTTTTGTACTGAAATGAAACTTAAAAATTGAAACCTTGTGTTATGCATTTCACTGTACAGA
>QEPC01002784.1:1617221-1634413 GCA_003113815.1 Sphenodon punctatus
TTAGTGATTTAGTTTTAGTGTTTGTAGGAATAGGCCTGTGTACTTATTAGATAATCCATTTAGTTCATAGCATTTAGAATAGTTAATAGCAGTTAGATTTAGTGTAGATAGATACATATAATATTAGATTAAAAAAAACCCCATATAAAAACAAAAAAAACAAATAAAAAACAAAAGAAAACCATATAAAACCCAATAAAAAACCAAAAAACCATATAAAAAACAAAAAACCATCCATAACAACATTTCCCGAATGGCTGAACTGCCGAACCGAACAGCCGAACGGCCGAACCGAACAGCTGAACGGCCTAACTGACCGGCCTGTTCGGACGACCGAACTGAACAGCTGAACCCGAACTCGGCGAACTAGCCGAATGGACGAACCGAACGCAGCCGAACTGAACAGACGAACTGAACGGACGAACCAAACGCAGCCGAACCGAACGGCTGAACCCGAACTGTGATCTCTTCACCCATCCCTACTTCTTGTCCCCAAAAAGACCGAGTGTAGGATAAATATTAAATTTTAAAAGTTGTTTCTAAATAAAGTATTCAATAAATTGGGTTTTTTTACTGTCTGGGTTAACTTTTGCATGGGACAGTGGATTACATAAAAAGGATCTGTTTGCATATGTGAAATTAATGATTTATTTATTTTTCCACATTAAGACATAACTTTAAGGTAAGGGACAAAAGGAAAGGTTGGGGGGGGAATGTTAATAACTTTGAGAGAGTGCTGCTAGTGCCAAATCCCTATATTTTTTTTCCAGAGCCTACACTTCAAAAATGAATACCGTGGATGCTCTTCTCGCAAAGCCATTCACCACGCTGACTTATGAAGAGAAACTGCAGATCAAAGACATGGAACCTCACCGTCCAGAACTGCAAATCGAACAACCTGCACAGGACAGAGGGAAAGGCTATACACGCAGGTTCCACCCATCCTGGTATGAGAAGTTCTGGTGGCTATGTGGCAGTGTTTCCAAGAAGTTGTTGTTCTGTTTTCCTTGCCTGCTGTTTGGTGGTGACGCAGCATGGACAAAGACGGGAGTCAAGGACATTAAGCACCTGTCTGAGAAGGCAAAGAAGCATGATTCTTGTAAAAGCCACCTTGACAACTGCCTAAACCTGTCACAGTTGGGAAAATCAAACATCGCTGAGAGACTCAATGAAGGCTACCGCGTGCCTGTAAGGAAACACAATGAGGACATGGAGAGAAATTGATACATCCTCTTCAGAATAGACTGCATAAAGTTCTGTGGTGCCTTTGAATTGGCGCTGCGTGGACATGATGAAAGCGAGGGATCTGTCAATCCAGGGGTTTTTCAGGGTGCAATAGATTTACTTGCCACAGCTGACAGTATGCTACAGCGACATTTGAAGACTGCAACTGTCTTCAAGGTGACTTCGAAAACCGTGCAGAACGAACTCCTGGACTGCATGCTGCAAATTGCATGTGACCACATAATTACTGAAGTTAAAAATGCAGATTTTGTGGCTATTGAAGCTGATGACACCACCGATGTCTCAACTGTCTGCCAGTCTGTCATGATTTTCTGCTACATTGATGGCAGGGGTTCAGCCGTGGAACATTTTTTCAGCTTCAAACACTTGACAGACTCCCGTGCAGAAACAATCATTGAGTCCTTGCTTGAAAACATCAGTGCTGCTCTCCCAAGGGGCTCTGACAAACAGAAACTCAGAGCTCAGAGCTACGATGGAGCAAGCGTGATGCATGGAGAGCATGGTGGAGTCCAGAGGAAGATAAGGGATGTATACCCGAACGTACACTTCATTCACTGTTTTGTCCATCAGCTGAACCTTATTGTGTAGCAAGCCATATCCCAAATAAGACAAGTAAGGATTTTCTTTCAAAGTCTGTTTGGTATCCCTGCTTTCTTCAGTTCGTCTCCAAAAAGGACTGAAGTTCTGGGTGCGATGGTGAAGAGAAGGCTCCCCAAAGTAGATAAAACACGCCGGAACTTCAGTGTGTGGACAGTTGAGGTCATCTATGAGCACAGAGAGGACCTGGTCGAGTGCTTGAACAAATACGACTAGATAGTCGTGATGCCAAGACTGGTATCGAGGCCAGATCATACATGAACATGTTGGAATCTGATGAGGAGTTCCTCTACTTCTTGTCCTTGTTCCACAGAATCATGCCGCACGTGGACATAGTATACAAGGAGCTCCAAAAAAACCCACATTGACTCTGTAGGCATTCAAAGATATACTACTGACTTCATAGGAACCATCGATAAAGTGAGGGACTCCATTGGAACTCTGCACTCGGAGCTGCCGGAGAACGCTCAGATGGACAGAAGTGCACCTAGCATGGACACACTAGAGCAGATCGCTTTGGAAGTGTGCAAAAATCTCTCATGCACATGACATATTTCAATTCACGAAACATCTAGAGAGCACACCTTTGGTGCAGGGGACTTTGTTTCAAAGGCACAGTGAACACTTTCCTATCCAAGCATTTAATGCGGCAACAGAAGCCTACCCAATGCTGGAGAGAGACCAACTGAGGAGTGAGCTTGGGACTTTGTATGACAGATCAGAATTCCATTCCGCCAAAGATGCCTCTGCACTACTTTCTGTAGACAACTTAGACAAATCTTTTTCAGAGGTGGTTAAACTGCTGAAGATTGTCTTGACAACGCCTCTCACAACTGTTGAAGCGGAACGAAGCTTCTCAGCTCTAAAAAGAATTAAAACCTTTCTGAGAAGTACCATGACAGAGGACCGTCTGAACGCTCTAGCAATGCTGTCTATTGAGCAAGCCATGGTCAGGGACATTCCAGACTTCAACAACAAAACAATAGATCTGTTTGCACAATGCAAGGAACGCCGAGCAAATTTCCAGTACAGACACTGAACACACCTGAAGATGATCTATTCTGGACAGAGACCCACACAATGAGAGGACTTGTGTTGCATCCATTCAGCTCCAGCCTGCATGGTCTTTGTCCTTATTAGGGAGACCCTGTAAGGACTATGGGGCACGAAGCCCCGCCCCCAGGCACCCCGCGGCAACCCGCAGCTCCGGCGGGGACTCCCGCCCCGCTAGTCCCGCCTCCGGGCAACCCCGCCGCAGACTTATGCGGGGACCAACCTGTAGCCTCTTCAGCTGAGCCTCCTGACAGGCTCCTGCCTGTCAGGCAGCAGGGAGAAACGCCGCCGCTCCTCGGCCAGGCCCCAGGGGGCGGGGCCAAACAGGACACCCCACCGGAAGTAGCCCCGCCCCCACCGTTACGCCGCTCAGCGCGGCTCCAGCAACGCCCTGAGCAGGGAGTTAAAAGCCCGATGCAGGGCTAGCCACATTGCTGGTGATCGAGCCTTGTGCCCGTGAGACTGGCCCCCCTCTTTTGTGCCTGTTGTCTGGAGTTTGTTTCTGTGCAGAGGAAAGCAGTGTGGCTGAGTGGAGTGAGTGTGGTGTGCGTGGGTGAGTGGTGCGGTAACGAGAGCTTGGAGGTAAGGTTGCAGTCCTTTTGGGTTCAGGGGAGCACTATTGCCTGGGTCCCTCCTTGGAACGTGAGCCCTATCCAGCCTCCGCTTCCCCCTAGGGCGGCTGCACTCCCATCCCCCACCAACCTCACTCCCCTCTCCCGTTCCCTTCCCCTTCCCCCTCCTTTTCCCTGTGTATGTGTGGCTACCGCAGCAATTGAGGCATGCGATACCCAGATGCCCTATGATGAGTCAGGCTGGGGACTAATCATCCTGTTAGCCCTATTCCACCCTGAGGGCGTGTTTTCCCCATGGTGCCTCGCTGCGTCCCCGTATAAGGTGTGTGTGTGTCCCCCCTCCTGGCTGCTCACACTCCGTGTACCCTACCTCTTCCCCCCAAGCCCCCCTATAGCCCCCACAGACCCATGCCAACGTGGACCCTGCACCTAAGTAAAGAGGTGATGATCTGGACTCTCCATTGCATGAAGACTAGAAGGAGGGGAGACCCGCACAATGAGAAGACCTGTGTTGCATCCATCCAGCTCCAGCTTGCATGGTCTTTGTCCTTTAGGGATGGGTGAACAGAACGCGGTTCGGATGTTTGGATGTTTGGTCATTTGGTTCGAAACCCGAGTTTGGGTTCGATGGTTTGGTTCAGCCGAGTTCGGTTTGGCTGAAATTGGCCGAACATTCAAAAATAGTGAAACCGAAACTGTAACCGAAACGAAACCGAAACCTAATTTTTGGCCCTGGAAAGACGTTTTTCCTGCCCCCGAACTCATCCGAACTCATCCGAATTCAAACAAAGTGTTTTTTTGTTCAAGAGTTTGGTTTGGACGTTGGTTTGGACGTCCGAACAGACCGAGTTCGGTCTGAACTCCGAACATCCGAACTGCATTCGCCCATCCCTATTGTCCTTATTAGGGAGACCCATGCCAATGTGGGCGCTGCACCCAAGTAATGCTTCCTAGACTTCTTCAAGGACAGAGCACAGAGAGGAAGACCAATTGCGCTGCAGAACCACCACCATGAATAAACCCAGCACCCAAAGGGCACAACGTGACGGCGATGGCACACAAGGCAGAGGGAGGAGTTTCTGACAGCTGCAAGTGTGAGAATGAGAGCCAGCAGATGACATCCTATATTAAAGATAAGTATACTTCCTTCTTAAGTTAAAAAGGTAAGTTTAAAAAAAGAACTAGGGAGGGGAGTGGTGATTCGGGCCGCTCATGCTGTAATGCAGCGGCCCCCTTGTTGCAAAGGGGGGAGGTGGGGGAGGAAGAATAGGGGAACAGGACACTGGACAACAGAATGGGAAAAGGGGTGGGTAGGATCAGGCCCTGGCCTATGGAGTGCTCCCTAACTGGGTGAGGGCAGGGTGAGGTCCCTGTCTCCCAGTAGGTGCCTCCAGAGAGTAAGGAGATTTCCCCACTCCAGCGGCACCGCATATGGAAGCTGATGGGGCACATATATACAGGGAATACCACAGTAGTTTAGAAGTAGTTAGTTATTAAGAGTAGGCGACTTTTATATTTTGGATCCGCCCCTCCCCCCAAGGAGAGGTACAGTGGGCATTCTTAGGGAGGGTGGAACCTCTTCTTGGGGGCAGGGGCAGGCCCACGGCCAGGGGACACGCTAAAGTCTTAGGGCACCCCCAACAACTCGTGGGCTCCAGAACCCCAGCCATAGGGGCCTCTACACCAACTGCCCCCCCTCCCACTGTGCCTCCAGATGCAGTGTTTGGCTTTAGCAGATACTGGGCTTCTATAGGTCCAATGAAGCCTGAAGTCACACTGTGTCTGGAGTCCTCCAGAAGACTAGTGGGGGGTTCCTGATGCCCAATGGAGACTTAAGTCCTATTTTGTCTGAGGACTCGGAGCCTACCTACCCTAGAAAACTAAAGGCAGCCAAGGAGAGCCAAAAATGAAGAGTGTTCTGGATCATGGTAAGTGATGGCATTGGGATTGGGAGGGTATTGGACCTCTTCTTTGGCTGAGAGGTCCACAAAGAGGCAAAATTTAAAATGGCATTCAAAATACAAAGATCTAAAGTAATTTGCTTCTCTTTTCTATCCAGTTTGTCAGAGACCTGGCATGATTCCACACCTTGCCTTGCTTTCCTTGTGAACAGAGGAGAAAGTAGGTAGGAGCATGGCAGAAGAGAAGGCTGCAGCCAACAAGGAAACCCTTTTCCCTTGTCCCCCACTGAACCCATCTCTTCCCTCTTCCTCTTCTTGTGCTCCAAAACCAAACCCTTTCCCTCCTACTTCTCATCTGTCCTGTCCTTCTCTTCCCTTTCATTCTCTTCTGATTCGGCTTGTCACAAAACAGGGAGCTAACTCAGTTCTCCCAATTTCTCCAAGCCAGAAGGAAGACTTGTCCCAAAGCCTACACCTTCCGAAGACTACAGGTGGCCAAGCATGCCATGAAAATTGAGGATTTGAGGGTTCAGGATAAAGGTAGGCGATGGCAGCGTGATCTATTTTTTTTTAACCTACTATGGTTAATTTGGACCCGGTGGGAAAGAGAGTGTACGGGACCCCAATAAGAGGGTTCTCTATCCCCCAGAGGCAGTGCTTCACACAGCAGCATTCCCAGCATTAAGTAATGTAATGTCCATCGAATGTTAACCCTGGGAACTCCTTGCTGCTGGGCTATGCCATGCCACTGCCCTACCGTTGCCCTGGCTCAGCCTACCATTGCCCTGGCTCTGCCCACCGTTGCCCTGCCTCCGTCCCTAGACTAGGCTCCAGCCCTAGACTCACCGGCCCACCTTACTGCCCCTCCAACCTCAAAATGCACCATCCTCCCCTGTTGGTGGTTGAGAATAGGTTTTGGGGCAGGGGTATGTTTTATTTCACATTTATTTTTAATGGTTTTTATATGTTGGAACCTGCCCTGAGCTGTTAGGATAGGGCAGGATATAAATCAAAATAAATTAATAAAATACCATGGCAGTGTAGCAAAGATGGGTAGCTTGAGCCTACAGACTAGTCTCATTGAAGACAGTGGAACTACTCCATCCAGAGTAAGTGGTTTCAGGACTGTAACTAGTTCCTAGAGCAAATTAATTCTTCTTTACATTTTGAAAGATATCTCCTTAATTGTAATTACTATTTCTATTATGTTTGTATAACCTGCTGTATTTTTCTCTAAAATTCAGGGGTTCTGATATTTATTTGTGTTCCAAGTTAATTGATTCATTTAGTCTAAGGCTAAAATGATATGATCGAGAGTGGCTTTGAGAATCTGGAACCAGAACTCCAGAAATACCAGTGTGATTTATAATTTCTTCTTGAAGATCAATTCAATTCATAGTTTATTGTGGCCTTAGGCCTTAACAATGTCAACAGAGAAAACACAATTATCCAGACACAAACATTACAAAATTTAAAACTAAGGTAAAACCCCTATATATGAATATAAAACACATCTAAAACTTAAAATGTTAACACATCTCTTTATAGTTAGTGATAAGGTAAAAATGGAATAAAGATAAAATTAAAAAGTGGAACAGGGAGGGAAGTGGCCCAATATCAGTTGACTATATCCTTAGTATCATAATGATAAATCCTTCCTAATTTCCATACAACTTCCCACATAAGGTAAAGGAGCGGGTACTATTTGTTTACTTCCTTCCATACTTAATTCCTGTCCTACCTCTGAGGTGGTCTAATAGACCCTGGTATTTGTTCATTTACCCCCTTAGTTCTCTTTCTTCTGGGTAACAAAGCAAGATCCCCAGACAGGGGAACATCACCAATCCTCATCTTGTATCAGCCGTATAGGCTCTTCTGCTCTAGAAACCTCTTTCCTGATTCTGGCAGCTTGTTTTGCAAATTTCACCACACGTTCACTAATCTCAACTTTCCTCCCTCACAGCAGATATATAAGCTGTCTTTCCTCAGACAGGTAACCTCTTCCTTGTTTATCAGCCATAAACTTTGCTCTTACTTGACTGTATCGGGGACATTCCAGAAGATAGTGTGGAAGATCTTCTTTTTTCCCCATCTCACAACCACACTTTCTTTTCTCATAAGCTAACCCCTGTATCCTACCCCTCCACACTTCCATCTCCATCGTTTGCATCCTTAAAGCAGTAAAGGCTTTCTGCACCTCTGGTTGTAGAATTTCATTTAAATATTGAGCGCCTTCCTTCCCCAGGAGCCAATATTTAAACCAAGGAGCAAGCCGAGATTGAGCTGCATCAGCTCTCAATTGTTGACACCCTATGTCCTTAATTATTTGCCTGAGTTCACTTAATGCCTTCTTCATTGGTAGGCTTATGAGATATTCTTTAGAAAAACCTAAATGGTTTAGATGATACTGTACCCCTGCCCACCATGACCTTCTGTTCTTCCCTTGTTCATTATATTTTTCTTCTAAACATTAGAGGTGGGACCCCAGGGCAATTACCAGCTACCGGATTTACCGGATTCCAGTTTCCAAAAAAACGGATTCCCGGATTAAATCCGGTATACCGGTACCGGATTTATTCCATTGATTTCAATGGGGCACTGTCCCCATTGAAATCAATGGAATAAAAAAATTCCTCCCCCCTCCCCCTCCCAGGCTGCACGGGTGGAAGGGGGGACACCCCCACCCACCCTGGATTTAAACAAAAAATTCCCCTGAGTGTCCCTACTGCGGCTCTGGGCCGCCGCCGGCAACCCAGAGCGAGCCCACCAGCACCAGCGGCCGTCCTAGCAGCAGGTGGTAAGTATTAAGTAGTGTACTGTATGATCCCTGGGGTGGGGGGGTTAACACACGGTTTTCCCCGGAAGGCCTACAAGCGTCTGAAGCCGGCAGTCACAGTCAGCGCTGAAGCTGTCGGACCGCCGGAGCTCCATGAAGGTAGGATTCCTGGGTGGGAACTTGGAAGTAGGGTGATCCCTGGGGTGGGGGGTGTTAACAGTACACTACTTAATACTTACCGGCTGCTGCTGGGACGGCCGCTGGTGCTGGTGGGCTCGCTCTGGGTTGCCGGTGGCGGCCCGGAGCCGCCACCGCAATGTAAAAAAAATCCGGTACCGGAAATCCGGGAAACAGGCCGGATTACCGGGTTGAATCCGATAATGCCGGTACGCCCAGTACCGGCATTATCGGATACCGGAAGATCCGGTTGTCCCAGCCCTACTAAACGTAGTTTCTCCAGTTTATTCCCAGGTCCGTGGTGCGTTTTCAACCAGTACGTGAGCAGAAGACAGTCAGGTTTTGAGGAAATTGGCAGATATCCCAGTTCCAGGTGTATAATTGCTGCTGCCTTGCACCCAGGAACCGCCAGCAAAGTTCTCATAAATTTATTCTGTACTGGCTCCAACTACTTACCCAGACATTTCTCACTTCCCCATACCTGGGCGCCATATACCAATTTATTTCCTATTCTTGTATCAAAAACCCTCATATCTAGCATCGCAAGCTGTCCCCGTTTAGTAAAATAAAATGTTAACCTTGAAGATCTTCATTCCTCTGTATACACATGAGATTTTCTCTGTTATTCATTGCTTAATGAGCCATTTTGTCCACTTAAGTCTGTGATGAAAACAATATTGAAGACAACAAGACTCCATGTGTGAAATGAGCTTGTATGACTCCAGGGACTGGTAATGGGAACAAGTCTGTCACTTCTAGTTTACTGCTTCAGATCAATCCCAGATTAAAGGTAATGACTACACTGAACTTGGTGATCACAGCATGGTTCCCTTTTATATTCTTACCAAAAAGCCAAGAACTGGACAGAACATGGAGACTGAATGATCCCCTCAGCCCTAAAAGCAATTTCTCCAGAAGTAGGTCAAGTAAGATTTTCTAGGTTCATATGTTGGAAGGTACCATTGCCTAGTGGGGACTCCTGCCTAATTCAAGCTTTATTCATTAGGTCATCCAATGTCATTGGAATTTTGTCCTGTCATGGAGAGCTATTTAGGAAATATGACACTGCAACTGTCTGCTCTGGTGATAGACAGAAGTTTGGGGTGTTAAGTCAACACACTTCCCTAGCAGTATATTAGATGCAAACACAGTTTACCAATTATTCATTAAAAGTGTGGGTGGCAACCATTTTGAAAATTAGTACAGGCTCTGAGGGCCTGTACTAATGGGGGCAGGGATGCTTAAGGAGTAAGCTCGGGAAGATCATGGATCTGTCCCCTATCCTGTATGCATGCCTTAATCTCTGTTCGCTTACCATAAGCTCGTTCTTTCAGATTGTGGGGAGGAACAGAATCAAAGGACTGGATCTAGAGGCCAGATACAGGAACTGGAAAAGGACTACATAAAATCTAGCCATGGGCCGCATTTGACCCCGAGTATTAGGTTCCTCACCCTCAATTAAACACCACACACTCACACGGTTTCTTTAGGTTTCTTTCTATCAAGGCCTTCTTATGAATCCCCAGTCTTGGGGCTCTTTCATGTTGTTACCAGCTCCAGCCATTCCTTCCATCCCACCAGCTTCCTTTACATGTCTCTCTGTCCAGCTCCTCCCCTGGAGCCTGTTGGCAGAGGAAACCTAAAAGAGCATCAGCAAAACGGCGCCTCCCTGGTGCCATACTGGGTCAGACCCATGGTCCATCAAACTCAGCATCCTGTCACCGACCGTGGCCAGCTACAGTAGCTTGAGAGACGTCAACTACTGGTAGCCTGGCCAAAGTATTTATAGCTGTATCCTCTAAGAATTTATCTAGTTTCCGTTTAAAGCTAGTTGTGGTGCTGGCTTTTATCACCTCCTCTGGCAACGAGTTCCACAACTGTATTGTTGACTGAGTGAAAAAGTACTTCCTTTTTGTTTGTTGTAAATCTGCTGTCATTTAACTTCAGAGAGTGTCCCCATGTACTCTTATTGTGAGAAAGGGCAAACTACAGTTCCCTATTTACTTTTTCTACATTGCTCATGATTTTATAGACTTCTATCATATCCCCCCCTTAATCACCTCTTTTCCAAGCTAAGCAGCCCTAACCTGTTGAGCCTTTCCTCATATAGAAGTTGATCCATCCCTTCTATCATCCTTGTTGCCCTTCTCTGAACCTTTTCCAATTCTATTAATTTTTCCTGAGATGGGGTGACCAGAACTGCACTCAATATTTACGATAGTGGTTCCCAACCTTTTGGCCTGTGTGGCCCCATTTGCTCCCTGCTCCCATTGTGCCCCTCTCTTCCTGACTCAGTGATTGCTCTGTGGGCTGCAGTGGCAGTGCTCACCTGAGGGTGCCTGGGGCACTGCCCCTTACCCCCCTCTCAATCTCTGGCGGTTGGCACTGCAGTCTAAGTCCGATCATCCTCAGGTGACCGGACCAACAATTTTTGAGGCTCCGCAGGTCACAGAACCATGTCAGGCAGCAGCAGGTGCAGCAATGTCAATTTCAGGGTGGGGGGCACTGTGAAACTGTGCATGCACGAGTACAGGTTCTGGAAGTCCCGACGCCCGCAGCGCAGCAGGCAGCACACCACGCAGTGAGCACGCATAGTTCAATTCAATTTCTTTATTGACGGCACTGGCTTTTGCCATGGCCCAACCAACAAACAACAAGCATACAAAGCTAAATTAATAAACCATAAAATATAATAAAGGTACAAAAATTAAGATCAGTCGATAATATATCCCAGCCCAGCAGGGTAAAAAAGGGGAGATAACATCCATCCAGGAGAAACCAATATCCTTCATACTTAATTTCCAACTCCATATAATCAAGAATCTCCCATCTAGGCACAAAATGTTTAATGCAGCAACAGCAAAATCATTAGTATCATCCATTTAGTCCATATCACAAGGTCCATCCAGGCTCGTGCGTATAGTCAGTTACCAGCCAAACCAACAAGGCACTTACAATCCAGGAACCACATTGCTGGATTGCGAAGTTTTAGCCTCCAACATTACTGAACCGACCAATACCAACAATGGGGAAAAGTCAACACACACCCCAATATAAGGATAAAGCAGTAGCACAATAAAAATCAATAGATTTTAATATCCCATGCCCGTCCAGCCTACTCTAGACGGAGGTTGCCAGAAGGCTATGGGACCTTCCCCTCGCTATACTCAACTGATGTTGATATATATTCTTTTTTTAGCTACCAAGCGAGTGAAGGTCCTCAGGGCAACAATTTCCTCTTCCCGGGTCATATAAAGCAGGGCTATAAAACAACCCCGAGAATCGAAGGTCATCCCCTGGGGTAAGAGTGGCAATAGTCATACTGCCCGCAAGTTGTAATAGTAGGGGAATTTTAGGAAAAGATGTTCAACAGATTCCACTTCCCTCCTGGAGCAAGAACATAGCCTTTGCCCAGGAGGGATGCTCTTGTACCGGCCCTCAGTCACAGCTGTCTCCATAAGCTGTAAGCCAAATAATACGTATGCCCTGCGAAGTTTAGGATTAGATAATAAAATCAAGTATCGTTCTAACCTATGAGAGGTCCTAATCTCCCCAAGCTGTGGTGCCACCTTCCATGACCTGACTATTGCGAAATCCTCCTGGCTTGCCACATCTTGTATCCTAAGGAACATCTCAGCTCTAATCCCTGCCAATGTTTTACCACAGTAGTACTCAAAGGAATGGCCCATTTCCCTAACCAAATTAGCCAAATAGAGAAGCCAAGGATAGTTCCGCAACCCAGAGTATAATAATTTTTCCTTTAGGCATGCTGTTGTAAGTGCTGTCTCCGTGTAGCTAAGCAACCGCAGCCAGTATCTTAAATAGGCCTTCTTTGCAAGTGATAGGATTGATGGAACTCTGGTCTCAGCCCTAAGGACTGCCCCCGGAACACTAGAGCCCACCTTAAACAGCTGTCTTAGGAATCTGTTTTGGACTCTTTCTAAGACTATAGTGTCTGGGAAGGGAACTAGCTCCATCCCGAATAAAAGAATTGATGGAACCTTGGCTTTATACACTCCAAGAAAATTTGAAATGGATATCCCTTTGGAGATGTTAAAAGCCATCACCAATGACCGTATAGCCTGTGAGGCCTTGTTAGCCCTAGTCTTCAAATGAGGGTTTCAAGTGCCCCTAGAGCTAAAGGACACCTCCAGATAACTATGTGAATTAACAAGGGCAATATTCCCAATTTTCAACTTCCAGTTTGTAGGCAACTTCCTTCTACCAAAGACCATTATCTTGGTCTTGGAGGGATTCAAGTCCAAGCCATTAGCCATACTATAATCGTACAATTTCTCTAACACTCTCTTAATACCTACCTCTGTTTGTGACAATAGAACAATGTTATCGGCAAACTGGAGAAGGCCCACATGGAAGTCTCCAACTCTAGGGGCATGTATCGACTCTGATTTGATACTACTTGGCAGGTCAG
Organism: Sphenodon punctatus; assembly: GCA_003113815.1. Lineage (NCBI taxonomy): Eukaryota > Metazoa > Chordata > Lepidosauria > Sphenodontia > Sphenodontidae > Sphenodon > Sphenodon punctatus. Next base: position 1,629,975 of record QEPC01002784.1, read on the forward strand.
AGAGGAAGAGGTTGAATAGCAAGGGTGCAAGAACGCATCCCTGTCACACTCCTCTCCTAATTAGAATAGGATCGCTCAAGTTATTCCCCGGTTTCCCCCTAACCTGGGCCACATTGTTGTCATGCAACTGCACCAGGGCTGATGATAACGTATCATCCAATCCTAGGGCTCTTAGTTTTGCCCAAAGTCTACTTCTAGGAACTGAGTCGAAGGCTTTAGAAATATCAGTAAAAAACAGGTATAGCTTGCCTTTCTTAATTTTGGTATATTTATGAATAATATGAGAAAGAGTGCAGCAGCAGTCCAAAGTAGACCGGCCTTCCCGGAAACCAAATTGTTCATCAGGGTTTCTTCCACCCATCTCTGGAGACAACCAAACAAGGCCTTGACATATACTTTGCCAACTACAGACAATAAACTAATGGGCCTGTAGCATGCAGGATCGTAATAATTCCACTTCTTAAAGATGGGGATGATAATGCTGCAAGACCATGTCTGGGGAATCTCTCCTCCTTTTATCAGGTTCAGAAATAAGGGAGACAAAATTTGGGCCCACCACCCAGGGGCAGCCCGTAACACCTCTGCTGTGATCTGGTCCGGGCCTGGAGCTTTATTTAAGTTTAGACCTTTTATTATCTCTATAATCCCAGATTCGGAAAAGTCCTCTACTTGCCAACTAGTGGAAGCAACTTCACATAGAGTCCCAGCCAAATCCTCAATACCCGCCTCCTTCTCGGAATAGAGAGCACTGAAGAAGTCTTCCCACTCTCCAACTGGGTTCCATCCTCCAGGGCTCTCCCTGGGTTTTATGATTTTATTTAGGGAAGCCTAGAATTCACCCAGATTACCAGTAGCCAAGTCCACAGCCATCCTGGCCCATTGTCGCTGATAATAGGCCGACCTAGTAGCCTTAATTAATTCCAGATATTCCCCCCTAGCCTTAGAGAACTCAGCCCAGGACTCCTGGGATTGACTCACAGCCCAGCACTTCTTAAGTTGTGCTAGCTGTCGCTTGGTACGCTTGCACTTGATGTTAAACCACCTCCCCTGAGATCGGGGAGAACCACCATACTTAATTGGGGTAAGTGCCTGCAGCCGCACTACTATTTCCTCATAGGTATTCAAAAGGACCCTAGGCTCATGAGATTCTAACATCATCAAACTAAGATGAAGTATCTCGTTAGAATTGCTAAATTTATCCAGTGTCTGAGCTAAGTCGGGAAAAGATATCCCCCTCCATGCCCCAAGGGGGGATTAGCTACAGTAGAAGCCCTCCTCAAAAGCCCGGAGGACTCTCCCAACAACTTGGTTGTCATAGCCACATGATCACTCTCTACCCTCATGAGAAGCTGAACCTTATCAAATTTAGGTAATGCTGCCGTATCGACTAATATCAAATCGACCTACTGCGACCTTGGGGGCCAAGAAAAGTAAATCCTCCCAACGGATCACAGAGAGAATCCTCATTAAGGACTATCAGTCCCAATCTTTGGATTAGTCCGACCAAATGGCCTAAAGTTGCCTGCCCCTTCCACTCAATCAAATCGGCGATACTAGATCCATGATTAATTTGATCTCCCACAGTTCCTATTGCTTTATACAAATGTGTGTTGAAATCACCCACTAAGATGAGCATTGCATAGGGAAATTTCTCCTCTGCCAATAAGATTTCTTCTTCTAAAGCCTGCCATACCTCAGATTTATAGTAAGGGGAGACAGATGGAGGGATGTACACGTTAACAATAAGGTAATAGTCTAGAGCTGGCTCACCCCACTCCAACAGGCCCATCTGATATTCAGGCCTAGCTGTATCAATGGAGGTAAATTTGCCTAGACTACTGTCACTAATCAAAAAAGCCAGGCCTCCAGAAATACATCCCTTAGACCCTTCCTTTGAACCTCCATGCAGAATCACTTGAGTCCCAGCGAGCTTGATGGTAAATGGCTCTCGCACCCAGGTTTCCTGTAGGCATACCAAATTAAACCCAGCCACAAAATCCAGCCAATCCTGATCAGCCACCAGCGTTTTCAAACCTGAAATGTTCCATGACGAAATGCTGAATTGAGCTCTATTCTGATTGCTGGGGAATTGTGAAAAATATTTGAAATCAGCAAGACAAGGGTCACTCTGCTCAGGTTGCGGAAATAACCCTTTAGACACTTCAGGCAATTTAAGTCAGGTATTGATACATTCCTGCTCTATAGCACTGGCATTAGGGTCCAACACTGCAACATTACTAGTTGGGCCATGGAAATCAACCTTGGCCTCAATTCTGCCAAGGGATTAATCCCCTTGGATCACAGGTGAGGATCCTATCTCCTCTGCCCCCAAAATACGCAAAGTTGTTAAATCAGCAGAATTATGTATAAGTTTACTCTGTTGACCCTCATGCGGAGACTGCAGAACTTCATTTACCTGACTATAATCAAAATTTAAGTTGTCATTTAACCTTGACAAAAATATGTCTTGATCAATTGTTGGTAATTGATAGAACATCTCCCTAATACGTTGGCGATCACATGTAGTCTTATTCGCCAAAAGAAAAATCCCTACAGATTTTGCAAATTCAATAGGTGAGGACTCCAACCCCACCACAGACGGTACTCCCTTTTGTTGACATATCAGCTGTGGTCCCAATACTATTCCTGGGAGAGGGGTCTGCTGATTCTCTAAAGCTAATGTGGCAACTACAGGTCCATTTTGGATCTCCATTGATTGAGATTGATCTAGGACACTAAGTAACAGATCCATTTGATCCTTTGATTCTTGTATATCCCCTTGGCTTCCCTTGGGGATTTCCTTGGTTTCCCTTGATCCTTGCTTATTCCCTTACTCTCCTTTATATAAGGAATCCTGAGAATTAAAGATACTGGTTCCCCCTTTAACTGGCACAACAGCAGGATCCAATAAAGCCTGGTTGGGCAAGGAGGGAAAGGTTCTCAACAGGGAGCTGCCAGCACTTGTGCTGTCTGGATCTCTTATTGCCCATACCCTATCAATAGACACCCCCCGCCAGATAAGGTATTTCCTAGCTTTGAAAATCTCCGAAACCCAACTTGGAGCAGTAAAGGAAATTCTTAGCCTTAGCCTTAGTTCCACTCCTTCCTCGGTAGAGACACACTATCAACAATGTTGGTGGCATGAACTTCCTTCCCCAATAACACAGACAAATGGAATGCAACATGCTTGGCATTATCCCATACATATGAGGCTCCATTAAAATCTTGGTTAATAAACAAATAAATTTCATTATACTGAACAGAAGGCTTGGAGTTCAAAAAGTTCTCCTTGAGGATTCCAAATGAGGCAGGGGTATGGGACAGGCATCAGCAGGGACCAGATCAGGACAGTCAGTAATATGAGTAAGCTTACTAGTGATCCCAGCCAGCTGATGCCTAACCATAGAAATCGAGTCTGCCAGCTCCTTGATGCCCACAAATAAGGCCTCCACAGTTTTAGCTATGAGGCCAGTCTGATGCAAAAGATATCTCTTGGTAGGGGCATCATAACTTCCAAAAGGGGGTAAATTCTCCCCGAGCAAGGGGCTAACCTTCTGTGGCAGGTGAAAATCAGAGGACCCTACTCCAGCCTTGTCAAAATCAGCGAGGCGGGAGAAGCGATTCTGGGACAGAACTTCCCTACTTACTGTAGCCCCAGCAGAATTCTTAATAATCTTGGCCGGCAGATTCTCTTCTGAAGAGGGCAAAGAGAGTTCCCGACCCCGTTTTTGCTCCATTTCCAGTTGCCAAAAGAAAGATCACGGATAAGCCCCAGACCACACGCCTAAGGCCACGCGCACAAGGGCATGCCCATGCGCACGCAGCCCTTAGGCACGCATGCCGTGTGTGCTCCGCACCTTCTGCCCCGCGGAGAGGGGCGGAGCTCGCTATTCAGCCAATAGGAGTGCCACACAGCCCCGTGCTGCTAATCCCGACCTCAGCTTCTCCCCTTCCCTCAGCGGCGGCAGACCTCTTCCCACAGCTACAGCTCCCGGCCTGTACGCCTTCCGCAGATACTCCTCCACACGCATAGTTAACTAACTTTACTGTGTTTGGGGTGGGGCCGGGGGGAGGGACTGGCTGCGCTCTGGAGTCCCATAAGGGACAAAACTATTTTGAACGTGCTTTGGGCGGCTCAGAGCACAGTCCAAGCGCATGTATGGGAAACTGAATTTCCCATTGGATCCATAAGGGGCAGGTTTTCTAAGAGCCCTATGGGCTTAATTTTAAAATGACACTTGGGCGCCAATTGTAGGTGCTCAGGCGAGATGTGCTGCAGCTGTGAGGCAGTCAGGGACTGGCGCGCATGCTCAGTAACTCGAGTCAACTCTCAAGAAGTGAACAGTGTGCCATCCTGCTGCTTGACTTTGGTGGTGAGTAAATTGGGGGGGGGGAACTGGGGATGGAATGGGGCTGGAGGGAGGGATTTGGACTGGGAG
>QEPC01002784.1:1634540-1677899 GCA_003113815.1 Sphenodon punctatus
GAATGGGGGGTGGATGGGGAGAGACTAGAAGAGATGGGAAGGGTGGCTGGGGGGAGGGGGATGGAGGGGCAGAGACTGGGGAATGGGGGGAGGGGGATGGACCGGGAGAGACTGGGGGAGGGGGTGGATGGGGAGACACTGGGAAAACAGGACTCAACCATGTTTTGGGGGACAGGTGAAACTTCTCACCTCGCTGCTCCTTTTGTGGTGTGGTAATGACTGCACATAAGGTTTGCTTTGCTTACTCTTTGTTTGCATGATGACAAAATGGCCTCTCTACTCATGCTTGGGAGGGGAGAAGAAAAGCAGCAGCAATGCATCAATGCATTTCCTTCGCCCCTCCCAGCATGAGTAGAGAGGCCATTTTGTAAATTTGTGGCTCCATTGGTTGTGGCTACTCTTTTTTTAAATGGTTCCTTAGCTGTTTCACTGCTGCTCCCTGCTGCTGAAAAGTAGTTTGTGTGGACAGGCATTTGGCTGCCGGGGATAAGGTGTTGCTGCTGGGGATGCTGGTCTGGATGGGCCTGGTTTGGTGACAGTGCAGCCCTGAAACTGGCCAAACTTTAGAAAAAGCCTGTTTCTTTGGACAGGCGTTTGGCTGCCAGGGATAGGGTGTAGCTCATAGGGATGCTGGTCTGGACGGGCCTGGTTTGCTTGCTGATTTTACAATCCAAAAGATAAATAAAATACAGAATAATTTAATAAAACAGAAAAATAAAATCTAAACACTGATAAACAGCAATTTTCTTTTTAAGCATACAAAAAGCTAAAAAATCAAATATAGCCACAGACCTAACAACATTTATTTATTTATAAATATTTATTAGCCGTCCCCTCATGCCTATGGCATCGCGGGGCAGCTTACAACAAAAACCACACAAATAAAATAACCTAAAAAATCAATTTAAAAATACACAACCCCATTAATCAAATTTAAAATATCATTAAAATATCTCCCCCCCCCCCTCCGCAGCTACCCCACCCTCCCCTCCTCCCCTCCTCCCCTCAGAAGGCCTGGGCGAACAGCCAGGTCTTACAGGCTTGACAAAACGCCAACAGACCTCTACGGAGAGCATTCCAAAGCCATGGCCCAGCCACCGAGAACGCCCTCTCCATTGTGGCCCCCCATTTTACAGAGGGGACCTCCAGAAAGGTGCCCCTGGTGAACCGAAGGGATCGCTCTGAGGCACGGAGGGCGAGACGGTTCCCGAGGTATGAGGGGCCCAGACCGTGCAAGGCTTTATAGATCAACACTAAAACCTTCAATCAGGCTCGGTACGCTATAGGCAACCAGTGCAGAGTGTGGAGCACAGGTGTTATATGCTCCCGCTGCCCCGTCCCTGTAAGGAGACAGGCCGCCGCATTCTGCACCAGCTGCAGCCTCCAAACCAGAAACAAGGGAAGCCCCACGTAGAACGCGTTGCAGTAGTCTAGCCTCGAGGTGATGAAGGCATGGATGAGAGTGGCCAGGTCGGGCCTGGTGATGTATGGGTGCAGATACACCTGGCGGAAGGCAGTCTTAGCCACCATCTCCACCTGCCAATCCAGACGGAGACCCGAGTCCAACAACACCCCCAGATTCCGAATCTGCTGGGCTACAGGAGGACAGACTCCCCCCACCCACCCACAAGGGGAGCCAGTACCTCCCTTGCCCTTCCCACCACCATCACCTCCGTCTTATTGGGATTAAGCTTCAGCCTGCTCTGCCACATCCAATACGCCACAGCCTCCAAACATTGGGAAAGTAACGAGACAGCAGGACCTGGGTCAGTTGAAAACGAGAGGCTACAGCTGAGTATCATCAGCATATTGGTGACATCACACCCCGAACCCTTACACGATCTCCCCCCAGGGGATGCATATACACATTAAATAATAGCGGAAACAAGATCGAACCCTGTGGAATGCCAGAGATCAAGGCCCGGAGGCTTGATGTTTCAGCCCCCAGCGCCACCCGCTGACTTGTCCCCAAGACAAATGAGCAGAACCACCCTAGGACAGTCCTGTCCAGACCCCCCAGGTCTCGCAGTCATCTCAGCAGCAGCCCATGGTGTGAAACACGGCCGAGAGATCTACCAGGATCAGAAATGTTGAACATCCTGCATCCATTTCCCGGCGGAGATCATCCACCAAGGCCACCAATGCCGTCTCAGTACCACAGCCGGGGCGGAACCCAGACTGAAAAGGGTCAAGGAAACCGATGCTATCCAAATGCGCCTGGAGCTGCAGTGCCACTGCCTGTTCAATAACCTTCTCTAAAAAGGGAAGATTAGAGACGGGTCGGTAACTGGTGAGTGCGTCCACATCCAAAGATGACTTATTCAGCAGGGGGTGCACCACAGCCTCCTTGAGTCACCCAGCCTCCTGGGTGACAATCTCCCCTGCTGAAGGGACGTGTTCACTACCCTCACCAGCACCTGTCAGGGCTGGGGCTAGGGAGGACCTTGGCCACGGGATGAGGGCTCCCCCTCGGCTTCCTGCCCTCGTTCCAGGGCAGAGCGTGGCAGGTGATGCTTCCCCTCGGCGCTCCATTGCCAGGACAACTAGCCCGGCAGCGCGCAGCATCCCGCCGCATGTACAGGGGGTGGGGCCTCAATTACAGCCGCTGCTGCACTCCAGGCACGCCGGGGGCATGTCTGATCCTATTTAAGCCGGCATAGAGAGTCCCCTGTTGCCAGTAATCAGAGCGAGAAGCTGACCCCTGAGAGATAAGTGCTATAATTGTTGGTTGAAGTGTGGGGGTTTGACTTGGGTGGTGCTTGTGCATACAGAGGGTGGTGTGTGGGTGGTGTATCTTAACCCTTTCCCTTGGCAAGTAAATCTTTGAAGCAAGTGTGAGAGTGAGTGGCAGCGTGCAAGCCCTTCCCCCCTTCCTCTCCCGGACCTGGTTCCTTCCCCCCTCAGGAGCGCGTGGAGCATTCCTTCTCCCCCGTGGACCCAGGTCCTGACCCCCTTGTGCCCGCACTTCTTCTGCACTCAAAATTCCCATCCCCCTCCCTGTGGTGTGACTGTTGTGAGTGTGACCCTGTGGCAGGCACAGCCTGGACTGGGCTTACCCTTCGGCTCTGCACCCGATGATGATGAGAATCCCATCTCTGTGAGACATATTGGGCCACAACTCTATCCTGACGGGCATTTTCCCCTTCCCAGTTGGGGGCAGAGCATGTGCAAGTGCCTAGCACGTGTGGCGTGGTGTGGGACTGAGACCTTTCCCCCAGGCCCCACTGACAGCACCGTCCCCAAAGTCTCCCTGGAGGCTTTCACCAACCAGGATGGGCATGGATCTAATTCACAGCTAGTGGCTCTAACAGATCCCAGGACATTCACCTCATCGGCTGGCGTCACGTCCTGAAACTCATCCCAGAAAGCTCGATCAGACGGGGCCTCCATAACCTCGTGCCCCTCGCTTACTGCTTCCAATCTGGTGTCAAAGTTACTCATGAGGAGTAACATGAGGATCTTTAGTAGATAGAAAAAATATCAACCACGTATGATAGGGAATACACCCTTCTCCCCTAAAAGGGGAACAATCCATTTCTCCCTTACTTTTGTATATAATGTAAATCAAACATTTGTATTTTTATTTCATATTTCGTTTTCTTGCCTTATTGGAGCAGTGGCTTGTTACCATTTCCATTCCGCTCACTCCAGGCTCCATATGTGATTTCCAATTAGTCTTTTAGTTCATTTAATCTCCTACCCTACAATGTTAGCTTTATGTATCAAAATCAACCTAGCTTACATCTGCCTCACAGAACACCACTGGCATACTTTACAAACTGTTATATGTAATGACTTCTCTCCCCCTCAGTCTCCAACCACCACCAATGTCAAGATTTATTGAATCTGAAAGTCCAATAGTGACCTTGGCTCTCACTCTCTAAATCCGAATCTCTTGAGTCTATAAATCTTTGTGCGTGGTTCAATTTATAGAAGCGAACATCTGCTTATCATACAATATTTAGGCTGCAGGTGTATTCCACTAGTAAAATAAGCACATGAATTCACAATTGCTTAGGCTACAGAGCATTAGACAGATGTTAAAGAGAACTCAGTGCTATCATCTGTGGTCTAGATGAACACACGCTGTCCATAAAACTGATGTGAAGTGGGGGATGGGGAGGAGCGAATGGGAAACGAATACAAGAAACAAAAGCAACATAACATTATCCTAAAGCCTCAGACCATCTTACTCTATTTACTGATGCAAGATTGTTTATAGAGGAATAAACAATCAAAAGGACAATGGGGGGGAGGGGGGGGGNTGGGCTACAGGAGGACAGACTCCCCCCACCCACCCACAAGGGGAGCCAGTACCTCCCTTGCCCTTCCCACCACCATCACCTCCGTCTTATTGGGATTAAGCTTCAGCCTGCTCTGCCACATCCAATACGCCACAGCCTCCAAACATTGGGAAAGTAACGAGACAGCAGGACCTGGGTCAGTTGAAAACGAGAGGCTACAGCTGAGTATCATCAGCATATTGGTGACATCACACCCCGAACCCTTACACGATCTCCCCCCAGGGGATGCATATACACATTAAATAATAGCGGAAACAAGATCGAACCCTGTGGAATGCCAGAGATCAAGGCCCGGAGGCTTGATGTTTCAGCCCCCAGCGCCACCCGCTGACTTGTCCCCAAGACAAATGAGCAGAACCACCCTAGGACAGTCCTGTCCAGACCCCCCAGGTCTCGCAGTCATCTCAGCAGCAGCCCATGGTGTGAAACACGGCCGAGAGATCTACCAGGATCAGAAATGTTGAACATCCTGCATCCATTTCCCGGCGGAGATCATCCACCAAGGCCACCAATGCCGTCTCAGTACCACAGCCGGGGCGGAACCCAGACTGAAAAGGGTCAAGGAAACCGATGCTATCCAAATGCGCCTGGAGCTGCAGTGCCACTGCCTGTTCAATAACCTTCTCTAAAAAGGGAAGATTAGAGACGGGTCGGTAACTGGTGAGTGCGTCCACATCCAAAGATGACTTATTCAGCAGGGGGTGCACCACAGCCTCCTTGAGTCACCCAGCCTCCTGGGTGACAATCTCCCCTGCTGAAGGGACGTGTTCACTACCCTCACCAGCACCTGTCAGGGCTGGGGCTAGGGAGGACCTTGGCCACGGGATGAGGGCTCCCCCTCGGCTTCCTGCCCTCGTTCCAGGGCAGAGCGTGGCAGGTGATGCTTCCCCTCGGCGCTCCATTGCCAGGACAACTAGCCCGGCAGCGCGCAGCATCCCGCCGCATGTACAGGGGGTGGGGCCTCAATTACAGCCGCTGCTGCACTCCAGGCACGCCGGGGGCATGTCTGATCCTATTTAAGCCGGCATAGAGAGTCCCCTGTTGCCAGTAATCAGAGCGAGAAGCTGACCCCTGAGAGATAAGTGCTATAATTGTTGGTTGAAGTGTGGGGGTTTGACTTGGGTGGTGCTTGTGCATACAGAGGGTGGTGTGTGGGTGGTGTATCTTAACCCTTTCCCTTGGCAAGTAAATCTTTGAAGCAAGTGTGAGAGTGAGTGGCAGCGTGCAAGCCCTTCCCCCCTTCCTCTCCCGGACCTGGTTCCTTCCCCCCTCAGGAGCGCGTGGAGCATTCCTTCTCCCCCGTGGACCCAGGTCCTGACCCCCTTGTGCCCGCACTTCTTCTGCACTCAAAATTCCCATCCCCCTCCCTGTGGTGTGACTGTTGTGAGTGTGACCCTGTGGCAGGCACAGCCTGGACTGGGCTTACCCTTCGGCTCTGCACCCGATGATGATGAGAATCCCATCTCTGTGAGACATATTGGGCCACAACTCTATCCTGACGGGCATTTTCCCCTTCCCAGTTGGGGGCAGAGCATGTGCAAGTGCCTAGCACGTGTGGCGTGGTGTGGGACTGAGACCTTTCCCCCAGGCCCCACTGACAGCACCGTCCCCAAAGTCTCCCTGGAGGCTTTCACCAACCAGGATGGGCATGGATCTAATTCACAGCTAGTGGCTCTAACAGATCCCAGGACATTCACCTCATCGGCTGGCGTCACGTCCTGAAACTCATCCCAGAAAGCTCGATCAGACGGGGCCTCCATAACCTCGTGCCCCTCGCTTACTGCTTCCAATCTGGTGTCAAAGTTACTCATGAGGAGTAACATGAGGATCTTTAGTAGATAGAAAAAATATCAACCACGTATGATAGGGAATACACCCTTCTCCCCTAAAAGGGGAACAATCCATTTCTCCCTTACTTTTGTATATAATGTAAATCAAACATTTGTATTTTTATTTCATATTTCGTTTTCTTGCCTTATTGGAGCAGTGGCTTGTTACCATTTCCATTCCGCTCACTCCAGGCTCCATATGTGATTTCCAATTAGTCTTTTAGTTCATTTAATCTCCTACCCTACAATGTTAGCTTTATGTATCAAAATCAACCTAGCTTACATCTGCCTCACAGAACACCACTGGCATACTTTACAAACTGTTATATGTAATGACTTCTCTCCCCCTCAGTCTCCAACCACCACCAATGTCAAGATTTATTGAATCTGAAAGTCCAATAGTGACCTTGGCTCTCACTCTCTAAATCCGAATCTCTTGAGTCTATAAATCTTTGTGCGTGGTTCAATTTATAGAAGCGAACATCTGCTTATCATACAATATTTAGGCTGCAGGTGTATTCCACTAGTAAAATAAGCACATGAATTCACAATTGCTTAGGCTACAGAGCATTAGACAGATGTTAAAGAGAACTCAGTGCTATCATCTGTGGTCTAGATGAACACACGCTGTCCATAAAACTGATGTGAAGTGTGGGATGGGGAGGAGCGAATGGGAAACGAATACAAGAAACAAAAGCAACATAACATTATCCTAAAGCCTCAGACCATCTTACTCTATTTACTGATGCAAGATTGTTTATAGAGGAATAAACAATCAAAAGGACAATGGGGGGGAGGGGGGGGGGAAGCCAGGTCCTCCCTCACATGCTTCCTGTATTTGGCCTGGAAAACTTTTAGGTGTGTGCAGAAGATTGACTAACTGGATATATCAGTGAATAAATAGCATTGCAGTGGCTCATGTCATTTATTACATGCTGACAAACACTGTGATAATTCTGTGGTAACTAATGCTAACATCAGAGCTGCAAACTAGTAAGGTGTAAAAGTAAAAAAAGAATATAAGTATTGCCATACTTGATCAGATCAATGGTCCATCAAACCCAGCATCCTGTCTCTGACAGTGGTCAATCTTGGTAACTTGGGAGAAGTACCCAGCAGGTCATAATGAGGGCAGGGCAATCCATTTACTGTTGTTTATTCCCAGCTCCTGATAGTCAGAGGTTAATGTCCACCAGCCTACATGGCTAATAGCTGTTAATGGATCTATCATCCAAGAACTTATCCAATCCTTTCTTAAACCCAGGTATGATACTGACCTTGAACACATTCTCTGGCAACAAACTCCACATTAATTGTGTGTTGAGTGAAAAAATACTAACTTCTATTTAATTTTATTTATTTATTTTATTTATTTTTAAAACTTATAAATAAAAACTTTGTTTGAAATCTGCTGCCAGTTAGTTTCATGGCGTGGTTCTCCCTTCTCCTAGTACGATTTGAGAGTAAAGACGAAAAGGAAGGAAGCAACCAATGGGGAGTTCGAGAACGAGGGATTCTTGGGTAATTGAGCAGACACAATTAAAGATTCTGTAGTTGACCTGATGAATGACTGGAGATGAAGGTTTGTGTGGTCTGTGCGTTTTTGGGGCTCTGTGCTTCCAGTGTGGAAGTGCTCCCAGGAACTCCATGAAACTAACAGGTAGCAGATTTAAAAGAAATAGGAAGTATTTTTTCACTCAACACACAATTAGCTTGTGGAATTTCTTGCCAGAAGATGTGATCACGGTCAGTAGCATAGTTGGATTTAAGAAAGGATTGGACAAGTTTCTGGAGGATAGGTCCATTAGCAGCTATTAGTCAGGTAGGTTTGGGGAATGTAACCTCTTACTGTCAGGAGCTGGGAGTAAACAACAGGGAATGGATTTCCCCATAGTGACCCGTTGGGTACTTCTCCAGGCGACTGAGATAGGCCACAGTCAGAGACAGGATGCTGGGCTCGATGGACCATTGGTCTGACCCAGTACGGCACTTCTTATGTTCCTATGTTCGGAGACAGCAGTCTGAGAAACTCAAAATAGTACACTAGCCTGGTATCAGTGCCTGTTTACTATTTGGATTCACACATTAAGGAATGGATTTATAGAATAGAGAGGAAGGAAGATGGTATTTCAAAAGAGTAAGTTCAGTAGCGGGTTTATTATTTGTGGGTATTATTTGTATAGTATATTCAAGTGGCCATTTGGCTACTGTTTTTCTTGTTGTTTTTCTGGCTTTTGAGTTTGGTTGTTTGGGAACTTTGGTGGCATCATTTTCAGCAATTGTGCATGTGCCATAGTGCAAATATTGCCAAGATGACTGTCACAGGCCCCCCCTTTCTGGGGAATTAGCTCGGGGTCCTGTGACAATAGCGGAAGGGGTTTCCTGCGCCCCCCTGTACCTTGAGGTACAAACCTTGTTCCTTGTACCTTGAGGTACAAACTTTAAATTTGATAGCTGGCCTCCACTCTCACACCCCTACAGCCAGTCCACTTCTACCTCAGCCTCTGAACAGCTACTATCCCAGGAGGTCTACTTCCTTCAGCTACCTCCTGCAACTGCCCAAAGTCCTCTTCTTACCTAAGCCTTTATACAGTTCTCTACTGCAAGTTCTCCAATACATGTAAAGGGTCAGTGCTTTATTTTCATTTTAACCCTATCCTGTCCAATGCCATCTTGCTTCTGTCCTCCATTTTGTGGCTTCTATTGACTCTGTAGCCATTTTGTGGCACCACATGGCCACATACCTCCCCCCTGAAGAAAGGCTTTCCCCAGGGAGCTTCCCCCTACAGAAGTGGGTTCACTATTGTGAGACCCCTAAGTTCTAGAGGACTGAGGTGCAGCCCAGCCCTGGGACCCTACAAAGTGCCTACAAAGACAAGACAAGATATCCCACAAGCACGTTTCCAGAGGTTTCGCTAGCCAACTCCAAGAACCAAAACACCTGAGTGCAACCAATCACCATTTAAAAAACAAACAAACATGAGACCAAGTCAATAGTTCCTTCAAGGTTGACTCGTTGGCCCAAGGTTAACATGTCTTCATCATACTGTAGTCTGTGTGGTTTTCCTGGAGTCCATTGACAGTGGGTACATTCATAAGGGGACCAGTGCTTTACTTTATTCATCCCGTAAAAATCAGAATCGCAGTAATCACAGCCCAAAATTGTGGATGTTTCCCCAAGACATCCTTCCTCTTCTCTCATTGGACACCAGACCATGTCCACTGTTAAGGATACAGGATAATTATTAGTTCCATTACCCCTCTTTTTCATCTTTTTCCCCATTGAGGTTTTCTCTCTTTTAGCTACATCTTGTCCTGATGTAAAGTTAGGACTATCTGTAGTGATCTCTCTAGTATCCAAGGCAGTTTGTGTCCCTTTTGAAACCATTCATTTATTTATTTTGGTCTGCGTACCACTATGTTCCTTTATTGGTTGTACTTGTATGGAAGTTTCTCGGGTATCTCTTTGGGGCTCCAGGGCCTTTGATGGAGGACTTCTTAACGTCTCCTCCTTCTGTTCACATATTATACCCTTCAAATTTGGTTGCTGGGCCTGTGTTACAGTAAGTTCCGGTCTCTCTTGGTTACTGTTGGGGATGTTTAGCTTTTCTCGATGTCTCCTTGGAAATTAATTTTCTTTATGGTATGCTGGTCTTCGTCTCCAATCCCCCTTGTTATTGGGTTTATTTTAGGCCATCCAGTCCCGACCTAATATAATAGGCCAGGGCATATTGGGTATCAATCCAACCCTCATCTCAAATTCCTTTGCTCCTACATTAAATTTAACTTGAGAAACTGTATATTTCCTTACGTCACCATGGATACAATGCAGTGATAATTCGTCCCCATTAATTATTTCATCCAGGTTGACCAGATGGGATCAGATTAGAGTTTGATCAGACCCCGAATCTACTAAAGCAACACTAGTACAGTTGTCCAATTGTATACCATAGTATATCTATGAATTTGTTGGGTAGCATCAGCCATTCGTGCAGTTAGGACGTAAAGACCCCATGCCTGATCACATTCCATTAATGGACAATCTCGTTGGAGATGCCCATAAACCCCACATCTAAAGCACCTGACTCCCTGAATTTCTTGGGGTTTCCACTGGTTCTATTCCCTACATCTTTATTATGCTCTTTTGGATTTCTGTCCTTGGTAGTAATCCTGCTTTACTTAATCCTCTTTCTCCCACAGGATTCCTAGATCTAAAAGTTCAAATGAGTATTATCATTTATTGATAAATTTCTACGCAAAGCCCCTTCACCCATAGTTTTCCCTTCTCTTTCCCTTAGTTCTATTGGTGTCGTTAGGATATAGGTTTCTGTAGTGGCTATAGCCTCCTCTGATGTCTGTGGGTTTTATTGCTGAGCCCATACCCGTAGATCTCAGGGCAACGAAAACAGAAATTGGTCCAACACTATTTGATCTATTATCTTTACGCCTGCGATGTGGGATAAGCCATCTGACTGCCTGGTCTCTCAGTTGTTGAGCAAAGCCTCTAGGTTTTAACTGTGATATAACCTAAGTGTTCTAAATCTGGCACAATAGGTCTCTTCAGAAATGGCAATCTGTGTCAAAATTACAGTTTTTACCTCATCATAGCCTTGGGCCTCTAAGTATATAATCAACCCCTACATCTTTATTGAAAGCCTCTACTTTAGTCCCGGTTTGAGTTAGTTGGTGGATTAGGGTCTGAAGCACAGGGACTTGTTTCCTATGTGCTTCACTCTGCTGCTGGGTTAACTTTAGAAAAGCTTCTTGTTGTTGTGCAAGAACTTCAAATAGCTCCTTAGTCGGGTTAAATCCCATTTCTACCTTTTTAAGGTCTTTTAATTTTGGAGTGCCCCTTAACTTTTGGGTACACACTTGATCTTCTTTCCACTTTTAATCACTTAATTTTTTGGGGTGCACTTTCAGTTTTGGAGTACACCTCTAAAATTTGGGTACTCGTCCCTTTATCCATTTTAACCGTTCCCAGGGTTTTGGGGTGCAGTCACTTTTGGGGTACCAGTACCTGCATTCTCCACCACTTCATCACAGCCCCCCCCCTTTCTGGGGAATTAGCTCAGGGTTCTGTGACAATAGTGGGAGGGGTTTCCTGCACCCCCCTGTACCTTGGGGTTACTTTAAATTTGATAGCTGGCCTCCACTCTCGCCCCTACAGCTAGTCCACTTCCACCTTAACAGGGCTTCTCCCATCAAGTGTGGATCCCTGAGTTAAAGTTCAGTTATGCACACTTGGCCAAGTCCTTTACAATAAAGTTATCTCCCACCTGGGTGTTAAGGCCTTCTTGCTAGGCCTATCCCTCTCTGAAGCCTGGAGGTAGAGTTGCTTCTGAAGGGCCCTTTGTAGAGCCTGGCTAGGGCTCCCAGCCTCTGAACAGCTACTATCCCAGGAGGTCTACTTCCTTCAGCTACCTCCTGCAACTGCCCAAAGTCCTCTTCTTACCTAGGCCTTTATATAGGCCTCTGCTCCAAGTTCTCCAGTACATTTAAAGGGTCAGTGCCTTATTTTCATTTTAACCCTATCCTATCCAATGCCATCTTGCTTCTGTCCTCCATTTTGTGGCTTCTATTGACTCTGTAGCCATTTTGTGGCACCACACTGCCACAATGACAACCAAAATACTGAAATGACTGAAATATCAATAAAACCAAACCGAAAAACTAAAATGGAATAACTGAAATGGATACTCAATGGAGCACAAATGGCTCCATTTTTCTCATCACTTCCATCTCATCTCCACAGTTCTCTGGCTATTATCCAAAATGTCATTAGGGTATTATCCATAATGTTAGGGTAGTGGTTTCCCAATTTTTGGGTACCTATTACAGCTGTAATAATATATGGTAATAAGCATGGTGCCCTTGCACACCATGGTGATAGAGATTGTGAAATAATTTAGAAAGGTAAAGGAATTAAATCTGCGCAGAAAGAAGGAGGAATAATTCTAACTCAATTCCAGGACACTCCTTTACCATTAAAGTCAATCGGTGGAGGATTGTGCCCTAAGGATATGAACCTTACTCTGTTGAAGGCCATGGCAAAGCTCCCATTGACATTAATGGAGTGACGATTCCACCCAAAGTGTTCCAGACTACAGTTTCACTGAAGAGAATGTGATGAACAAGAAACTGCCATAGGGAAATTGTGGCACCGTTGCAAATAGGAGTGTGATTGTGAATATGGGAGGAGAGACCTTCTATGGGAGAGTGTCTCAGTTTAGATGAGGAGACCACAGTGGTAGACTTTGGTATTTTGGAGGAAGGCATCCTATGGGTAAAAACAGATGTGACCTTGGCCTGCTGTGGCCCACTTTGACCCACTGTTGCCAGGGACCCATCTGCATGTTTGTGCAGGTGCTGCCAGGTGTTGACCTGAGATTGCCCTGGGCCATGTTGGTGGCTAGTCTGGGCTGTGACCTTGGAGATTTGCTGAGGTCACAAAGAGCCAGCAATATATCTAGCATTATACAATCATCAATTATAGGTTGGTCCCTGATCCAGTGGGCTTACAATCTAAGGAGAGGGGAACAAATAGTGAGACCGGAATTCATCCACTTTGAGACTTGCTGAGGTCACAGCCTGGGCGAAGGCCTGCCCAACCAGGCCACAGTGGGCCAAAGCAGGCTAGCACATCTGTTGTGCCCTGGCATACCCAGCTCTGGTCTGGTGCTTCCATGGCTGTGCCTTATTGGCCACCATGACTGTCTGTCATGGTGGGGGCGGAGTTCTGGAAGCACTGCATTGGCGGGGCCGCCCACCTGCATGTTTGTTGTGCTCATGGCTGCGTGGCCACCAGGACAGGTCCCCAGCTGCAGGTACATCAGTTCAGAGCCATGACTTGACCCAGGCTGTGTTGTCCGTGATTTTCTGCCCTGGTGCAGCCCCAGGGCAACCTGGAAAACAGTCCCATTGGTCGCATGTCTGTTTTTACCCTATGTGTTTCAGCATGATTCATGGCTTGGGAATAAAAGAGGGAGTCTAGTTTAGACAAGTGGATGTACCTCAAGAAAGAAGAGTGGGAGTTTTTGGTTTAATGTCTTGTATAACATCCATTAACTATATTCCAGGATCTTCCACAGTTGCTTCTCCCAAGTTCTCCCCTCCCTCCAGGCTACTCTAACCTCGACTGTGAACATCCTCATTTATTTTAACCATAAAAGAGGTAAATTGGGAATTTCTTCAGAATGCCAGGAATCTGGTATTTGTTGATGAATGGACATTTGACTGAACACAGTGAATTCCCAGCTAATTGAAAGCAGATAACAAAAGTAAAGCAACCACCTCAGAAATGCACCACTTTCCTAATAAATAATTGAAAATGGCAGTCCCCTGACACATGAACTTAGGGGGAAAATCTAAATGAATTCAGGACTAATTCCTGTCATCTATATATTATACTGTAGTTAACAGTTGTGCTATATGGGAAAATTAAAAATCATAAATCTTTTTACAACCTAGTCACAGACAGTGTTTGAAATCCAGTAAGCACAAGGGGCTGTGGTGTGTGGCTTCTATGCTCTTCAAGCTACTTTTTCTCTCTACTTACCGTACCTTTCTAACTTAATACCAGAGTAAGGGGAAACATTAGTGACAGCACAAAAGGAGTGGTAGATAAACAATAGGGATAGGCCTAAAGAATACCATTGACAGCCTGCCTGTGAATCCTTGCTGGACTGGCACCATTCACATTTTTCCCAGGGCTGCCATCTCATCTCCACAGTCCTCCCACTGTCTCCATGTTGTCTCAGGGAAGGTGTTCTCAGCATTCACTTGCAATTCTGCTATTTTATTTATTTATTTAAATATTTTATACTCTGCCCCTCCTGCCAAGGTAGCTCAGGGTGAGTAACAATTCATAAAAACAAAAATATAAAAAAGTAATCTAAATATAAATATATCTTAAAACATTATTATGATCCACGGGAGGATGTAAAGATAGATAGATAGATAGAGAGATAGAGAGAGAGAGAGAGAGAGAAAGAGAGAGAGAGAGAGAGAGAGAGAGAGAGAAATAAGCAAAATTATTGAAGAATTGCAGAAGGCTTTTGCAAGACTGGGTGAGTGGGCATCCAAATGACAGATGAAATTTAATGTGGACAAGTACAAAATGATGCACAAAGGGAAAAATAACCTGAATTATATGTATACAGTGCTGGGTTCTAAATTAGGAGTTACCACTCAGGAAAGGGATCTTGGAGTCATTGTGGACAATACACTGAAGTCTTCAGCTCAGTGTGCGGCGGTGGTCAAAAAAGCAAACAGAATGTTAGGAATTATTCAGAAAGGGATAGAGAATAAAACTGAAAATATCATAATGCCTCTAAATAGATGTATGGTACGACCACACCTGAAATATTGTGTGCAGTTCTGGTCGCCCCATCTCAAAAAAGACATAGCTGAACTAGAAAAAGTACAGAGAAGGACAACAAAAATTATCAAGGGTATGGAACGGCTCCTGTATGAGGAGAGGCTTGATAGGTTGGGGCTCTTCAACTTGGAGAAGAGACGACTGAGAAGGGATGTGACAGAAGTTTATAAAATAATGAGTGGTGTGGAACATGTAAATAGGGAGCGGTTATTTACCCTCTCTGACAGTACTAGAAGAAGGGAACACTCTGTGAAATTAACTGGTAGCAGATTTAAAACAAAAAAGGGAAAGTATTTTTTCACTCAGCGCACAATTAACTTTTGGAATTTACTGCCAGAGAAAGCGGTCACGGCCGCTAGTGTAGCTAGTTTTAAAAAGGGATTGGATAAGTTCTTGGAGGATAGGTCCATTAATAGCTATTAGCCAAGTAGATTTTGGGAACGTAACCTCTTATTGTTGGGGGCTGGAACAACAGGAAATGGATTGACCATTGTGACCTGATGGGTACTTCTCCCAAGAGATTGGCCACTGTCGGAGACAGGATGCTGGACTTGATGGACCATTGGTATGCAACTACTTATGTTCTTATGTTCTATAATAAATGACTCTACCATTTTCATGTTTTTATTTTATTTATTTTTAAAATAATTTTTAAAAAATCACTGCACATGTGCAAAATGGATGCCGGGGCCATTATGTGCATGCATGGTGATTTTTAATTTTTTTTAGTATTGTTTTTAATAAATTAAACAAATTTTTTTTGAAAACAAATGAAATCAAACAAATGTCATTTGCTTATTAATTTGTTTTCATTATCTTAGTTATGAAAATGAATGGGGCTCCATTAGTTTTTGTAACTAATTAAAATGAACAAATAGCACACCCCTACGTAAATTAATCTGAGCATCAGTTTTCTCCTTCTCCAGGTCCA
This sequence comes from Sphenodon punctatus, assembly GCA_003113815.1. Lineage (NCBI taxonomy): Eukaryota > Metazoa > Chordata > Lepidosauria > Sphenodontia > Sphenodontidae > Sphenodon > Sphenodon punctatus. The sequence continues at coordinate 1,649,985 of QEPC01002784.1, forward strand.
TTTCCTTAAGGTCCGCTTAAGTAGAATTTCAGACAGGTCTAACTTTTTTACATGGCCAGAGAAATACAACTGGAGAAGACACCACTGTAAAACACACACACACACACCGCCCAATTTCAAAGGAGGAAACATCTGAAGAATTTACCAGTCCCCTAATGGGCTTGTGTAGCAAGAGGACATTGAAAAACAAGTTGGCAGGGGACAAAATGGGGCTCTTCTGGCACCAGGCCAGAGAGTATTTATTTATTTATTTATTTATTTATTTATTTATATTAAAATGTTTATGCTGCCCCCTCCTGCCTCAGGCATGTTGGGGCAGCTCACAGCATATTGAAAACATTTAAAAACATTAAAATAAACAATAATAATTCAATTAAAAAACAATATCAAACCCCATCCCCCACCCTACTCTACCCTACCCTACCCTAACCCACACCACACCACCTCCCTCGGGAAAGGCCTGGAGGAACAGCTAGGTCTTACATTGTCTGCGGAAACAGGAGAGGCCAGCAGCCAAGCGAATCTCCGATGGGAGGGAGTTCCACAGCTGCGGCGCAGCCACGGAGAACACCCTCCTCAGAGTTGACACCTGGGAAACCCGGGGGACCTCGAGGAGGGCGCCCCCAGCCGACTGCAGGTGCCACTCCAGGACCCGGAGGGTGAGGTGGTCCTGCAGATAGGCAGGGCCCAAGCCGTTTAGGGCTTTAAAGGTCAGCATCAACACCTTGAATTGGGCCCGGAAGCCTACCGGCAGCCAGTGCATAAAGCGAAGCACTGGTGTGACATGCTCGTGTCAGCCTGTCCCCGTCAAGAAAGAGGCCACCGCATTCTGCACCAGCTGCAGCTTCTGAACCAACACCAAGGGTAGCCCCATGTAGAGCGCATTGCAGTAATCCAGTCTCGAGGTAATCAAAGCATGGATGACTGTGGCCAGATCTGAGTCCAAGACATATGGCCTAAGCTGACATACCAGGTGTAACTGGCAAAATGCTCCCTTCACCACAGCCGCCACCTGGGCATCCACGCGGAGCTGTGGGTCCAGGAGCACCCCCAGACTCTGGACCTGAGAAACCAGGAGAGGGCAGACCCCATCAATTTATTTATTTATTTATTTGAATTAATTTTTACCCCGCCCCTCCTGCCATGCAGCCCGGGGCAGCTTACAACATATAAAATACTAAAAACAATTTAAAACATTTATGACAATAATAAAATATTAAAACAGGGCTAATCACAACTAATAAAAAACAAATCCAAATAGGGCGGGGGGGTTAAAAAAATCCCTCATCCTACCCTTCCACCCTCCCCAAAGGCCTGGGTGAACAGCCAGGTTTTACAACGTTGCTGGAATATCAACAGGCTGGGGGCCAGGCGAGCTTCCTCCGGAAAGGAGTTCCCAGCCACCAAGAATGCCCTCTCCATTGTGGCCCCCCACTTAACACGGGAGACCTCCAAAAAGGCACCCCCGGCAGACCGCAGGAGCCGCTCTGAGGCGCGGAGGGCGAGGCAGTCCCTGAGGTACGAGGGGCCCAGACTGTGTAGGGCTTTATAGATTAACACCAACAACTTGAACCTGGCTCGGCATGCTATCGGCAACCAGTGCAGAGCTCGGAGCACAGGTGTAATATGCTCCCGACTGCTTGTCCCCGTAAGGAGACGAGCCGCCGCATTCAGTGATGGGGGCCACTACTCCCTCAGCCTTCCCCACAACCATCACCTCCATCTTGTCAGGATTAATCATCAGGCGGCTCTCCCTCATCCAATCCCCCACAGCTCACAAACACCGGGTAAGCACCGAGACTGCCAGGCCTGAGTCAGAGGAAAATGAGAGATATAGCTGGGTATCATCAGCATATTGATGACATCTCACTCCATACTCCCTAACAACCTCTCCCAGAGGCTCCATATACACATTGAACAAGAGAGGGGATAAGATGGAACCCTGCAGTACCCCACACGTGAGGCCACGGGGGGAAGATGAAAACTCCCCTAGCACCACACGCTGGGTTCTCCCAGCCAGGAAAGAGAAGAACCATTCAAGAACAATCCCGTCAATCCCTGCCCGGTCCTTCAGCCGAGTCACCAACAACTCATGATCAATGGTATCAAATGCAGCCGAGAGATCTAATAGGATCAGCAGGATCAAACGACCCCGGTCCAACTCACGGGAGAGGTCATCGGCCAAGGCCACAAGTGCAATCTTCGTGCCATAACCCGGACGAAAGCCTGACTGTGAGGGATCGAGAACGTTTACCCGGTCCAAATGCCCCTGAAGCTGCTGAGCCACCACCCATTCAATAACCTTCCCTAAAAAGGGAAGGTTAGAGACTGGCTGATAACCGGCAAGGGCATCAACGTCCAAATATGGTTTATTGAGCAGGGGCCGCACCACCGCCTCCTTGAGACATCCCAGCACCCCGCCCTCCCCAAGGGAGGCATTGACTATCCCCGCCAGCAATGGCCCCTATGTCTCCCGGCTAGCCTTAACCAGCCAGGACAGGCATGGATCTAGTTCACAGTAGGTGGCTTGAACAGTCCCAAGAGCATCCCCCGCATTTGAGGGCGACACCGCCCGAAACTCATCCCATAAAACAGGACAAGAAGGGGCTTCTACTGCCTCTGACCCATTCCCTGCTGAAAAAGTCGCATCCAAACTGTGGTGAATTTGAGTGATTCACTTATCCACAAAAAAGTCCACAAACAAATCACAACGAGCATTTGATGGTTCTACGTCCAGGCAGAGGAAGGCTGGATTGACCAGCCCCCTCACCACCCAGAACAGTTCAGCCAGGCGGGACTTAGTGAATGCAATGAGGGCAGCAAAGAAAACTTTCTTTGCTGTCTGCACCACAATGGTATAGGTATGTAACCAAACTCTATGCTGCAACCGGTCAACTTCAGTACGCGAATGACACCACCATTGCTCTAACCGCCGCCTTTCTGGCTTAATCCACCACAGCTCCCCGGTATACCACAGGGAGCTGCCTTGTCGGCAATTCGGGAATGGATGCCTGAGAGCCACACAGTCGATGGCCTCCATTAGCATGGTATTCCACCTGGACATGAGGTCATTGAGTGAGCAGCCATCGAGGTCAGAAGAAACATCCTGTAGAGCTATCTGGAACCTTTCAGGTTCCATAAGCCTTCGGGGGTGAACCAACCTAACTGGTTCCGCACCCTCCTGGGGGCCGACATGTGCCAGAATATTTGCCCGGAGGAGATAATGAACTGTCCACGACAAGGGCACTGTTGATACCTCCCCCACCAATGGATCCCCCGCCTCAAGGCCTGTGCAAAATATCATGTCCTCCAACATGTGTGGGGCCCACTACTCTCTGAGACAGGCCCAAAGTTGCCATGGCGGCCATGAACTCACACTCTGCCCCTCCAAGACTGGCATTGGCATGGATATTGAAGTCCCCCAGAACTATCATCCTGGGGGACCGCAAGATAACCTCCGACACCAGCTCGGTCAGTGCATGCAGGGAGACTGCCTTACAGGTGGGTGCACGGTATATCAGCAGTATCCCCACTTTGTCTCCAGCCAAATCCAACCCCAGATGGAGACCCTCTATACCCATGAAAGATTGCACAGGGAATCTCCTCACAGATCAGATATCCTTAAAAATAATGGCTACACCTCTCCCCCCCTGTCCCTCTAGTTGCGGCTGATGCTGCACAGAGTACCTAGCCAGAACAAGATCAGCCAATATAGGCCCTGATTCATTGTCCAGCCAGGTCTCCGTGACATATGCGAGGTCGGCCGCCTGGTCCAGGATCAATTCCTGGACCGCAGTTGACTTGTTAGCCACCGACCTCACATTTATCAGCATCAAGCCAAGACCAGGAGCCCTCTGAACCCCAATCACCTCACCACCTGCCTGGGGGCCAGTGAGCGGGACAGAAACACACCATCTGTCCCATCTCACAGGTTGAACCTGCCTCCTAGAAGAATCATAATTCCCCCGGCCCAGAACGATCCCTATGGCTGCAGACCCCAGTCCTGAGCCACTCTACCAACCCCCCCTGGAGGCCGTCCCACCAGCCCCCTGAGGGAGATCCCCACCCCCAAAAACACCCCCCATCCTCCTCTGCCACCGGAGGATCCCTCCCCTTCAAAGGGCTGCACCCCTCACTCACACCAAGGGGGTCAGCCCTTCCCTCCCTAACCCAGTCCCCTTGTTCCCCTCCCTCAAAAGGGAAACACCCCGTCTCCACCCTAATCCCCCTTAAAACAGCAAAAAAAGCCTCCCCCCTGGTCCTGCTAAGGGCCACACCTAAGGGCCAGCCCTTAGGGGTGGCGCTGCTGGGCGATGGGCTGCTTTTGGCCGCTCCGGACCTGGAAGTCCTGACCGTATGCCCTGGCCCTGCCCCCTCCTCCAGCTGGGGAAGGGGGGAGTTGGTACCTGTGGGGCCAGGCAGCATGGCTCTGGGAGGCGGCGGGTTGGTCCAGTGGGAGCGGAAGCATCCGGAGTAGTGGCGGCAGCACCCAGGTAAGCCGCGGGGAGGTAGAAGGCAGTGGCTTCTCCTGGGCCAGGCGGTGGGCCGCTTTTATGGGTAAAACACGTTACACTGGACTGCTGCATCTCGGGCTGACCCAGGACAGGCAATCTGAGTGGACATGGTGTGTGCTGGGCTGGGGGCAGGGAAAACGGGGAATATGTGACTGGCCATCCCCATCCCTGCACTGCATTCAGTGCCCTGCCCCCACCATGACCAACAGCCATGGCAGACCAATTCTGAGCTGACAGACCAATCCAGGAACACATCTGCAGCTCCGACACGGCTTGTTTTAGTCTGATCAGCAGACCCTAGCCCGGGCTGTGACCTTGGAGGTTTTCCAAGATTAGAGCCCAGGCTAGCCGTCAACACAATCCGAGATGCCCCAGGTCAACATCTGGTGGCACCTGCACACACGTGCAGGTAGGGTCCATGCCCAAGCACACCACAGCGTGCCAAACCAATCTACTGTCCACATTTTTTTTTTACGGTTTGAAGCTGTGGCTTGGGACCCCCAACTAAGATCAAGCAATCAATGGATGGGAGTCATGAGCCTAAATGATATTTCATATGCTTTTTATATCCTTGTTGCTGTCTGGAGCAAGGTATTGTATTTAAGTCTCAAAATGGGGTCACACAGGCAAAGAATTTGGGAACCACTAGACTAGGCAGTGGTTTCTGCAGCTCCCTGTGCTTTAACTCTTATGGGTGCTTCATGTAATTTTAGGAGGGACAGTCATGTGGCTGATCTTCCGAGGTGTTCCATTCTTCCCAACCCTCTGCATTAAAGGTCTGATTCTCACACCAGTTTTAAATTGGATGTTAACTAGTGTGATGTTTGCCCACATGGCCCACTCTGGTCCACCTGGGCCTCCTTAGTTGTGCTCTTGCCACCCGGCAATCTTTATCAAACCAATCAGATGCCACTCTTGAGGGGAAAGGCTTACCCTCTCCCTTCATTATCAAGTGAGGTCTTAATTTTTCCACAATCAGATTAAAAGATTCCAAAATTTTAGCCTTTCCCTCCACAATCTGATCCTTAAGATCCAGTAGGGATGGTGAGTCCAAGATGGCAGCAAAAGCCTCATTTAGTTTGACTGACCATTTCCGTCTATGAATTTGACCCTCTGGACCAGCTGAAACCTACCCCTTTGGGGCTCTGGCCCCCTTCAACTTCAGTTTGAGCTCCAGCGGGTGATGGTCTGAATCAAAAGCTTGTATAATAGAAAAGTCAAGTACAAGAGGGAGAAAAGCTCCAGACACCAAAATATAATCTGTAGTTCTCATTCCTGTTTTAGCTACAGATGTAAATTCCTCATACGAATCCCCTAGGGTATTGCCATTAAGAACAGTAAGGATGAAATGGCTCATCATCCGATTAAGTTCGAATCCTGCCCCATTTTTGCCCCTATCCCTAAAATGTGATAAAGGACTGAGAAAGAGAGGAGAATTTTCCTGTGCTAAATATAACTAGAAGATTCTAACAACCCCCACCCTCCTAGGTGAGCATTATAATCTCCTGCTACAAGAAAACCAATTCCTGGGTGGGCTTCACTTACACCCATAGTATAGGATTCTAAATCCTCCCAGAAGGTAGAGTAATAAAAAGGGGAATTTGCTGGAGGGATGTACAAATGAATTAAAATAAACCTCATACCAGAGCTAAATGAAACGAATCAGGTGGCCTGGTAAGGGTTAAAAGTCCCCACTAGATGTACAGAAAGAGTCAAAGAGGTGGACACCAATAAACCTAGCCCTCCACTAGGGCGACCCCCTTTCTCCAGAACCTTAGCCAAAGCAAGATAAACTGAGAAATTAGAGACCATAATCTTTCCACTGCTATGTCTCTTGAAGTATGACAAAATTATACTGAGTTAGCCTCTCCAAGAAGCCAGTGTCCAAAATCTTTGAAAACCATCCAGCAATATTCCAGGATAAAAAAGAACAGACCACATCACTGACTCTAGGTCAGAGGTGGGGAACTTCAGGCCCGGGGGCCAAATGCGGCCCTTGGCAAGTTTTTATGTGGCCCCTTTCCATTGCCTGGATCTGGGTCCTGGATCCAGTCTCTACCCCCAAGCACTGAAAAACTGAGCTCAGGATAATGGAGCAGAGAGGAGGGCATTACATGCACACAAGGGTAGGGGACAGATCCACGGCACAGATGCATGATCTGGGACCTCCTTTTCTTGAATACACCTGTTAAGCTCCCCTGCCCCCAACCTCTATGTGGCCCTTGGAGCTTGTACTATTTTTCAATGTGGCCCCCAGGCCAGAAAAGGCTCCCCACCCCTGCTCTAGGTAGTCACTGGGAATCGGCTGGAGCTACTTCAGTTCAGAGGAAGGCGGTGAACCAACTTCCTCCATCATATCTATAGTTAACTGCTGGGAAGGAACTTCGACTGGTTTGTTGTCTACTTCTCATCTTTCTCACCCTACCAGATTGGTTACCTGATTTCCTGATAGGTTCCCTCCCTTAACAATAAAAGGCTGCCTACAGCTGATTGATGACTGAGACTGTTCCTGTCTAGAAAGGAAATCAGATAGTACTTTGTCAGCAACCTTATAAATTGAGGGAGGGTACACACACACTAATCGGAGAAACCTGATTTATTTTTTCTTGCAGGACCACCAATTGCCCCAAAAGCTGCATATGAGATGGAGCTAAATTGTCTCCTTTAACTGAGGAATTCCTTGCAATATCAATAGAAGAAGTTGAGCACCCAGGCTTCACAGACTTAATGGGCTTCGAACCAGGGATTATATTATCTAAACTTGATTGTTTCTATCTTCCCCAGAAACCTTATGGGACACATTCTCCCCTTTATGGGTAGGGCCAGACTGGTTCCAATGCTTCTCAACCATTTGCATTAAGGGAACACGATCTCTTAAAATGAACAGGCGCAACAACAACACTCGCTAAAAGCACAAAAATTCTTCTGCCTCTAGAATATGCACAACAAAAACCTGTTTCCTAAAATAGATCACAACTCGCCTATAATGACTTCTCACCGGCAGGGATTCTATCCTAATAATATCATCTGGAGATAGATCCAAATTGATATGAGTCTTGAAATGTCTTCTGACTAAGTTAACATTATGCCAGCAAAGGAGAACACCATTTGGGAGATGGAGAATCCTGACTGCAATAGCCTTTAGATCAAGGATCATATGGGGATGGGGGCAAGGTTTTTCAGCCTGACGGCAATCCCCAACATGGAAACCTACCCAAACATTAAGATTTCCACTCTCTCATGTGTGTCTGATAGTACACCCTTAAGCTGGTTCTGAATCCCTGACAAGGAATTACTAAGTCCAGAAACGCTGTTAAACAGTATTTCAACCAGTTTCTCCACAATAAAACATTGTTCTCCCTTCAGTTGTAGTAGGTTTATGTCCTTCTCACCCTCACTTAGCTCTTTCTCATACAAGGAAGGAAGGGACAAGATGGGCTTTTCCCTCTCCTCCAAAGGAGGAGCAGAAGGGGATTCATTCGAGGTTGCCAGAAGTTGGTCAGAACACTGATTCCCAGTCAAAATATCAAAGGGATTAAATGAACAGGGAATTCCTGCCACTTCCTTCACTACTACTTGCTTAGTAAAACCAACCTCAGCTAATTTAAGTTGTCTGAGTGAAAGGGTATCTCTTTCAGGCAAAGAGGGGGGCTGCCTGCCTCCTTCTTTTCCTGGTGAAAAAATTCATATTAAATGCTAATGAAATATATACCCTACAGAATATTCAATAAACCAATAGAGTACAATAACAGATGTGGACCCAGTTCAAACCCTGGTGGGGTTGACGGCTGGAATGAAAACATGGCGAACCGGTCCTTGGTCCACCCCCATGAGCTGCCCAGGCCACAGCAGGCCGAACCGGGGGGGCACATCTGTTTTCATGCTCGTCCGGCCCCGACGTAGGGGATCACTATGGATGCCTGTTATTTGGCAACCATGTGTGCCAATCATGGCGGGGGTGGGGGTGAGGCACCGGTCCCAGTGAGGGGGGGTGGAGCTGGTCAGCTGTATGTTGTCCCTGCTTCCCTCCCTGGCCAGCTCAGATCGCAGGGATGTGTGTTCCTACTGCTGGAGCTAATCTGGCTCAGCTGGGGGTAGCCCTTCCCCACCCTGGATGGGATGACAGCTGCCCATTATGTCAGTTAACACCCATTGGGTTAACTCCATCAGCTTCTAGGAAATTATACATCAGTATAAGATCATGATGAGGCTCTGAGGAGGGAGGGATACTGTTGCCTCCTTAATTGGTTAATACAAGTCATTACATTCAGTCTGCCTGAGGTTGGTAGAAAGCATCCCTGCCCTATTAGCCTAGAGAATGAAAGACTGAAAACAAACCTGAATCCCTCTCTGTTGTTATTATTATTATTATGATTAATACTATTACTAGCACTGACCTATCTATCATTAATTAAAGACAGGTCACTGCCCTTGGGGTGACCTTATCGTGGTGCCGTGAGGGTGAACAGGGTACTCTGCTTAGGGTCATATTGTGGTGCCTGTAATGGATCAATCCATCAATCATGAATCATCATCACATTGATTGAAAAGATTCTATTCACAGAATGAGGTATTATTTCAAGGTGTTAGGGTGGCAACAAGTATGTCCATATCCCTGGCATATTTCAGAAAGTGTGGGTTTGTTTAATTAGATTCCTTATATTGCAACGTTTGAGAGAGGCTGGTCAGAATTCTGGTGTAGGCTTTCCCCTAAAGCTTTCCTGGTTGAGAGGGATGTTTTTCAGCTATTTGAGAAACTACTGCTTTGAAATTTAAATAATCACTTAAAACCTGCTTGTTCTTTTGACTTTGGCATTCTAGTGAGAGCCCTTGCTGACAACCAGCACTATTAGCACAGCCCAATTTACCTACCCTTAAACTTCACTGAGACATGGACTGTTCATAGGTAGGTCTTTAATGAAGCAGATTACCCTATTAAAACACATTTAGAGGGGCTTGTAAACCCTGGAGATTAACCCTAGCGTTTATAGAGAGTTTGAAGATGCTAATTCTTGCATACTTGTCATTCCTGAGCATAGCCTGTCCCCCCCACCCCAGAGTATCTGCATTAGTGGGAATTGAGCATGCTGAGGAACATATAGGAACGGCAATAATGAATCAAATCAGAAGCCTATTTAATCCGACTTTATGTCCTTCATGAGTGGCCAGTAACAGATTCTTCAGAGAACTCAGAATAGAAAACACAATCTGCTTAAGGGAGAGTTTCATTCTAAACACCCACTAGTCAGTCCCAACCCACAACATTTTAAGGGTTAAGAACAAATCCAGAATAAATTGTATAACCAAAAGTAGGGGAGTGTGTGTCAGGGGAATGGGAGGAACAAGATAGAGAGCCTTGTATTATGTAGAATTCGTGGAGTGGGTAAGGGCAGGAAAGGGAAAGCTGGTTACATATGGAGAGGAAAGAACACAAAAGCATGAATTCAACTTGGAGGTGAAAAGAGCTTTTAACATATGGCAGATGGATGGGTACTAAAAAGGGAGGGAAATGAGTGTTGGATTCTCTTCTATGGATAACCGCTTGGTGGAAGTAGAAGATAAATATCTAAATATCCAATATCTGTATGTACATATTCAAATGTGGATTGGATGTATTTCTATGTACTAGCCGCCCTGAATATTTGATAAGCTGAACTTTTGGATCTGTTAATAAACAAAGTTTGTATTTAAAATTCTCTCTAATGGAATTGGATGTCATACGTAAACGTATTATGATCTGGCGCCCAATGACATCTGGTGGCAATGAGTTCCAAACACCTTTGCCAAATTCAAATTTATGACCTTAACACTTTGTCAACTTTCTCTCCTCCAGGACTATTAGGTGGCATCATTAGATAGCCAGAACAGCATTGTTCATAACCCAAACATATAAATGTAGATTTTAAAAATCTTATGATTTTACACATTCATGCAGAAGTTGTCCTACTAATTTTCAAAGTAAGTGTGAGAAGTTCCTGCGGAGAGGACAGCTTCTGGATGAAGTGGAACGACAGTCCACCCTGCCTGGAACATAGGTCCCAGAACCCTGAGGGTGGGTCCTGGGGCTGGAGTGGCTGCTTCTTGATACAGTGGAATGACGGCTCCCCATGAGTGGAATGAAGGCCCCAGAACCCTGAGGGTGGGTCCTGGGGCTGGAGTGGCTGGCTGTTTCTTGATGCGGTTGAATGACGGCTCCCCGTGAGCGAAATGTTAGCCCCAGAACCCTCACAGTGGGTCTTGGGACTAGAGTGGCAGCTTCTGGATGAAGTGGAATGACAGTCCTCCCTGCCTGTAACATAGGCCCCAGAACCCTGATGGAGTGGCTTGCTGTTTCTTGATGCGGGCTGGAGTGGCAGCTTCTGGATGACGTGGATGGACAGCCCTCTCTGCCTGGAACGTAGGCCCCAGAACACTGAGGGCACTTTTAAACGATCCTTTAATCAGCTGCCTTTCTTTGTGATCGCTTAAATACTTGGCCAGGTTTGATGCCGGATCTTTCCCGCATCAAACCGGCTGAGGATTCCTGCCCCCTCACTTCCGTCCCTGGGAACCGCACGGTTAATTGCGGCTTCCCCGGTTTGCAAGTGGGGGGGGAGGGGAGGAGGCAGGAGAAAGCCGGCGAAAACTGCCTCCTCTGGGCAGTGCTGGCAAACCCCCTCCTCCCTCACCCCTAGAAAGCCCCCAGCCAGTGATTAAATTTAATCATTGGCTGGGGCAGAGAAGACGGCTTCACCGCGGGAGCCGTCTTCTTCCAAACATGCTTGGGAACCGTCTTCTCCAAACGCGCTTGAGAGAGCGCATGTTTAAAAGCGCCCTGAGGCTGGGTCCTGGGGCTGGAGTGGCTGGCTGGTTCTTGATGGGGTGGAATGATGGCCCCTCCGTGAGCGGAATGATGGCCTCAGAACCCTGATGGTGGGTCCTGGGACAGGAGTGGCAGCTTCTGGATGCAGTGAATGGACAGCCCTTTCTGCCTGTAATGTAGGCCCCAGAACCCTGATGGTGGGTCCTGGGGCTGGAATAGCTGTTTCTTGATGTGGTGGAATGACGGCTCCCCGTGAGCGGAATGATGGCCCCAGAACCCTGACGGTGGGTCCTGGGACTAGAGTGGCAGCTTCTAGATGAAGTGGAATGACAGCCCTCCCTTTGAACATAGGCCTCAGAACCCTGATGGTGGGTCCTGGGGCTGGAATACCTGCTTTTTGATGCAGTGGAATGACAGGTCTCCATGAGCGGAATGATGGTCCCAGAACCCTGACGGTGGGTCCTGAGACAGAAGTGGCACTGGCAGCTTCTGGATGCAGTGAATGGACAGCCCTCCCTGCCTGGAATGTAGGCTCCAGAACCCTGATGGTGGGACCTGGGGCTTTAGTGGCTGCTTCTTGATGCCGGGTATAACACCTAAATCTATCTAATCTAATTTAAATAAATGAAACTATGGAGGTAAATGTGTGGAATGACTGAAATCTGTCTCTTATACACATCTAGATGTGTATAAGAGACAGGGGGCTGGAGTGGCTGGCTGGTTCTTGATGGGGTGGAATGATGGCCCCTCCGTGAGCGGAATGATGGCCTCAGAACCCTGATGGTGGGTCCTGGGACAGGAGTGGCAGCTTCTGGATGCAGTGAATGGACAGCCCTCCCTGCCTGGAATGTAGGCTCCAGAACCCTGATGGTGGGACCTGGGGCTTTAGTGGCTGCTTCTTGATGCCAGGTATAACACCTAAATCTATCTAATCTAATTTAAATAAATGAAACTATGGAGGTAAATGTGTGGAATGACTGAAATAGGAGGAGGATGACAATGGACTGGGAGGAACACAAACTGCTGGGAGAGGGAGAGTTCTGAAAATGCCTGCTGACAGGATCAGTGGCTAGCTCAGTACGATATGCAAGGGTGGGAGGGCAATGACTTTTGTTACTTGCTGCGCCTGCCTTACCACAAGCCCCATTGGCTCCGTGCAGTCTAGCCCGTGGCCAATCACAGACTGCCAAGCCAGTGGTCTGAGGAAAAGAGGGATGGTGATTGGGCAGGCTGGCTGCTAGTCCAAGCCTCTCTCCACCCCTGGGGCTATCAATACATCAATACAGGCATAACATTAATAAATACAGATATGTCCAACTCAAAATCTGAAAACCTCCGCAATGTTCAGTAGAGCAACTGAAGCTGCCCACACATAGCCCATCTGCCTAGAAATCCCTTTAATAAGAGGGAAAGATCTTTTTACACCTCCGTTCCATCGCTAAGGCAAAACTCGCCACAACGCAGGACGACGGAGAGTCTAGTGGATTGAGAAGCCACCGCAACATACGCTGGGGACTATTGGATAACGGTGTATGAGGGTAAGCGTCCCACAGCTTCCCCCTGAGTTCTATCAAAGCTGGGCAATGGTAGAACATATGAACGAGAGAGTCTGGCTCCCCAAGCTCACAAAGGGAGCAATATCGGTTCTCCCTAGGGATCCCTGCGTATCGCCCCTCCAGGAAATCTGGGGAGAAAGCTTCACATCTTAGGTCGGTAAAATCCCGCCTAGCTGGAGCATCCAACCAGGAGAAAAGGTTCCCTGGGAAGATGCTAGGCCAAAACAGACATGGACTGCATTCTGTGATCTTAGCAGGGAATCCTCCAGCTGGAGCTCCTGGTCCACCAGCCTCCTGCTTATAAGGGCTTCAGCGGACTCCTGCCCAAGCAACATCAGATGAGCATGAGAAAACCCCAGTTTATGGGCTTCCGATTCCATCAAAATGTCCCAATCCCTCAGGAGGCCTTGGGAGAATGCCAGAGCTAGAAGTGACTGCTCCTGCATAGGGAATAGAGATATTTTCAGCCAGTACTTGAGGGAAGATCGGAGTGCAGTTAACCTTACTGTGTGACTACCGGATTCCACTCTCAAAATCACCTGGGGAGTACCCTTCGGGAGCCCAAGAATTACTCGCAGAAAGATATTCTGGAGAACTTCCAGGTCATCCACCAGAGGTAAACCCCATACTGGAAAAGCATACAGGCATTGTGATATTACTTTCACCCTGAACAAATGAAGAGCGGGCAGGACCAAATTGTCCCCAGGACCAAAAAAGAATGAAATGATTGCTGCTGAAGCACGCCTTGCTTGAACCCTTGCTGCCGCGTAATGGACCTTCCAACAGCCCCTGCTTGAAAAAACCACTCCCAGGTACTTGTAAGTAGAGACTTGCTCAACTATTGTACCCCCAATATGCCAGCGATGGATTATTGGCCGCCTGGAATTCCCCATTACCAGCACCTTTGTCTTATCATAATTAATGGCCAACTCCTCGTTTCTGCAGTAGACACCAAAATGGTCCATGGCGTGTCTCAGACCCACTATGGAGTGGGAGACCAGGACCACGTCATCAGCATACAAAAGAACAGGGACTACCCTGCCCCCTATATAAGGTGCATGTGAATTACAAGAATTCAAGAATGGAACAGCATCATTCAAATATAAATTGAACAGCGCAGGAGCCAATATACATCCCTGGCGAACGCCCCTAGAGACTCGAACTTTAGATGTTAAACTGCCAGAAGGGTGGATTCGCGCTTGGAGTGAATTGCCTGTATAACTTCACAATTAGAAAAAGGAGGCATGGGTCAATCTAGGCTTTACTCAATTTGAGCCACAAGCGCTCCCTGGGAACGGAATCAAACGCTGCACGAAGGTCAACAAAGCAGAAGTAAAAATCCTTATGTTGTGCAAGAGATCTTTTGGCCAGGGCTGCTAAGACCATTACGTGTTGATGTGTTTTGTTTTATGGATTGTAACAGCTTCGACTATACAATAAATAAATTTTCTTCTTCCTAAATTTTCTTCTTCCCCTGGGGCTTGGAAGTCTGCTCCTCAGCTGCTCCCTTCCCCTTCCTGGGCCTGCCAGCCAGGGCTTTCCCACCTGAACTCATCCAAACGCGCCTGAACTGTTTGGATTTCTGGCGTTCGGTTCGGACATCTGGTTCAGCCATCTGAACTGACTGAGTTCGGGCTGAACCCCGAACATCCGAACCACGTTCGCACATCCCTAGAAAAAAAAACCAACCTCCCTGCTTTCTAGCCTTTGTGCACTTGGTGCCATATTAGCAGGAGACTGTTCTCAGCTGACCTTAAAGATCATGATGAAACATAGGGAGGGGTAGGCAGCCTTTCAGAGATGACCCACCCTCATCAAAAGGTGGGTTGTCGTCGTATTCTGCGCCCAGCTACAGCTTCTGAACAGTCTTCAAGGGACTACTTCCACAGCATCACAGAAAACACTTTCTGTACATTCCTAACCCTTGGATTTTCATATGCTTTCCCTCATCTGACATGTAATTAGGACTCCGGCTTTGTAGTAAAAGATTAATTCTGGCAACAATTCTTGACCCAGCCACCCTTGTGTCCTTCTCCCCCCGGGCCATATAAACAGAACACGGATAAAACAGGCTTATAAAATGTGATGTCAAGCAAATGTTTTTCTTGTGTTTTTGCCATATTTGTGACATTTAATGTGATCCATGATCAGGTGACCTAAGAAGCAGCTTTTCGAAGAATCAGAGATACCTCAGCATTTGGCAGTTCCAAGAACAGCCGTTTCCCATGCACGTAGCTATGAATTTATGCTCTTAACATTTTCAGGGCAACCGACAGCATTAGCCAATGCAAAACTATTTTGCTTGTCATCCAATGACTCTGGAGGCAGGTTTCTGCTTTGCTCTGGAAAAGCAGCACATGGAACAAAATTTTAGCAAGGACAGCAACCAGTGTTTGTCACCTTTTGTATTGGGTGGATAGGTTGGTTCTGGAACTTTTACTCCACAGCATCTGCTCCCACCTGAGAAGCCTCTAGAAGCGCTTCCTCCAACTGGCCCCTTTCTTCTCTAATGGAAAGAAGCTAGACACAGGAATTAGGGTGGGACTTTCTCCTAGGATGTTACCAGATATACAATGCATAATCCATGGACATCTATTGTGCACTGAAATTACTAATGTCATCTAGGGCATGTGGCTGGTTTTACAGACATTTATGTCACTGCACGTTTTCATGGCTACCCAATAGTCCCTCTCTCCCAGCTATTGGCTGGAAGCTGTCCCTGGATGTCAGAGATCCCTATAGTGCCGGGGGGTGGGGAAGGAGGGGCACAGACCAGAAGTGGGGCAGCGGGCTTACCTACACGTAACACCAGCTACTTGCAAGTGGCAGCTATGTGCTGTCTACAACCATGCTTTCTAGGATTACAGCCCATTTTAAACATGAAGCACAAAGCCTGTTTACACAAAGAGATGTTTGGTCCAGGGTCATCTTAGCACGGGGTGGCTAGGGGCGGCTGCCCCAGGCACTGCGCTTGGGCCTCCCTCCCCCCCCCCCGTGGGTTTGCGGGTTAAGGTTTGATTTTAAAAAATAATTAAAAATTTGGGTTGGACTGGGCAGAGGGGGGGGCAGCAGGAGTGAGGGAGAGGCAGAGAGGCAGAGGCCCCGCCTCTCCCACACTCCGCTGGCCCCCTCCGCTGCCTGACTGTTTTGACCAGGGAAAATGAGGGCGAGGCAGGGCCTGTGCCTCTGTCTCCCTCATTTCCCCTAGCCGAGACTGTGACACTGACAGGCAGCCGGGGAGGGGGGAGAGGGCATTCAGCAGAACTTCTGGTGGCGGCGGGCAGTGCGGCATTAGATTTAATCTGCTGCCGTAGTGCCCACCCCGCCTGAAGCTCTCAGCCCGGCGCAGGACCCAGGCCGGAGGTGGTGGCGGTGGTAGTGGCGATGACAGTGGATCAGGTAAGTGATCTGATTGGGAATCCGAATGGCCGCTCAGGTTTGGGGATGGGCGGAGGGGAGTGCCCCTCCGCCCATCCCTGAGCCCAGGCCCAGGTAGCGCACCACCCCCGGGCTGGGGAGTGCTTCCTGAGATGGGAAGCGCCCCTGGACCCACCGCCGGAAGTTATGGGGCCCCACATTTCTTCCCCACCCTGGGTCCCGCTTCTTCCCCAGCCCTGGTTTGGTCTGGCTCTCCGTGTCTGACCCCTTGCAGGCTGGCTGTTATGTTGAACCACAGGGGTTAATATGAACAGAGGGTGTCTTTAGACATAACAAAGATTGACTGTCAAAACCCCGAAGCACGTGTTTGGCCGTTGTGTATAAGCACCATAACAATCCCAACACCAATTTGGCCACCCGTTGAACACGCTATGTGAACACCATTGCATCACAAGGACAATTTGCATTTTTGGCCAAACGTACATGGCCAATGTTGAGTCTAATGATATCACATGGTGTGTTAGCAGGTACAACACGCAGAACAAGGCAACAGCGCTTGCGTGCTGAGACTGAGTGACAAAAGTATTGTCGAAAAAAATGGCCAGCTCTCTGGGAAGCCATTGCTGTATGCTGTGTTTGGAACATGGTACATTTCCCAGAATGTCTTTTTGCAACTCTCTTATTCAAATCCTCTGAGGTGCATATCCTCCCTCTTTCACTATCAGGGAGAGAGAGATGTCAGAGTGGGCTGAGACAAAGTTGAAGGGAAGGATAAGCGTGTCTAAAGGAGAACAAGGGAGGAACTGGCCTTTACTTTATAAGCAAGCTGGAGTTTGTTCTTTCCTCCAACCTTTTCTTGACATCTTGGGAAAATGTGGGGGTGAAAGCCGCCCTTGGACTGCATTACGTTTTGTGGCCAGCACTGCCTCAGCAGATCACCATGGATATGACTGACCTTGACAGGACTGCACATTCAGATTTCCACATGGCTGAGCAGCTTCTCAATAATTTTGCAATGTCAAAGCCAGACTCTTTGACATTAGACTTTCCCTTTATATTCTATTCTTCTATCTGCATTCATAATGGACACTGCAAGGCAACACCAAGTTCTGTTAACAGTTAAATTCCTCTCTGTTCTGAACAGTGATGAGGCAGAGGGTCCTGTTCCCCAGTCCTGTGCATCATATATTTTATTAGAGGATTTCCAGATCAAAAACGCTAAACTCATAAAAGTACTGTTCATGTTTATTTCCCAGCTCCTTGCTGGAGCCACGAGCTTGGTTTACAATGCAGATGAAGCAATAAGAGCAGCAGAGATCTGCAGATAAATTTGTCTTCAGCTATTGAGGATTTTCGACTTGGCTATCTTAAACAGTTAAAGCACAAAGAACTTGGATAATTTAATTTCACATGATCACTAGAAAGTTGGATGTGGGGCTCCTTCTTGGTGGGAGAACAGGAAAACCTGTCCGTTCATTGATTCATTTCATGCCTGTTTTGGGATGTTTGATTTTTTTTTAAAAATGACCAAACAGCCACTCTGTTTGCATCTACACTGAGCTTTTGTCCGTATACTAGTGGCACCCACAGCTTTTTTTTTTATTTCTGTGGCTTTCCAGACACTCTGTGAGAGTAGGACAATGTAGCAGTTTGTTTTTTGGAAAGATAAAAGAAACAAAAAGCTTGGATAAAATATACCATAGCTTGGTCAAAGGGGGTTGGCAGAAGACACCATTTTGTTATACTGAAAGGAAAAGATTTTGAGGATCACTTGCATAAAAAACATTTTAAAAAGCTTATGTTGCTCCCTGTACAGTGATTTGAGAAAATCCCAATTGATGCCATTTTGGGATTAGGGCTGTGTGCTGAGAAACATGACTTGCTACTGCCTTCCATCCAGTGTCTGATCTTAGGGTCTGATCCAAAGTTGATGGACGCCGATGGGAGTTGTACCATTAATTTCAGAAAGTATTGTAAACCACCCTGAGCCTCCGGGAAGGGTGGCATATACGTTCAAATAAATAAATAAATAAAAATAAAGTTTTGGATGGCACCCACACATCTCAATCCTGAAAGCACTTGTGCTTAATTTTATTCATACAAGAGATTCTACTGAAAACAATTAAAGGATTTCTTGTGAGCAAGGTTCAACACATGTGCAGGTGTTTACAGTATGGTGGTTTTACTCCTGAGGAAGGCGTGGGTGAAAAGCTGCTGTTTGCTATGGCAACATTTTGTGCAGATGCAGATGACAACATGAAGGAATGCAGCTTCTATACTGAGTTAGAATCACAGATTAAGTTTTGTTTTCTGTAACTGGCAATATTCCTCTCTGGTATAGCCACAGAAGTAGCCTGGGGTGCTGTGGAAAATCACTCCCCAGCCACATTTTTAAGATCCATCTAGTTGTCACCTTGGCGGGGAAAAAAGCTAATAACTAGATGCAAAAGCCAATTAAGCAACAACAACAAACATAATCAACAACAAGAAAAGAATCTGTAGCTCCACCAGCATGAAGACTACATTTTTCTTCAGGAGAGAATACTCATCATCTTGTGTTGATACTGCACTAGTGGCAAGAAGGCCCAGGTTCATGGATCTACAGGTTTTTCACATCTTAACACTACTGGCTTGAGCCTCCACCCAGACACCTGAGACAATAAACTGCACTGGGTTCCCATGGCAGGCAATTATTCCCTGACATCTTGTAAGCATATGGGCTAGGCTCAGAACAAAGAAATTTATTGGAAGGGAGGAATAATAGAAACACAAAAGGTTATTCACAAGTCAACATGAATCACCTTTGCACTAAAAGGTGTCCTCTTTCTGAGATGTTCTTACAGCTAGGGCATGCAGGGAGGCGTTCTCAGTTGCTGCCGCATCATGTTGGAACTTCCTCCCCCTGTGGGGCCCGCCTAAGCTCGAGCCTGCTCATCTTCTGGAACCAATGTAAGACCTTTCTGTTTGGCCAGGCATTTGATAGGCAGGGATAAGGTTGGATGGGAGTGGGTGGATGGTGCAGGGGAGGGTTTGCTGTGGCGTTAGGAGGATTTATTTATTAGTTATTCATTATTATTATTATTATTGTTGTTGTTGTTTGTTGATTTTAATGATTTTTAATATTGTTTTATGATTGTAAGCTGCCCTGAGCCTCTGTTGGAAGGGCAACATATAAATTGGACTAAATAAATAAATTACTCACGTACCCATCCCCTGAGTGACAGTCTTAAAACCTAGTGTTGTACCTCTCATTAAACCCCCAGACCACCCTGCCCAAGCCCCTTCAGTCTACTTGCAGTTCATTATTGATGGAGCCTTTGAAAAGTAGGGTGATCAGTTGGATCCTGATTCCTGAGGTCTTCAGCAGTCCTGGGGATCCACTCTCTGCCTTCAGCCTCTATCTGACTCAGACCCATAGAAGCCTCATTTGCTGAACGCTGGAGATTTTCTTCTTGTCTTCGGCCAGCTACCTCACCTTACTCTCTACACAGGTTCCTTACCACCACCTCCACCACTGCTGTTCTCCTCAGGAACCCTAGGTGTGGCCACCTCTAGTCTTGATTTCAGCAGCGACTCACCAGGCAACTACTCTCCAGCAGAACTTCTCACTGCTCCTAAGGCAGAAGAATCTGCAACAGCTCTTTCATTTCTCTCACACATAGTAAAGTTCAAAAGTGAGAACTTTAGTCTCTTTTGCATACTTCTCCTTTAATCTAGGACGCTTATGAAAAACACATGGTGCAGCATAAGCATCCTGGATTAAACGGGAGGTATGGCAATCTTAACAACAGAGAGAAATACAGCCCCTTCCTCTGGAAGGTAGACGCTCACTAAACAGAAGGAATATGCAAACCTCCTCAGAAACTTGTCTCTTGTTTGCAGTCAAGTGGCACCTCACTAAGCCCTGGTGACCTATACATCATACACCTGAGCCTTAAATACCAGGGGTATTTAAGTCTACCCCGGTCAGGGCCGATGCCTGCACCCATGGGACTAATTCCACTTTTATCCAGGTGCCCTAGTAATTTGTCCAATATGTCCTCATAGGTGTTCAAGGTTGGGTATAAGATGGCAGATATGCAAATAAAGATATTCATGCAAATAAAACCACACACATGCTCACTGTTTGTACCATTCCTTGGCTCTCTGGCAGGTAGTGGTACAGAGCATTTTTTCCCTCTCTCCTGCAAGTTTTTTTTTTTTAAAATCCAGGGTTACATTGACACTCTTCTTGACTGCTTTCTCTCATGCCTCTTTCATCATTGATACCAACATGGCAGCCATATTCTTGACAACACAGGCGGGCATGAATCTTTGAAAGACAGAATAAACTTCCCTAAATAAGAAAATGATTCAGATTCCACTCCCCAGTTATGTTAAATACTTCCCTGTAGAGCTGTAGCTTACAATCCTGGGTTCCTAATTTAGAGCCCATGTCATCGACATGAATATCATTCCCTTTTCATTTCATATCATGGGAAGACTTCAAATGTATCATGCTTACTACACAACCTATACATGTTTTCTTAGATGGTTTTGTCACATTTTAAATTTTTAAAAGCTGTTTGTGTTGAAGCCAGTGCAGCTTCTCTTGAGTGTTCCTGTATGTCAAATTTGCAGTCTGGTTCGGAAAAGCGATTGTTCACTCCTTCTGTAGAGTCCATCTTCTTTGCTGACTTTAGTAACAAACCTAAGTTTTATTGCTTTATAAACCTGTAGTACAAAGCTCTGGGAGGATAAGATGGAGTTGACTGTCCAGGGGCTTAGTGCACCAGTGACTGAGAATGCTTTAGTTTGGCTTTGCCTGTATGCATATGCTAAATAAATATATTACACAGAACCAGCTATGCAATCCAGTGGTGACAATGGGTGTTTTCAGACTTGACGGGGCGGCTTCGCCTCGTCACGGAACCAACCCTGAGATTCCCCGCCGGGATCATGTCCGCACGGCCAACAGACGTGCTGGCTGATCCCGGCGGGGTATCGGGGAGGGGGCGGGGCCACGTGGCACAACGTGCAGCCACACGGCCCCGCCCCCCCATGTTCCCCCGCTGCCCGCCCTCTGGGGAGACGGGCGGGCGCTGCGGCCAATGTGGTTGCGGCGCCCGCCCGGTTTGACCACGGCGCGGAATCCCGCCGGAGATTCTGGGCTGTGGTCACCGGCCAGATGTTACTTTTTGTTGGTTCCCGCCGGGGATCTCTTTGATCATGCTTTTGGGGATTGTCCGGCGGGGAGCCCCGGAAGCGTAGTTGAAATTGACCCCATGTGGGAATTGACCGTGGCGAACATCTGGCGGCCGCCCAACAGATGTTCAGGGTGCTTTGACCCCATGTGGGTATTGACGGGGGTTCACTGTGATCTCGTAATGTCTGAAAATACCCATTGTGTGAGAACAGAATTCGGCCCAGAGAACCTTTATTGCCAGTGGTGATGATGATTTATATCCATTAGGTAGTTTCTAGTTATCCAAACATGGGCCTGGGCCACATTGTGCTAGTTGCTTTCTAAAAACACAACAGAAAATGATGGCCTCGTGCACCAAAGGGTTCACGTCACAGTCGAAGACAAGAAACAACAGGTGAATGCAAAAGATGGGGGACAAGGAACAATGAGACAGTACTGGCCAGAATGGCAGGCAGTCTCTGAGCATAGCAGCCACCGAACCCTTCTCATGAGAACAACAATGCCAGCAACAACCCAGCTTGGCTTTTTGATTGGACTTGACATGGCCAATCTTAGAATTTGCGGGGCACAGGGTGAAAATAAAACGCAGGGCTCAGATGGTCCTACCCCTTTAACAATTGGCAGTCTCGTGTTTGTTTGCACCTCTTACCTCTCTGGCTGTGTTCCCATCTGCGGTTAGGGCAGGAATTTGCACCCTGACATGCGCGCGAGAAGCCCCGACAAATACCTGTTCGCACCGGCTCTTTTCATGTCAGCCGGCTCTTCCCCCCTGCTGCGTCTTCCCTGGCCCTTCCCTCTGCTGTCACCACCGCCGCAGATGGGAACACAGCCTTATTCATACCTGCTGGGCACAGGCAGAGACACTGAGAATTGTCACATTTTTCCCCATGCACATGCATACACAGGCTTTCCCATGTGCATACACAAACTCTCTCTCTCTCCATTGCACACACACCTTTAGCATGGGGGGAATTAGGGATTGGTGATTTACTAAAAATGAGGGGAGGAGGGGCAGGACCCTGCAGGAAGCATCCAGTCCCCTTGGGATGAGAGTTGCAGGTGAAGAAAGGACCCCACAGATGTAGTCTGTCTCATGGCCTCAGGAGCACTGGACCTGAGGCTCAGGCTACTAGAACTGGCTTTCCCTTCTACAGGGCCTCCTCTGACTTCAAGGCCCAGGTCAGGGCCCCCACTGGCCCTGCTTAAGGCCAGCTCTGACAAGCAGTTAGAAAAAGAAATGTAAACTGAACCAATTCTGGTTTGCATTGACAGGACTGGGAATTAAAATGGGCTGTTAATTTGGAAAACAATACACTTAGCCACAAAGAGGCCTACTTTCAGAACAAAACCACTTCAGTAAGTTTTTACATCTTACTAATTTCTGTGACGAGGTTAGCATGAAATAAATGCAGGCATCTGATTTCCTAGTAGAATCAAACTGAAGGAGGAACTTGGTTCCAAAAGAGTAAACTCAGTCTTATCAGCTCTTCTGTAGCCTAATGACTAAGCGGTTGGAGGTGGAGCTGGGAGACTAGAGTTCAAACCCTGTTTTAGCTTTGAACTCGCTGGGTGGATTGAGCAACTCACTATGACTGTTTTTATATGAGTGGCATGCTCTCATGCCAAAAAATCACCTGCCTGGTAAAAGTGCTGGGGGCGTGATTTAGACGAGACAGCATACTTATTATTATTATTATTATTATTAAACATTTATAAAGCGCCAGTAACAACCTGGCGCTGTACAGAACATATAATCAGCTGCGGTCCCTACCTGTGGCTTACAATCTAAAAGACAAGGAGGGGGAGACAAGGAGAGGGGACAGTGGGAGAGACATGGGAGAAGACAAACAAACATTCAGGCGGATGCGAAGTCTCAGGTGCGTGTACTTGGCTTGGTTACAAGGTGGTCGGTAGCAGCAGTCAGCAGAGGAGGGCTGACAGTAAGAGCAAGGGGAAAGACTAGAGGGCATTGGGAAAGGCAGCATGGAAAAGGTGGGTCTTGAGGAGGGATTTGAAGGAGCGGAGGGAGGAGGCGAGGCGGACGTCGGCAGGGAGGGAGTTCCAGGCATGCGGGGCAGCGAGGGAGAAGGGACGAAGGCGGTTGGGCGAGCAGGAGAAGCGAGGGAGAGCGAGGGAGGGGACAGCGGAAGAGCGGAGAGCGCGCGCAGGAGCGCGTAGGGCGATTAGGTCCGAGAGGTAAGGGGGAGCTTGGTCATGGAGCGATTTGAACGTGAAAACCAGGAGTTTGAACAGGATACGTTCAGGAAGGGGGAGCCAGTGAAGGGAGAGGAGGAGAGGCGTCACATGGTCGAAGCGACGGGCAGAGTGAATGACCTTGGCGGCAGAGTTTTGGATCGCCACAAGGGGGGACAGGTGGGAGCGAGGGAGGCCAGCAAGGAGGAGGTTGCAGTAGTCGAGGCGAGAGATAACCATGGCATGAACAAGGATTTTGGCCGAGGAGACAGATAGAAAGGGGCGAATGCGGGCAATGTTGAGGAGAGCGAATCGGCAGGATTTGGCCACAGAGTCAATGTAAGGTTTAAAGGAGAGGTGCGTGTCAAAAATGAAGCCCAAGCTGCGGGCACGGAGAACAGGACGGATGGTGACCCCATCAATGCAGACGGTCAGGTCAGAGGGAGAGGAGGGGGAGGGAGGAAAAATGAGGAGTTCAGTCTTGGCCATGTTCAGTTTGAGTTGGCGTCGGGACATCCAGGCGGAGATATCAGAGAGGCAGTCGACGAGGCGTGAGCGGACAGAGGAGGAGAGAGAGGGGGTAGAGAGATAGAGTTGGGTGTCATCAGCATAGAGATGGTATTGGAACCCGTGGGAGGCAATAATTTCACCAAGGGACCGGGTGTAGATAGAGAAGAGGAGAGGGCCAAGGACAGAACCTTGGGGAACCCCAACCGAGAGGGGAAGGGAGGGGGAGGTCGACTCGGGGAGGGAGACATTAAAGGAGCGGTCAGAGAGGTAGGAGGAGAACCAGTCAAAGACAGAGCCACGGAAGCCCAAAGAGTAAAGGGAGTCCAAGAGGAGCGAGTGGTCGACAGTGTCAAAGGCGGCAGAGAGGTCAAGGAGGACAAGAACGGAGTAGTGGCGCTTCGATTTAGCGACAAGTAGATCATTGGTGATCTTGGCCAGGGCAGTTTCAGTAGAGTGGAGGGGGCGGAAGCCGGACTGGAGAGGGTCGAGGGAGGAGTTGGCAGAGAGGAGGTTCAGGCAGCGGGAGTAGACGACACGTTCCAGGAGCTTCGAAGCAAAGGGAAGGAGGGAGACCGGCCGGTAACTAGAGGGATCGAAAGGGTCCAGGGTAGGCTTTTTGAGGATGGGGGAGACAGTGGCATGTTTGAAGGCAGAGGGGAAGGAGCCTGTGGAAAGGGAGAGATTGACAACATGCAGAAGGGGGGGAGCGACAGTGGGAGCAATAGAGGTCAGGAGGCGGGAGGGGATCGGGTCAAGGGGGCAGGTGGAGGGGTTGGATGAAGAGAGAAGAGCAGAGATTTCCTGGAGAGAGGCAGGAGGGAAGGATGCGAGGAGGGAGGGGGGCGGGGGAGGGGGCGGGAGGGGAGCGGGGGGCGGAGGGGGGCGGGAGGCAATATCCCGACGGATCTTGTCAATCTTGGAGGTGAAGAACGACGCAAGATCCCGAGCAGCAAGGGAAGAGGGCGGGGGAGGGCAGGGGGGTTTGAGAAGGGAGTCGAAAGTAGAGAAAAGGCGGCGAGGGTCGCGGGAGAAAGATTCGATCCTAGAGGCATAATAGCGCTGCCTAGCTAGGGAGATAGCCGAGGAGAGGGAGGAGAGGGAGAATTTGTAATGGAGGAAGTCAGGGAGGGAGCGGGATTTGCGCCAGAGGCGTTCGGCAGCCCGGGCGCAGGAGCGGAGGTAGCGGATGGCAGGGGTAAGCCAGGGGCGGGGGTCGAGGGGGCGGACGGGGCGAGCAGAGGGGGGGGCAAGAGAGTCAAGGGTCGAGGAGAGAGAAGCGTTGAGAGCAGAGACAGCAGAGTCAGGGGAGGAGGAGGCGAAAACGGGGGGGAGAAGGGGGGAAAGATGTGCGGCAAACTCCGAGGGAGTAAGGGCCTGCATATTGCGGAAGGGGCGCATAGAGGGGGAGGCGGAGGGGGGTCGGTGGGAAAGGCTGAAGGAGCCGAGGAAGTGATCAGAACTAGGGAAGGGGTCAAAGGAGAGGTCAGTTAGAGAACAGTTTCGAGTGAAGACGAGGTCGAGGGAATGGCCGTCAGTATGAGTGGGGGAGTCGGTCCAGAGTCGGAGATTAAAGGAGGAAGCGAGAGAGAGAAAGCGGGAAACAGAGGGGGCGGAGGGCGTGTCAACGTGAATGTTGAAATCACCAAGGATAAGAGTGGGGATATCATCGGAGAGGAAGAAGGTGAGCCAGGATTCAAAGTCCGGGAGGAAAGAGGAGAGGGAACCCGGGGGGCGGTAGATGACAGCAACCCGAAGGTGTAGAGGGGAGTATAAGCGCACAGAGTGGGCCTCAAAGGAAGGGAAGGAGGAGGAGGGGGGAGGGGAGAGGCATACGCCTTATTGCTGCTTGTGCATTCCTTTATGGACATGAATTAAATACCTCAATATGTGCGAGCGGCAATAAGGTGTGTGCTGTCTCATCTAAACCACACCCCCAGCACTTTTACCAGGCATGTGATTTTTTGGCATGAGTGCATGCTGCGTGTATAAAAATGGCCTGACCCTCAGCCTCCATTTCTCATCTGTAAAATGGGAATAATAATGACCTAATTCACAGGGTTGTTGTGAGAATGAATAGATAAGAATTTTAAAGCACAGCTATACATATAGTTGTGTCTTACCATTTTAGGGTCTTTTTTAAGAACTAAAATCATGAGACTCATGACAAAATTAGGAGATTTTTAGTTTTTGCTTCACCAATCAGTAAAGGTGCTTGCCCACGTTCAGTAAGCGGAGGGGACTAACATGAGTTAGCGCAGTCACATGAAACCCCCATTCATGGGCATGCGGGTTTTTGCGTTATTTTTCATATGATGATACAGGACTGGATTTTGAACCCTGTCTCGTATTATTGAATCTAACAAGGGAAGGGAAAAATAACACTAAAACCTCTGTGCCCATGATCAGGGGTTTCCACGCGATTGCGCAAACGTGAGTTAAACTCATGTTAGTTCCCGACCACTACTGAATGTGGGAAAGCAGCCTATGTTTGTAGCCCCTGTGGTTGCACATCGGGTTGTAGTGTATCAATAGCTCAGAAACTAAAAGAACTCAACAAGAACTCAAAATGTATCGTTTTTAACAATCTTGTTATTTGTAGCCCAGTCTCATGATTTCTGAGGGCACGATTCATGATTTTTGAATGGAGTAGGCAACCCTGTGTACTATATGCCCATTTTCAACATCTGAAACCACAGCAAAAACCATACAATACATCTGGTGATGCAGATTGCTTGAATACACTGTTCAAAATTTATTGCAGCAAGGTGTATCACCCTTTAAAACAAAACATTGCAGAAAGGGAAAGAAATCCATATAGCCACCTTTGCCTTCAATGGAGCCGGGATTTCACCCTACATTTGATTATTTAAAAGCATAAATAACATTCTTACTATTATATATAAGAACATTATTATTATGGGAATATTGCAACAACATACACAACAAGAACAACTCCAAATAACCACAATGTATTTCATACTGTAATGCTTTTCAAACATAATGGTCACTTACTCCGCAGCAGTCCCATTTGAAATCCAAAGTGGTTTGTGGAGCTATCGCAGCCATCGTCTCTTCTGTCGATAACAGTGAAATAGATGAATGTGAATCTCCACTTCTGACAAAGCTGATTAAGAAATTAAATGGCCATCCATAGAGGCAGCCTCCCCTCAGAGCTATGTTAGTCAGCAATACTATACACTTGTGTATATTTAACCTTTCACCCTCTCAGATTCTTTTTTAGCTCATGCAAAATCCCCCAACAACACATGGCCATGAAAGGTTAAGAGGTTAAGTGAGAAATAATCATCACCACTTCCCCTTTTAACCCGCTGCCCCCTCAACCGCTCTTCCCCCTACACTCTGTTCTAAAGCATGGTACTTGACTCTGCCTATAGGTTGTGGCACGGAACCCCTTTAATGTGGAAAATTCGATGGTGGTCATCCTTGCTCCTCTGTGGGATGAGGATATATGTGTGAAGGGGGGTTGGGGTTTGGTAGCAGGAGTGTGAAGCTGTGGTGTTCATTAGGGATGGGCGAACACGGTTCGGAGTTTGGCCCGGACTTGGCCTGTTCGGATGACCGAACTCGAACCCGAACCCGAATGCGAACATACCGAACAAACCGAACGGGGAACAGTGAAATGGCCGAACAGTTCGGTCAGTTCAGATCACGTTCGGGTGAGTTTGGGTGACAAAAAAAGGTTCACTGGAAGGTCAAACATGACAGGGAGGTGTCAGTCACTGAGGAGCAGACTTCCAGGCACCAGAGGTGGAGAGG
>QEPC01002784.1:1678246-1705522 GCA_003113815.1 Sphenodon punctatus
GTTAGTGATTTAGTTTTAGTGTTTGTAGGAGTAGGTCTGTGTACTTATTAGATAATCCATTTAGTTCATAGCATTTAGAATAGTTAATAGCAGTTAGATTTAGTGTAGATAGATATATATAATATTAGATTAAAAAAAACCCATATAAAAACAAAAAATAAAATAAAAAACAAAAGAAAACCATATAAAACCCAATAAAAAACCAAAAAACCATATAAAAAACAAAAAAAACACCCATAACAACATTTCCTGAACGGCCAAACGACCAAACTGAACAGCCAAACAGCCTAACCGAACGGCCTGTTCGGATGGCCGAACCGAACAGCCGAACCCGAACTCGGCTAACTAGTCGAACTGCTGAACCGAACGCAGCCGAACCGAACGAACGAACCGAACACAGCCGAACCGAACGGACGAACCCGAACCGTGATCTGTTCGCCCATCCCTAGTGTTCATCCATAGCCGTGCTCTCAGGCATTCTGTCTGAACAGGGTGGCAGATGGATAAAAGAAGCCTCAAAAGGCCTCAGAGTAGATGGGTGCTGATCTCCTTTTACTTAGATTTGGAAGGAACAGCACTATTTATTTATTTATTTATTTATTTATTTTCAGCATCTCTGCCTGTGCACAGCAGGTATGAATAACAGGTAATGCATCAATCTGAAAGGGGCATTTAAACAGTAGAGCGGGGTTTGTTTGTTGTGGGCTAATTAAGACAGCTGGGTATTTACGAGATGCTCCTGGGTCTAATTGTGAATTACCACGTCAGACTGACATCTAAAATTTGATTTGGAGTAGAAGAGCAGTTGACAGGAGTAGTGGTAGTGGGGAGTGGGGTCCGCCAGGGCTATCCATTGGCACCCATTCTATTCAATCTTTTTTTTCTCTGATTTCATTGGGGTTCATTGTTGGATGATTTTTTCCATGCCCTGAAGCTTCTCAGCCAACCAGTGCCATACTTATTACATGCAGATGACAGTTTTATTAGCCTTTCTGAAGGTTGGCTTGCAGTGCCTCTTGGATACATTTTACTCCTACTGTGCTGTGGATAAATTAGAGGTTAATGCCCAGAAATCAAAGCTTATGTCATTTGGAGAGAAGAAATTGCATAAATGTTTTTTTTTGGGGGGAGAACTGTTGGAGACTGTGGTTAAATTTACTTATTTGGGTGTGACATTTTTTAGCTCTCTGACCTCGGCCAGTCATGTGGAGAGATTGGTGCCTAAATTTCACCAGTCCGGTGTGAGGATTTTTACTTTTTACAATAGTTTTGGGAAAAGGCCATGGAAAGAGGCATTAAAAGTGGGGAGCCTTAAAATGCCTTTCACAGTACTTTATGGGGCTGAGATTTGTGGATTGAATAAAGTTTTTGGCAGGAATGTTAAATGTGCCCAAAATATGTTTTTGAGATGTCTACTTGGGGTACATCAGAATACCCCAGGGGCACATCTGAGGCTTGAAAGAGGTTCCTCCAGTGTGAAGGCATTGGCAAACCTCCAACAGATAATTCTTGGCTGAAAATTAGAGCTCAGTCCCCTAACAGGTATCCCAAACAGTGCCTCCTAGAATATTGGAGTACTGCAAATCCCCATTTTAAATGAATGGAGGAATTAAGAAGGCTCTGTTTGGGGCTGGTTGGGGGGGGGGCACTGGAACTCAGTGGATAAATTGCCACTCTCTTGTGATAAATCTACTATTGCTCGGCAGATGACTGACATAGCTGTTCAATCAGATTTTGCTATAATTAGACATGCAAAATGTTCACCACTTTTTGGATTATTTAAAGTCGAGGCAGGCTTTCCCCCCTATCTGGCATTAGTGCCATGCCATCAGCATAGAAAATTGATCATAAAGTTGAGATTTAATCAAATTAAATCTGCAGTTCTCATAGGGAGATGGAATAAAATTGCCTACAGTGAATGTCTCTGTACTTGCCCAATGGGTGTAGTTGAGGACACAGAGCACATTCTGTGGCACTGCCGCTTCTATACTAAAGAAAGGAATGCTTTTCTTTTGCCTTTTCTGGTTCAAATATATGGTTGGCCAGACCATTTGAAGACAATTTGGCTCTTGCAAAATAGCTCGTTGTCCACTTTGGCTGCACTGGGCAACTTCTTGATTTCATTGGAGAAGATTAGAAAAATGAAAGGATTTGATACTTAATGACAGGTGCCCAGGTCTATATGATTCTTTGTAGTATTTTCTGTATTATGAGCACATTATTTACATCTATAAAGTTCACTGTGCTCTGCTGACCTTGGTGGGACTGGCTGGAAGTTGATCTCCTTTTTCCACCATTCCCCTCCTGGTTTTTAGTTTGGTTTTTGCATGGTATATGCTTATAAATAGGTGGGGTAGATTCTAAGTGTGCCATTCAAGTGTTCAACTGTTCAGGTGGGGGTAGGTGGTAGGTTGTATTTTGATTCCCTGGCATTATTAGTCTGCTACCTGTTACTACTTAGTTATTGTTAGAATGATTTTTTATATAATTCTTGTATCATGAGCATATTTAATTACACCCACGATGCTCACTTTCCCTGATGATTTGGTGGGGTAGTTAATAAACCTTCGTAGTTTTAGTTATGTTTTAACTTGTATATTTTTTATATTAGCGGTTCTGTTTATCCGCTGGGGCAGATTGTAAGTTGATTGACATATAGGTTTTTTGGCACTATTAACCTGCTATTTTTATTAGTTTGTATAATACTCTTGATTACAGTGAAATGTATTGATGTACAATACATGTTTGTAAACCTTGTATGTTTATATTTTGATTTGGCTTTTGGCCGTAACTAACTAACTAACTAACTAACTAACTAACTAAGAGGTAACGCCCTGATGAGACCCTCAGCCTGAAATACTGAGTGGATAGTGCCAAAAGTGTGTTACTACATCTTGTGTGGCCTCACCCATAATCATTTAGTGGATTAATAGGTCAATTTTCCTTTTAATGTGTCCATACTTTGCACATGGCTGGATCCTCTACTGGTATACATGGGCATAGTTCCAAGACACCCATGGAGTTGGACCACTGTACACCAGCTGAGGGGCTAGCTTTGGTCTGATGCTGTGTGCAATATTTAATGAAGGATAACAATGGTAATATTAACAAACAAACAAACAAAAATTAGCACAAAACCCAGTTGTTGCATAATCCAAAATACAAATTTCATCTCTAGAGCACTGATGTTGCCAGGAATGCAAGAGGAATTCTGCTGTATCCCTTAGGGGTTTTTGTATAGCACCCAAATCAACTGGATGAAAAGCCTTTTTATTAGAACCATAATATTCCCAGCTATGTTAATTGAGACTCCTGAGTTGTTTGGCTACCCTAACTGATCTGTATCACCTGTATTTACTTTTGCTTGAACTAGAGTAGAGGACAAGGCTTTTTGTTTACTGGGACTGGACCATGCAGTGGTGGATGCGGATTGTGGGAAAGGATTTTGAGAATGCTAATCAAATCCTTTTATTTGTCTGCAATTGTGTACAGACACAAGGAGAAAACACATGGAATGGGAATTTAAATTAGCAGATGTCATGCAATATCACATGCTGTTTTTCTTTTCTAACACAAAAACATAAGGATTACTATCCTGGATTAGACCAATGGTTCAACTAGCCCTGTGCCCTGACTCTGACAGTAGCCAGCACAAGTGTGCAAGAAAATGGGCTTCTATGAAACGATCCATCCCCTGTTGTTCACTCCCTGCTTTTGGCAGTCAGAGGCTCAGTTTATTTGTCTAATCATTATTGATTTTCACAGTCTTCAATGAGTTTTGCAGGTTGGTCATATGTTGCATAAAGAAAATACTTCCTTTTGTTTCTTTCTAAACAGTATGCCAATTAATTTCATTGGGCATGTCCTAGCTCTTGTATTATGAGAAAGGGAAAATAACTGTTATTCACTTTCACCAAATGACAGTCATAATTTTATATCCCTACACTGTGATCTTCTCAGTTATCTCCTTCCCCAGCAGAAGAAGAGGCTCAAAAGATAAGGTTTTTATCTTTTGAGCCTCTTCTCATATGAGAGAGTGTGGTTGCCGTGTTTGTCCAAAACATAAGAGATGAAGATCAAGTGGTTCAGATGACACGAGGAGTTCTCTACGCACAGCCAGAGATGTCAGGAGGCTCTTGTGCAGCAGTTGCTTGGAGAGGCTATGTAGAGAGAGGGGGCACTATAGGCTCACATCTCAGAACTGCTGTGAGAGGAACAGACTTTGCTCCCTTCCACTGAGCTCACTCTTTCATAGGACCATACAACTGGAAGAAACTTCCAGGGTAATCTAGCCCATCTCCTAAACATTAAGCAGAATCAATAGTGCCTACACCATCTCTTCTAAAGACCTTCAGAAATTTGGCCACCACAACCTCCCTTGGCAAATTATTCTACTGCCTAACTGTCCTGGTAATTTAGCTTAAATCCTTTAAGACCATTTCCTCTATCTCCTAGTGTCCGTGTCCAGAGAGAACAACTGGGCACTCTTTTGCTTAAAGCAGGCTTTTACGTGTTTAAAAATTGTAAACATTTTCCCTACAGATGAAATGGGTAACTAATTTCTTACCTGTGGGTAATACCCTTAATTTTGAGTAGCCTTCTGGGTGCCCGGTTGGTACCCAGTTACCAAATCAGGTACCTTAGACACGAGAAGGCTACTCTTGGCCCCTCCAACCCTTTCAGCTATTGCCCCATTTCACTCCTACCCTTCACTTCTAAACTCCTGAAGCAGGCTGTGTCTACATGGGCTGTCTTGATTTCCTCTCATCTAATTCCTCCCTTGACCCCCTTCAATCAGGCTTCTGCCCTCTTGACTGAGACTGCCGTCACCAAAATCACCAATGACATTCTCTTAGCTAAGTCTAAGGGCCTCTACTCCATTCTTGTCCTCCTTGATCTCTCTGATGCCTTTGACACTGTCAACCATGACCTCCTGGATTCGCTACACTCTCTTGGTTGCTGGGACTCTGTTCTTGACTGGTTGTGAGAGGAACAGACTTGTATCTCGTTGTATCTCTCGAACAGCTCCTTCAATGTTTGTCTTTCTGGTACTGCTTCTACGTCACTTCCCCTCTCTGTGGGAGTTCCCCAAGGCTCTGTCCTGGGCCCGCTTCTCTTCTTCCTTTGACTACTGTATCTTCCTCTTTACTGTAGTCTCCCTGGCTCTGATCTCACTCCCCCATCTACATCCAACGCTCTGCTGCCAAAGTAATTCACCTTGCCCATCGCTTCAACCATGTTCAGCCCCTCCTCTCCACCCTGACAGCCACTCTGTCAATGTGCTGGTACAGCACTGGAACACCTTGCTGGGGGAGGCCATTGACAGAGTGTCTCCGAGACATCCCCTGCCCCCGTCTCGTCACCACAGGGCCCCTTGGTTCACTGAGGGGCTGTGGTGTATGAAGCAGGTAGGCAGGAGACTAGTGCGACTCTGGCGTCGGAAGGAATTCTTTGCTACCTTCATAGCATCTGCAAAGTCACGCCCAGCGGAGCTGTTCCAGGTGGTGCGGGGGCTGGTCAGTCCGGCCTCCCTCTGCCTGGACGGGAACTTGTCCCAAGCCCGCTGTGAGGATTTTGCCATCTACTTTGCAAACAAGATTGCTCAGATCCAGAGTAATTTCAACACCGGGTTGGATCCAGTAGATGAAGAGCGTGAGGTTATGGAGGCACCATCTGGTTGATCTTTCTGGGAGGAGTTTCTGGAAGTGACGCTGGCCGATGTGGTGGATGTCTTGGGGTCTGTTCGAGCCACAACTTGTGAATTAGATCCGTGCTCTTCCTGGTTGGTAAAAGCTTCCAGAGAGACACTGGGGTCGGTTCTGGCGAGGGTGGTTAACGCGTCCCTTCGGCAGGGGAGGTGGTTGCCCAGTCTCAAGGAGGCTGTGGTGCGCCCGCTGCTGAAGAAGTCTTCGCTGGATGTGGACACACTCGCCAGTTACTGTCCTGTCTCTAATCTTACCTTTTTAGGGAAGGTTATTGAACAGGCAGTGGTTCTGCAGCTCCAGGTGCATCTGGACCATATCGGTTTCCTTGACTCTTTTCAATCTGGGTTCTGCCCTGGCTATGGTACTGAGACAGCAATGGTGACTTTGGTGGACAATCTCCGCCGGGAGATGGATGCAGGATGTTCTACATTCTTGATCCTGCTAGATCTCTTGGCCGCTTTTGACACCATGGACCATGGGCTGCTGCTGAGATGCGTGCGAGACCTGGGGGGTCTGGACGGGACTGTCCTTGGGTGGTTCCGCTCATTCCTCTTGGGGAGAAGGCAGCGGGTGGTGCTGGGAGCTGAAACATCATGCTCCCAGGCTTTGACCTGCGGCATTCCACAGGGTTTGATCCTGTCTCCGCTTTTGTTTAATGTGTATATGCAGCCCCTGGAGAAGATCGTGAGAGGGTTCAGGGTGCATTGTCACCAATATGTTGATGATACTCAGCTGTACCTCTCATTTTTGACTGACCCAGGCCCTGCTGTCTTGTTGCTTTCCCAATGTTTGGAGACTGTGGCGGATTGGATGTGGCAGAGCAGACTGAAGCTCAATCCTGATAAGATGGAGGTGATGGTGGTGGGTAGGGCGAGGGAGGTGCCGGCCCATCTGGTGGGGGGGGGGTGTCTGCCTTTCCATAGCTAAGCAGGTTCGGAGTCTGGGGGTGGTTTTGGATCCAGAACTCCGTCTGGATCAGCAGGTGGAGATGGTGGCTAAAGCCGCCTTTCGCCAGCTGTATCTGGTGCAGAGGCTGAGCCCATACATTTCTGGGCCCAACCTGGCCACTCTTATTCATGCCTTCATCACCTAGAGACTAGACTACTGCAATGCGATCTATGTGGGGTTTCCCTTGGTTCTGGTTCAGAGACTGCAGCTGGTGCAGAATGCGGCGGCCCGTCTCCTTATAGGGACGAGGCAGCGGGAGCATATAACACCTGTGCTCTGCACTCTGCACTGGCTGCCTATAGCGTACCTAGCCAGATTCAAGGTGTTGGTGTTAATTTATAAAGCCCTATACAGTCTGGGCCCCTCATACCTTGGGGACTGCCTCGCCCTCCGTGCCTCAGGGCGATCCCTGCAGTCTGCCGGGGGCACCTTCCTGGAGGTCCCCCATGTTAAACAGGGGGCCACAATGGAGAGGGCGTTCTCGGTGGCCGGGCCGTGACCCTGGAACTCCCTCCCGGGGGAAGCATGCCTGGCCCCAGGTCTGATGGCTTTTCGCTGAGTCTGTAAGACCTGGCTGTTTGCCCAGACCTTCAGAGAGGAGGGTGGGAGGGTAGGGTGGGATGGGGGAATTTTGGGGTGGGGGGGTTTAATCATTTATATTTGATGTTTTTTATGTGTTTTATTATTGTTTGACTTGTTGCGAGCTGCCCCGGGATGCCGTAGGCATGGGGGGCGGCTAATAAATAAATAAATAAATAAATAAATAATACACTGGCTCTCTTTATGTGAACACATTCAGCACAAGCTCTTGGTCTTTACCTTCAAGGCTCTTCATGGCCTTGCTCCCCCATATCTCTCAGCTCTTGTATCCTATCACACTTCTGCCTGGGAGCTTTACTCATCCTGTGCCCCACCCTGGCCTATTCATGACCCCCCTTGCTCCTCTAAACATTGCTCCTCTAAACATTCTCTGTTCCTTCCACCCCATGCCTGGAACTTCCTCCCTAGATACATTCATTCTACTCCCTCACTCCCTCCCAATTTTCAAATCCCTCCTCAAAACCTACCTCTTCCATCAGGATTTCTCTAGCTCATCATGAGTGAAATTCCATCCTACTGTTGTCTTCTCTATGTGGGTGGAGGGGTGAAAGTGACAGAAGTGTACTTCACACATTATGAGCAATGCACAGGAGGAACTTAGTTCGATTGTTATACTTCAGTTTTTAGTAATAAAAATACAGGGAAAGCAGTTTATGTCGTGTTTCCTGTCTCTTATGAATGCAACCTCTGAAGGGCCACGCTCTATGATGTACACATTCTTGCCTATTCCCTTTGTCCTACGGAAACATGTTGTAATGGAAGAATTGAACATGCCCTTAAAACTTCTAGAAATTTCTAAATGATTGTGTAGTTTCTACAGGTAGGAGCATCTCTAGCTAAAGCAAATAAAGGAAACACAATTAAAAGCTATACTGGTACAAAGGAAGATGACCTGAACACCAAAAGGACAGGTCATCACTAAAGATAAGTGTAAGAATAAAACATGAGCATGTCGGAACAAGAAGAAGGCATTTGGAGGCTACTGTGGATCACAAACTGAACATGATAGAACAATGTGGCACTGTTGAAAAAAGACCAACTACATTTTGGGTTGCCTTAATAAAAGCATCATACTCAAGACTATTCTCTGCATGGTCAGACATATTTGGCGTACTGCATTCATTCTGGGACAACTCATTTCAAGAAGGTTGTTGACAAACTTGAAAGGATTGAGAGGAGAGCAATGAAAATGAATAAGGGTCTGGAATAAGGGCTGAAATGAAATTTTGCCAAAACAGGAAATCTTGTTAAAACCCCAGTTCTCAATACCATTTCAGCTGAATTGAGAGCTTCTCATTACTCAACAATGTCTTGATCGAGATTTCAAATCTTGGTTTACCAATAATTTGCTTACCAGGATTCCGTTTACCTATTTTCTGTGTACTGCGTACTATGTACCCTTCATTTACTGCTTAACTGCATTGCTGAGGGCATTGTTTTACTTCTGGGTTGTTTCTGTATTACTGAGCCAATCACCACAGAAACCGGAAGCAAAACAGTACCCTTGGTAATGCGGTAAGCAATAAATTAATGGTACACAGTATGCGGTAAATGGTAAGTGGAAAGTTGGTAAATCAGGACAATATTTCTCGATATTGTGAGAATTGAGAAATTACATCTGTATCGGGAAATGATTGTAAAATCAATCCCGGTTCCAATATGGCAAAATTTCTCATGAGTAAAAAATGTTGCTGCGCATTCAGCCCTAGTTTGGAATACAAACCACACCAAGTAAGGTTGGAGTCCTATGAGGTTACCCAGTGTTCTTCCTCTAAAAAACAGTTCTGTCCTCAGAAGAACCTCTTCTGGGATATTGAACTCTCTCTGTATGCATGTGTGTTTGTGTGCCTGTGTGCCTGTGCGTATGGGGAAAAGGAAGAATTGACAGGGAGCCAGACTTTGCATTGCAAATTCTTGAAAGGTTGGGGCTGATTTTTTGAAATTGAGTCTCTAATAATTGTGAGCAGTTGGCTTGTCCAGCACTGGCATATGGACAGAGTTAGAAGCAGGCATGCATATACAAACATAAAACCAGATATAAACACAGATAGCATTTTAAAAATATTTTTATTTTATTTTATTTTGCTTCTTTCACATTCCTAAGAGTAATTGGAGCACCACATCCTTTGCCCACTTCGCACTACAATCACTACCACGTGGTACAAAACCGGTCACTTCTTAACAGGATATTATTTATTTTTATTTACTATATTCCTTGTAGAATGTCAGCTATGGCTCTGATGTGTTAAAAGTACAGCTAGTATCCTTGCCTCCCCACTGCACTGCTCCAGTTTTACACTAGTGGAATGCTGTTGAAATCAGAAATGCAGCAGAGTAAGGAAGGCATAACACTGCAGTCAGTCAGGTCTCATATCTTTAAATTATTAATTACTTTTATTATTACACCAGCAATGTACCTGGCACTGCACAATGATAATTAGAGAGAGGTGCCTACCCCACAGGGATGACAATCTAGGAGAAACAAGGGAAGAGAGACAAGGGAGAGGGGAACATAGGGAAAGACAGGGATACATTCATGAAACTGAGAACAGAAGTCACAGGTGCACATGTTTAGCTTAGTTACAGGGGAGAAGGGATGTTGAACTAACTTGCCAAAACTCACATACATAAGTCCTTTAGATATCCAGACTTGCTAACACTTTTTTTATGGTCTGGCCCAAATCCCCAATGAAACCCTTTAAAAAAGTTGTAGTGCTCCTGGCTAATGCTATAAAGAAAGCAACTACACTTCACGTCGTTCCTCATCTTTGACTGCATTCCTACGAGTCTTCTTGCAGCCGCAGGGCTTGTGTTAGTCAAATCTAGTGCAGCTTCTGGCTTGGCGGCTTGTGGGAAGCGAGGAATCGTGGCTCTTGTTGGAAAACAGCTCCAGATGGCATCGACCTTTTGCACCAACAAACCCTAATGACCACTAGGGGCATTGGGAGTAGAGATAGTGAGTTAGTGGAAGTGTCACTTTAACCTTTCCTGATCTCTGCTTCTAAGCCCCCTCCCAGGTGGGATGTGCCCAGGAAGCTCCTACTGGACTTCCTCCTTCTTCCTGACCTTTTGCCATTCCTAACTTCTCTCTCTGACCTTCAACATGACCGGCCACCATGCTGGTGGCAGCTAGCTAGTAAGACCTAGGGATAGGCCTTTCCTATCACAATGTACTTCTCAATAAAGTAGATTACTTTAACCTAGAAACAATCTCCAAGGTGTTGATTACTACTAAGCTGTTGCTACTAACAATTCAAGCTGCTTTTGGGGTTTTGTTTTTCTAACCATTAATAAAAATTCCCAACATAGGGTTATGGGCCCAGAATCCTCCTGAAGATCCTAACAGATTTTTTGGAATTCGAATTGAATCTCGTTGGAGAAAAGCACAGCTTATTTTTGTACCTGGTTTTTGTTTTGGAACAAGACAAGCAGCATGGAGAAAACTCAAGGGAACTTCAACATTCCAAAGCTGGAAGGAGCGAATTTCAAAGAGTGGAGTTTCCTCATGCAATCTTGCTTGAAGAGTCAAGGTCTTTATGAGGTGCTAACAACAGAAAGACCAACGGCTGCAGGAGCTGAACAAAAGCATTGGGACAGACAAAATGAAAAAGCTCTTGGGATTCTAGGAATCAATGTAAGTCCTAAGCTGTTTATACATTTTGAAAATGTTACTTTAGCCAGTGAAATCTGGAAAAGGCTGGAAACTCTTTATAACAGAAAGAGCCCCAGCGAAGCCATCTCTATAATACAGAGACTGTGCAATATGAAACTCAGAGAAAATGAAAATCCTACTGAGCATATAAGTGAAATACAATGCCTAGCAAGAAGACTGAAGGTTTTGGGAATAGATATTGGAGACACTGGGATTGTGGCTTTTGTCTTGAACTCTTTACCAGCTTCTTATGAATATTTGAAAACTGCTATAGATATTTCAGATAAAGTTATTGAATTGGACTATCTATCTAGCAAGTTGCATGAATGCTTTATCAAAAGGGCAAAGCAAACCTCTACAGATCAAGTTACAGCCTTTAGCTCAAAGAAAGGAGTAAAGAAAGGATGTTTTTCCTGTGGTAGTGAAACACACCTACGTGTTAATTGCCCAAGTGCCAAGACAATGGGGAAATCTAAAGCACCCATTAAGAGCCAGACAGAGAGCCTGGAGAAAACTGCTAGCTCTAAACAGAAGGAGAAAGAGAAAATTAAAGGTTTTAACGCCATGTCAAAAGTAAAAGATGATGTGATCTATATTGATTCTGGAGCAACTGAAAATCTCCTCAAGGATATAGAAATGTTTTCAGAAATTGAATTGGATCACAAAGTACCTATTTCTCTAGCAGATGGGAGAAAGGTCTTTTCAGAAGGGCGTGGTCAAGCAAAAATATTTTGTAAGCTCCCAGATGGTGAAATTGAACAAGTAATCATACATAAGGCTCTGTATGTGCCCTCGTTGAAAAACAATTTAATTTCTGTGAAATATGGAGTGAAAAATGGCTGCAAGTTTGAATTCATGGATGATCATTGCCTTGTAACAAGAGATGGTGACTCAATCCTGTATGCATCTCTGGGAGATAGTGAGCTCTTTGAAGTCCATAGTGTCAGTGAAAATGCAAATTTAGCAAGCAATCTCAAGTGCACCCACAGAGACTGTGATAAAACTTGGCATCGCAGAATGGGACATAGAGATGTTAATTCAATTCGCCAACTTGAGAAGAGGAATTTAATTAAAGACTTTAAACTGAAACTGTGTACTGAGAACTTAGACAAATGTGGATGTTGCATTTCTGCAAAAAGTGTTAAGCCAGCTTTCCACAAGCTAGAGGAGAGAAAGTCTCAGCGCCCTCTAGAGTTGATTCACAGTGATGTATCAGGTCCTCTGCAAAGGAGCATTGGAGGAAACCTGTACATAGTTACTTTTATTGATGATTTCTCAAGATTTGCCTATGTTTACACTTTGAGAGAGAAAAGTCAAGTGTTTGAAAAGTTTAAAGAGTATGTTGCATTGGTCAGCAACAAGTTTGGGAGAAAGCCTCAGAGACTAAGGTCAGACAATGGAGGCGAATACACCTCAAACGAAATGAAATCCTTTCTGAGAGAACAGGGAATTGAGCATGAGACTACAGCCCCATACTCTCCTGAGCAGAATGGTGTTGCAGAAAGGAAAAATAGAACCCTAATGGAGATGGCAAGATGTATGTTGAAAGATGCAAGTTTGCCAAGCAAGTTCTGGGGAGAAGCAGTGATGACTGCCAGCTATCTGCAGAACAGATTGCCAACTAAAGCCATAGAGAAAACTCCATTTGAACTGTGGTTTGGACACAAGCCTAGCCTAAATCACATCAGAGTTTTTGGTTGTGATGTGTATGCATATATACCAAAGGCAAAGAGAAACAAGTTGAATTGCAGAAGCAAGAAAGGAGTTTTATGTGGATATGTTTTAGGAGGCAAAGGATACAGAATTCTTGATGTTGAAACTGGTAATATTGAAATTTGCAATGTTGTGTACTTTGATGAAAGACACAGACCAACCAAAGGTGAATTACCAGACCTGGAGCCAAGGATCCAGATGCAAGAGGAACCAAGTGAGCAGGCCTTCAGCTACCAAATGCCAATCTGTGAACCAGAACCAGCTGCAGATTCAGAAGGGGTTACAGAAGCTGCAGATTCAGAAGGGGTCACAGAAGCTGAGCCAGAACCCAGGCGCTCACAGAGGTCCAACAAAGGAGTTCCACCCTTGAAATACTCCTACCTCACCACAAGTGCAGAGCTGCAAGAACCCAGCACATGGAAGGATGTTGACAGGATGCCAACCCATGAAGCTGAAAAATGGAGGAAAGCAGCAAAGGAAGAGATTGAATCTCTACACAAGAACAAAACCTGGACACTTATGGAACTACCTGCTGGAAGAAAACCTGTAGGTTGCAAATGGGTCTTCAAAATCAAGCAAGATGCAGAAGGGGATGTACAGCGCTACAAAGCCAGACTAGTAGCCAAGGGATACTCCCAAATATATGGAGAAGACTATGATGAAACATTTGCACCAGTTGTCAAGCACACTTCCATCAGAACACTACTTAGCATAGCAGCTTCCAGAAAGATGCATGTTAACCATTTAGATGTCAAAACTGCATTCCTGAATGGAGAACTTGAGGAAGACATCTATATGCAGCAGCCACCAGGCTTCGAGCAACCTGGAAGGGAGAAGCTTGTATGCAAACTCCAGAAGAGCATTTATGGCTTGAAGCAAGCAGCTAGAGCTTGGAATGAGAAACTGAATCAGCTACTGCTTAAGGAAGGGTTCACGCAAGGAAAAGCTGACCCCTGCCTGTACTCAAGATTCAGAGACAATAAGTGGACTTATATCCTGACTTATGTTGATGATCTGATCATCTGTTGTGAACAGGAGCAAGACAGTCACGAGATTGTTGAGCACCTAAACAAGGAAGTAGAGGTGAAGGAACTTGGAAGCATCTCACACTACCTTGGCATTCAAATAGAAAAAGAAGAAGATGGAAGTTATCTTCTCAACCAGAAAGCAAAGATCAAGGATCTTTTGGAATGTCTGGGACTGACAGATGCCAATGAGGCCAGAACACCAATGGATGTCAATTTCCTGAAACAAAGGGAAGATGATGAGCCTCTGGCAGGCAACAACCAGTACAGAAAAGCGATTGGCAAGCTTTTGTACATAGCCACAGTGACAAGGCCAGATATTGCCACAGCGGTGGGAATCTTAAGCAGGAAAGTAAGTGCCCCAACCAAGAATGACTGGACTGCAGTCAAGAGACTGGGGAGATACCTGAAGGGTACCGCGCACTACGCATTGAAGATTCCAGTAAGCAGCAACCCTAGACTGGTGGGATACATGGATGCAGATTGGGCTGAAGACATAGCTGATCGCAAGTCCACCAGTGGACACCTGTTTCTCTATGGAGATGGAGCCATAAGTTGGACTAGCAGGAAGCAGTCACTTGTTGCACTCTCATCAACAGAAGCAGAATACATATCAGCTAGTGAAGCATGCAGGGAAGTTGTGTGGACACACAAGCTGCTGTTGGACTTTGGAATTGAAGAGCCAAAGCCTACCACGATGTTTGAGGACAACCAGAGTTGCATTAAGCTCTCACAAATGGAGAAGGCCAAGTCTCGAACGAAGCACATTGACATAAAGTACCACTATGTTCGAGAGGCACAGGAAGAAGGGCTAATTGAGTTGAAGTATTGCCCAACTGAAGAAATGGTGGCAGATGGACTGACCAAGCCACTACCAAGGGATCGATTCCAGATGCTACGTGAGCAAATGGGAGTCGTGAGCCGGTGCGACAGGCGATGAGAAGGGGTGTTGGAAAAACAGCTCCAGATGGCATCGACCTTTTGCACCAACAAACCCTAATGACCACTAGGGGCATTGGGAGTAGAGATAGTGAGTTAGTGTGAGTGTCACTTTAACCTTTCCTGATCTCTGCTTCTAAGCCCCCTCCCAGGTGGGATGTGCCCAGGAAGCTCCTACTGGACTTCCTCCTTCTTCCTGACCTTTCGCCATTCCTAACTTCTCTCTCTGACCTTCAACATGACCGGCCACCATGCTGGTGACAGCTAGCTAGTAAGACCTAGGGATAGGCCTTTCCTATCACAATGTACTTCTCAATAAAGTAGATTATTTTAATCTAGAAACAATCTCCAAGGTGTTGATTACTACTAAGCTGTTGATACTAAGAATACAAGCTGTTTTTTTTTTGTTTTTTTTGAGCACTAATAAAATTCCAACAGCTCTCACCTTGGCAGGCTCACACAATGGGCAGGGTAGGATTTTCTACCCTCTCCGTTGTGCGAGTCTCCCGGTGAGAGAGTCACAATGCCTCGCTTCTCACGAGTCGGACGTTGCACTAGTTTTGACTAGCACAAGTCCCTGCGGTGGGGAGAAAGCTCATGGGAAAGCAACGTATATGAGCAAACAGGTGATCTGAAAGTGACACCTCACTGAACACAACGCCAAAGCCATAGGTGCAATTAGGATTTTTTGTTGGATGCCATTCCTTCCCATTCTATGGCAGCTGGAACAGGCTTCTTTTGTATGGTCTCAGATGTAAGCTACATTGAACACCAGCACTAGGTAAGTGAGCCGCTCCTCCTTCCTTTCTTCTACCACAGCATCATTAGATCAGGGCAGCAACTGCTGCTGCCTTTTGGATTCTACTTTTCTTCCTATGCAGGAGGGTGGGCAGGGATGGCGAGTGGGTGGAGCCTTGGTTCCATCCCTCACAATGCAGACCTGCCAACCTTTCCAGCAGCTAGAGGAACAAGCCCCACCCCTTAGCCAGTAAGCTCCACTTATATAAGCTCCACCCCCTCACACACTTACACAAACTTGCACACACCCTTGCCTCCGAATATCCCAAGTCCATAAAGAGGGGCAGAAACTCTCTTGCTTATCACTCCACTTGGTTTCTTATTGTTTCATCATCTTCCCCTTGTCATCTCATGTGCTTTCCTGGGAGGCAACCCAGGAAGAAGGTGCCTGAAGCTTCAATACTGGTCTTTTGTGTCACTCTTCTGGAGGGAATTTTACCCCCAAAAGAGGGACAGTGGAATTCAGCACCCAAAAAGGGACTGTCCCTCCTAAATAGGAACTGCAACGCAGCAGTCAGTAGGGTTTAACTTGCGTGGATGGAGAACAGTAAGGAAAAGCATTGCCGGCACAGCATATTCCTCTATAGGAAGAATTAGAGGCGAGAACCAAGTAGTGACAATTCAGTCGTTTCTCCGCTCTCACAGGAGCAATACTAAAGTGCTAATCCAGCCATGTTTCATTAAACCACCTTTGCTTCAACACAAATAAGTGTGACTCTGGAGGAGATTCTAGAATAAACAGACAAAATAAATAGTAACAATTGACCAGGACCAGATGGTATTCATCTCAGAGTTGGGAAGGAACTCAAATACTCACAATGCCTCTATATAAATCGGTGGCAAGACCGCACCTGGAGTATTGTGTGCAGTTCTGGCCGAAGTTGCAGACCTACTATTGGTAATTTGTAACCTACTGCTAAAATCTGCCACTGTACCAGAGGATTGGAGGGTAGGAAATGTAACACCAATATTTAAAGAGGGCTCCAGAAGTGGTCCTGGAAATTATAGACCTGTGAGCTTGATATCAGTGCTGGCCAAACTGATGGAAACGGTTGTTAAAAACAGAATTACTGATCATATTGACAAACATGGCATAATGGGGAAGAGTCAACATGAATTTAGGAAAGGGAAGCCATGCCTCACAAATCTATTGGAATTTTTGAGGGTGTGAATAAGCATATGGATAAGGGTGAGCTGGTCAATATAGTGTATCTGGATTTTCAGAAGGTGTTTGATAAGGTACCTCATGAGAAACTCTTGAGGAAATTAAAGAATAATGGCATAAGAGATGGTGTCCTGTCGTGGATCGGCAACTGGTTAAAAGATAGGAAGCAAGGAGTAGGACTAAATGGTCAGTTATCACAGTGGAGAGAAGTAACAACTAGTGGAGTGCCTCATACATTTGTACTAGGACAGGTGTTGTTTAATATATTAATTAATGATCTGAACAAGGGAATAAAGAGTGAGGTGGTCAAATCTGTGAATAACACAAAGTTATTCAAGGTAGTTTAAACATGAGCAGACTGTGAAGAATTGCAAGAGGATCTTGTGAGACTGGATGACTGGGCATCTAATTCGCAGATTAAATTTCATTGGGACAAGTGCAAAGTAGGGGGGAAAAAACCCCAAACTATATGTATACAATGCTGGGTTCTAAAATAGGA
The DNA here is from genome assembly GCA_003113815.1 of Sphenodon punctatus. Lineage (NCBI taxonomy): Eukaryota > Metazoa > Chordata > Lepidosauria > Sphenodontia > Sphenodontidae > Sphenodon > Sphenodon punctatus. The sequence goes on from QEPC01002784.1 coordinate 1,695,291, forward strand.
GTTGCCACTCAGGAAAAGGATCTTGTATTCAATTGCTGCAATCCCAAACCCTCTCTGTGTGGCACAAAGTACTCTCAATGGCCGTGTTCGTGGGTTACATGCAGTGCACACAGGGCATGGGATCGCCCCCATTGTGGACAATACATTGAAATCCTCAGCTCAGTGTGCAGCGGTGGGCAAAAAAACAAACAGAACGTTAGGAATCATTTGGAAAGGGATAGAGAATAAAACTGAAAATATTGCAATGCCTGTATATAAATCTATGGTATGACTGTACCTGGTGTGTTGTGTGCAGTTCTTGTCACCCCAAGTCAAAAAAGACAAAAGGTACAGAGAAGGGAAACAAAAATGATCAAGGGTATGAAATGGCTCTTGCATGAAGAGAGGCTTGATAGGTTGGGGCTCTTCAGCTTGGAGACGGTAGGTAATAGTTTATTTATGCGGCTGACCAAAAGGTCATTGCTGCAACATACAAATAAAATCTATATACAAAATAAAACATAAGTACATCAAATACAATACATCAAAGAAGTTAGGTGTACCTCTATGACCAAAGCAAATGCCATGAACGAGGGACAAACCGAGGCCGGCCCTACACTGTGTATTATGTAATAAATACCAGTTAGTCCGATCAAGCAGCCGTCTGTCCCAGTCGAACTTCCCTTAAACGTACAAAAAGGAGACAGAACTTTGAAACTGCTCTTGACATATCAGTATCTGCATAATGCAGCAACTTCCTTACCACTCACCCGGGGTCTGCATCCCTACCAATATATTTGCCCAATAGTAAATGCCTGGAGCCATCCAGGGCCGGGCAACGCAGAAGGACGTGGCTAGCAGTATCAGTCTCTTACCCTTTACACAACTGGCATAGCCTCTCAGCTCTGGGAATGCCTCTATATCGGCCCTCCACCAGGGCAGATGGAAATACATTGCAGCGAAAGAGTATAAAAATCCGTTGCTGTTTATGGTTCTGCCAGTTGAATAGATAACTACCTTCCATGTCGGACTGGTTAGCCAGTGGGTAATCTGGCGCTACTCTCTGACATGTTAGCAAGGCTACCTCATCCTGCATCTCCTGATCTATCAATCTTCTTTGGATGAGGGATAATACTCCCTTATACCCCAGATGCCCAAGAGCTATTTTAGAGAAACCCAGTAGTTGGACTTCAGTTTGAACCTGATCAGTCCACTTCCTGTGGAGCCCTGCCCTCACTGTTTGGGCCAGGAGAGAGTCATCCTCAAGAGGAAAAAGAACCACCCTTAGCCAGAAACTCATAATTTGTGCGAAGGCCCGGCACCTGATGGTAGAACTCGCAGTTTCCTGCCTAAGGATGACCACGGGGGTGCTGCTAGGCACCCTCAGGATAGACCGTAAAGCCCAGTTCTGGATTGGCTCCAGGCAATCGAGGAAGGATAAACCCCATATGGGGATAGCGTATAAACCCTGAGTGATGACTTTAGCCCTTAGGAGTTTTAAGACTGGCAACGCTAATCTCCCACCCTGGGAATAAAAGAAACTTAGGATAGCTGCCAAAGTTCTTCTTGCTTGTGCTATTATTGCACTAAAGTGGGGCTTCCAACTTCAATTGGAGGACAAGATTACCCCTAAGTACTTGAACTGACTGACTTGCTCGATGGCATTGTTCCCTATTAGTCAGCGGTGCTTTCTGCTTCTCCCTTGCCTCCCCACTACCATGACTTTGGTTTTGTTGAAGTTAATTTTTAAGCCTTCCCTCTTGCAATAATCACTAAGCCTTTGCATAAGGCGTCTCAATCCTACCAGGGATTGGGAGAGCAAGACTGTGTCGTTGGCATACATTAGAGCCGGGACTTCTCTTTTACCAATATGGGGAGCATGGCTATCCGCATTCCTCAGATAGGGGACCATGTCATTTAAGAACAGATTGAACAACGCGGGAGCCAATAGGCACCCTTGCCTAACCCCTCTATCCACGGAGACCTCTTCTCGGAGCCTCTGGCCCGACCGGATGCAAATTTTGTTATTACTATGCAATTTGACAAGTAAGGAGAGCAACCAGCGATCGATATTAGTACCCTTCAGCTTATTCCATAGCTTCTCTCTATCGATTGAATCAAACGCCATGGATAGATCTATAAAGCATAGATAAAGTTTCCCTTGGTCTATGGCATACCTGTCCATAAGGTGGGAAAGGACAAAGATGTGATCAGGTGTCGATTTCCCGCCCTGGAACCCAGCCTGTTCTGGTTCAATTATACAGTTCTCATCCAACCAAGCTCTCAGTTTCTTCAGCAAGTATCCAGTGTACAGTTTCCCAATAATACTCAGGAGACATATAGTTCTATAGTTCCCAGGGAGAGAAGGATCCCCCTTCTTAAATATTGGCACAACTATCCCATTTAGCCATGCTTTAGGTATAGTCCCAGAGGAATTAATAGCAGAAAAGAGGGGCGCTAAAAAACTTGCCCACCATCCAGGGTCAGATTTCAGAATCTCAGGTGGGACATAATCCTCCCCAGGGGCCTTCCCAGCCTTCAGCTTTCTTATTAAGGTCACAATTTCATCTCCAGTAACCGGGGCCCATTCCGGGAAACTGTCCCAAGCTGGTAATACAATTGCCACGTCACTAGGTGAAGAAAAAAAACCAGTGTAAAATTCTACCCACATCGTCCTGGAAATTTGCGGGGTGCTAGCTCGGGGCCTGCCCATACGGACAAGGTCCCAGAACAATTTAGATCTGTTCTGTAGTGCCGCGTTTAATAATTGCACCCACCTCTGGTTCTGATATTCCGCCCGTGAGATTGCGATTAATATTCAGTACTCCCTTCGAGTAACCAGCAGATCTTACCTTATTGCTGCAGAGGGACTTTTCCTTACCCTTTTAGCTAGATATCTCAGTTTCCTCCTCATAATTTTGCATTCCTTATTAAACCAAGAGGGAGATCTTCTCCTCCCAGAGGTCTCTGTCTTCCTAATTACTAAGTAGGGGAGCAGGAGCACCATCATATTTTCAAAATCCCCCAGAAAATCCTTCTCTAGGGCCTTGATTCTTCCTACCAGTTCTCTCACTTCGGAGAGTTGCACAAAACCTGCAAATGCAGCCTTGAGCTCCTCAGACCATCTTACTCTTACCAGATCTGGTCCTTCCTCCTCAAGTACCTGCCTGGTATTAAGTTCTTTGAAGGGATCGATCAGCAGAAGGGAGAGTGGAAAATGGCCTGTCTCATACCTGGGAAGGACTTGTAACTCAAAGATGTTTGGCAAAAAGAATTCTGAGAGCAGAAAATAATCAATAACGCTAGAACCGTATATTGAGTGGTAAGTATAATTCCCCATGTGATCTTCCTGGACACAGCCGTTCAGCACCATGAGCCCAAAGTCTGCCATAAACTGCTTCAGGGAGTTAGTCCCAGTGCTAACCACACAGTCCCTTGAGACACGGGTACCAAAGGAGCACCCAGAGTCTTCAAGTCTTAAAGGCTCCCCTGCCGAGCCCGGGTTACCCAATCTGGTATTGAGGTCGCCCCCAATCAGCAAAATAGCCCAGGGGAAGAGACTGCAAGATTCTTGTAGATCCCGACTAACTAGTCCGGTATGAAGAAGGGAGAAGAAGGTGGCTGGAGATAACAATTACCCAGTAAAATCTCCAGCCCTGAGGGAAATAAACAATAATATAAAGCAAAATAAGAGCCCAGGGAAGCACAGAGCGTAACTTTAACTTGGAGTTTTGATGCAGTTAAGAGGGCCAGGCCCCCACTAGGTCTGCCTACTCCTAGGCTTGGGCTTGCTGGTATGCTAAACACAGAAAATCCTGTACAGGTTAGGGCCTCTAAGGCCCAAGTTTCCTGTAATAATACAACATCGTGTTCTAACAAAAAAGGGAGAAAATCTAGATCTAGAAGGCGGGATCTCCAGCCGGCAATGTTCCAGCTAAGGATTTTAAGAGCCGGGAAACCCCTATTAGTCTGTCATTGAATCTGTTGGGATTGTATCCCACTTGACTGAGATAGACCTGTATCTGTGACATCATGGACGGAGCACTCACGAGGCACCTGCAGATTTGCCAGAGGGGGTGCAGAAACCATAGGAGCCCAATCTGCCCCCATCGCTCTCCCTTCTTCCTGCCCCTCCCTAGTTCCAGCCACAACTTCTGAGGCTATGGAAATAGGGGAGGTTGCCCTTAATGGTGGTGCATCTATAGCCAAGCTAACCCTAGAGCCCCTATTTAAATCCAATAAAGCTAAGTTGCCCCTCTCCTCCACACCTCCATCCAACTCGATAAGAGAGGAGGATGTTAGGGGGTGGAAAGGAGCAGCAAATTTTTAAATCCTCGGTCCCGATCCCCTACCTTTCTCATGGCCATGCTGAGAACATAGTGACTTTCTATAAGATTTAAATTCATCCAATTTCTTAGTGAATTGACCCAGTTTGTGCAAGAGATCTTCCTGCCCTAACCGTAGGGCCTCTTGTGCATCTGTCGGTTTTCTAATCCTGCTATCAGATAGGACAAAACAGGGTTGATCAATCTACATTGATGCACCTCCCAGATTGCCCTCCTGCATACCTACCGGGGGGCCTAGGCTGAGATGTTCCTGAGTGGGCTGCAATGCAGATGTACACCCGGCACCAGTAGACTGCCTCACCCTTGGCGTAGCTGGCAGTACTATGCCTGTGTCTCCAACTGCCTTACCTCCTACTGGGCCTGCTCGGTTGTTACCATCCCTTGAGTGAGCCACAGGCATGAGGACCTTGGATCTAGTCGAAACCTGGTCCCCTACACCCATATCCCCAACTGGGTCATCTCCCGCCAGGCCATCACGAGCCCCACGATGGGGGGTATGATTGAGGGGGCGGCCTCTCAGTCTGGGTAATTTGGTTTGGTCCAGCCCAGGAGCACAGGCCACCACCAATTCAGGCCCCCCTTCCAGCTGGCAACCACCCCTATTTATTACTGCAAAGTGCTCTGGGTCCACCATTGCAACTCTGGAGGCATAAACTGAATTTGCTCTCAAAATTTCTGATTCCTCTACAATTAGGGAAACCCAATCCGGGGTGTCAAAAAGTACTTTAACAACGTGGTGGTTCGTTCGGCTGCCCATCAAGACTATCTCAGTGATGACTGGTAATAGGCTCGTGGATCAGTACCCGCAGGTGTTCCGCGATATCAAGTGGGATATTCCATGCAGGTAGAAACCCACCTACTAGAGGGCAGATAGTAAAAACCAGAGCTTTTGGAGACAACATAAATGGGACAGTATTCTCCGCAGAGACAACGGCATCCTGCTCCATAGGTATAGGATGCCTACCAACATCCCCCGTTTCAATGGGGTGAGCGGGAGAAGATCTCAGGTTAAAATGTCCCTGACTTAGAGGGGCTGGCAATATTTCCCCCCTGGCATATTGGGCGAGTCCTTGCCTAACCCAGAGGTTCCTTTTAAATGCCTACTGGTCACCCTATGGTCCCTCCCCTGACACAGAAATAAATTTACATCGTCCATTTTGTCATTCAGTTGGTTAAGCTGTAAAAACATAAATTTTAAGGTCTCTGTAGTCAGGGCAATGTGAGAAGAGAGGAAGTCCATAAGGCCGGCCTCCTCACAGTCCTCTGATCGATAACCATTAACTGGTGACCAAAGTTCTGAGATCCTTGAACCTTCCAAAGAAGCACTGGGACAGAACATATCCTGGGGGCTTTCCAGGGATGTCATAGATGTAGAGGCCAAAACTGCAAAGCGGTTACTTGCTAACAGGTCTGTGTGGGTGGATTTACCTTCCCCACCATCAGCCCCCACCAGGAAACTCCATACGCCGCTGTTTTGATACTTTGTTTGGCGGCGGGGAAGGGGCCACGGCTTCCGCCCTAGGGCGTTTAGAGTTTTTCATACCCAATATCCCGTCCTCCCTGGTTTCAATATACAAGGCACCCTCCCCTCACTCACAGAATAACACGCACCTGCTCCAGGGCGCGCCGAAGGGTGCGCAAAAGGGCACGTCCTTGTGCGCGCAGCCCTTCGGCGAGTGCCTACAGTGCGGCCGTAGGCTGACTGTGTGCCTTTGATTCCCCGCAGGTAGCAGGCTCCGCCCCCCCGGCTCCGCTCTCAACAGCTGCTGTCAGGTAGGTAATGCTGCACGCAAGTCTCGCCATTGTAAGTTCCCCCAACCTTCTCCTCAGCTTGGAGAAGGGACTACTGAGAGGTGATATTATAGAAGTTTATAGTGGTGTGGAACACGTAAATAGGGAGTGGTTACTTACCCGCTCTAACAATACTAGAACACTAGAACAAGGGGATACTAGAATACTAGAACAAGGGGACACTCCATGAAATTATCTGGCAGCAGATTTAAAACAAACAAGGGGAAGTATTACCAAACAAGGCTGGTAGTGTAGCTAGCTTTAAAAAGGGATTAGATAAGCTCTTGGATGATAGGTCCATTCATGGCTATTAGTCAAGTAGATGTTGGGGACATAACCTCATGCTTTGGGGGCTGGAACAACAAGGAATGGATTTCCCATTGTGAGCTGTTGGGTACTTTTTCCAAAAGACAGAGATTGGCCACTGTCGGAGACAGGATGCTGGGCTTGATGGAGTATTGGTCTGACCTAGTATGGCACTACTGATCTTCTTATGTTATGCACTTGGTGTCCATAAGGCTTGAAGCTGCTGAGTCTAACGTTGTACCCTACAGTGAAGTACATACACGGTGGGTGAATGCGTGTGAATTTTCAGCAGTAGCACTGATACTCCCTGTCAGAGATGTCATTCATCTACACTGGACAAGGAGTATGTGTTGGATTCTGTATTTGTGTGTCAGGGCATCTCAGATCAATTTAGACCAGTACAGGCATCCTTAGTTCTATGCAACTAAAAAGCTGGCCAGCCTCTTTCAGGAGCCAAAACCCAGGGACTAAATAATGTGTGTGGGTGTGAGCATATGTATGAACCAGAGCATTTAGTCTTTGGCTTCACAGTTTCATGACATGCTGCATTTTTCCTTCTTTACACTCATCCCCCAGGAAAGGTTCCTGGCTTCCTGCCCAACAATGATGCTAAAACAATGTCCTTCATGTGAGAGGCGGAAAAAGGCCCCTTTTAGAGTACAGCTTTCTAGCACAAACTGCAATATTCAGTTCTACACTGCAGTATATAAGTAAAAGGTGCAGCATCAAGTACCATCAACCATCTGAGCATTATTACATTTTCTGTGTCTGCTGCAAGGAAAAGAGTGACATAACATCTAACTTTCACTAATCACTTTGTAAGCACAATTGCACGCCTGGAGTCTCTTCACATTTTAAGAGCCATACTTCAATTTAAGTGTGCAGGATGAATTAAGCCAGTACCAGTTCTGCTGAACTTCCAAAATATCAGATCTGTAGGCCTGATAAGAAACATTTCTAATGGTCAGACTGAAATTTGAACGATTATAGAGTTGTAGGACTGGAAGTAACCTCAAAGGTCATCTAATCCAATCCCCCTGCTCCAAGGCAGATGCCCTATACCTACAGCATCACAGACAGATGCTTGTTCAGCATGTCTGAAAAATCCAAAGAAAACAATGTTTCCAGTTTGTTGCGGAATAAGCACAGTGTATATTAAAATTCAATGGTGTTTCTTTGAAAAATTGTTAGAGGAGAGAGCTGAAATGAAAATTTGTTGTAAATGCTGGATCCAACAGGATTGGTCTATTAATTTCCATTTGTGTGATGTGAATACGGAGGTCACATCGACTGATATTTGTTTGTGCCATTCATTTGGGTGGTTCAGTTTTGGTTTTTTGTTGTTGTTCCTTAGGTACCTGGCTATTTGGTCCCTTTCATTTGTAACTTGGGTACTTTGTTATTTTGTCTCTTCATTAATTTTAGTACTTTATCTATTCAGCCGTTCTATTTGGCAGCTGTTGTTTTAAAAAATAATAATAACATGAACTTGAATTTTATTGGTCTGTCTTGGTGACATAATGCAGGAGAAAGAAAGAAAGAAAGAAAGAAAGAAAGAAAGAGTGGATCAGTGCCCAGCTCAAATCAGTTTAAAACAAATTTCTTTAAGTGGAAGCAATTTTAATAATACATAAAATTATTGTAGTTATTTATTTTGACTAAATGGCCATGATTTAAAAAATGTTGCTACTTTATATCTTAACATCCTCATTCCAGAGGAATCTTTTAATTGGAGAAGAGCAATCTGGGTTCAGACAAGGATATTCCACACTGGATCACTGTTTCACACTCACATATCTGATTTCAAAATACCAAAGCATTAATCAGAGTTTAAATGTCACCTTTATGGATTCAAAAGGTGCATTTGATACAGCGGAAAGAGTTATTTTGTGGAGAAAACTTAGTGCACTTGGAACTGATATCCCTCTTTTTTGAGGTTTATTATTTGTTACCATGACAAACAGAGTTCTAGAATTAGATATGGACTCCAGGGTCAATTGTCTGAACCTGTAAACGTAGAAAGGGGGGTTCGACAAGGATGTCCCTTAGCCTCCACTTTATTTAATCTCTTTTTGCATGACCTAAAATCTGTTCTGATTGATGATTGTTGTCATGTTCCTAAATTGTTAGGGCCTCCAATCCCTTGTTTACTCTATACGGACAATACAGCTCTTCTGTCCTTTTCTAAAGTTGGGCTGCAAAGTTTACTGGATAAATTTTATGATTACTGCCAAGTAAATAAATTGAAAATGAATATAGTTAAATCTAAAGTGATGTCCTTTGAAAGAAAACCCCTATATGAGGCCCTCGGGGTGGGCAATTTAAAGCTTCATTCAAGTGTCTCATATGGAGCTGAGATTTATGGTCTCAAACACTCAATACAAAGGAAAGTTGAGTATGAAAGTTATTTTCTGAGATAACTGCTCGATGTACAAAAAACTACTTCTGGTTCACTACTGAGATTAGAAACGGACTCTCAAAATATGGGGTCTTAGCTTGTCTAAGACAGATCAGCTACTGGTATAAAATAAGATCCTTTTCTCCCAATAGATACCCTAAGCAGCACCTTCTGGATTATGAGTTCAATTCACTAACGCACTTTAAGTGGCTGGAGGAGATAAAAAATATCTTATTTACAATTGGATTAGGAGATTATTGGATTACTATGGATAGACTGCCTTTGCCCAAAGAGAAATTTAATATAACTTTGTGAATGCTTGATTTGACTATGCAGATAGATCTGGAAATAGTAAGAAGAAATAAATGCACACCTTTATTTGGTCTGTTTAAAGTCCAAGAAGGTTTTACTCCTTAAAATTGTTTATTAACTATAAAACCAGACGCTTAATTATAAAACTAAGGTTTAATCAGATCAAAACAGCAGTTTTGAAAGGTTGGGTGATTTCAGACGGTACGCACGCCTGATTCACCACAGTGGATTCCCAGTGGTGGCGAACCGGCTAACCACTCCCCGTGGGCAAGAGAGGCCCCAAACAGACGTGATGGGAGCGGAACCACGGCAGGGAATCGGACCGGCAGACCACGGCCTGGGACAGTGCAACAGACATTACACCAATCCTGGGCCATGGTCAAAGCACCCAGAAGGCGCCAGGGTGGTGCGTCCCGGCTGCTGCTGCTGCTGTCCCTCCACCACCTCCATGTGCAGCACGACCACCGCCTCCTCCACCTGTGCCTCCTCCTCCTCCCTTGCTCTCTCGCCCTTCGCTCTCCTCTCCCTTCTGCCTCGCTCCATCCCGCCATGTCCCCCTGCTGCTGTGTGTCCTTTAAATCTCCCTCCCCGGCCTGTGTTGTTGCTCGTTGCCTGAAAATACCCATAGATGGCCTAAGGTAAAATACGAGGAACGGTTAAGTTCATGTTTAGCAGGATGTATTGAAGATACTGATCATATTCTATGGTATTGCCCATTTTATGAGGAGGCAAAGACTCATTTTCTCAAACCTCTGACAATCCATATTATGTCATGGCCAGATCAATGGAAGACCATTTGGATTTTGCAGCAGGAAACAGTAACATTTTCGTCTACCTTGGGCAATTTTATGATAAATATGGAGAAGATTAGGAATCCGAAAGGTCTCAATACACAGGGTATTTTCAGACGTTACGAGATCACAGTCAATCACAGTGGGTATTTTCAGATGTTACGTGGTCAATGTCAACCACAGTCAATTCCCTGTGGTGGCTTGGACCACGTAACGTCTGTTGGGGGGAACGGATGTTCCCCCCAGATGTTACCATGGTGGGGAATCACATTCACCACGCGAGCGGCCGAAGCGGTGGGACCGGAGGCC
>QEPC01002784.1:1721994-1735724 GCA_003113815.1 Sphenodon punctatus
GACCACCAATGTTAGATCTTTTTCGGTGGCCGTCCCTGTGCTGTGGAATTCACTCACGTAGGAGACTTGGTTAGCTCCCACTCTCCTGCTGTTTCGGCATGTGTGTAAGACCTGGCTGTTCCGTCAGGCTTTTGGCGAGGGGTAGGGGTGGGTTGGGGGGTTTCCCCACATTGTATTCTATTTTTAAATTGTTTAAACATTTTTTTTTACTGACTGTTGTTCACCGCCCCGGGCTGCCCTGTGGGCAGGAGGGGTGGGATATAAATTTTAAATAAATAAAATAAAATAAATTTAAAAAAATTATAATGAGAATGTAAGAACAGTCATACTAGGTTAAACCAAAGGTCCATGTGGCTCAGCATCCTGCTTGTGATGGTGGTGCTGGTTGTTTCAGAGGAGTGCGGTTATAAAAGGAGTTTGCTCCCAGTTGCCAGCAGTCAGAAGTCTTGTCCCCTGACCAACTCGGCTAATAGAGAATGTCTGTAATGGGCTGCAATGCCTAGAACCCACAGGTTTGGCAAGGACATTTCTATAACACAACAACACCTGTGAAGTTTCTCTGGCCTGTAGATTGCTATCTCTTGCTTTTAGCCCAAACTATAACAAATAAAAATGTATCTCACTTTACCCGACAGAATAGCTGACTTTTCATTATTCCTTTCCTGTAACATTTTTACATTTTCTGGATAATTTGGATTCATATCAAAAGCATTTTTTGGGGGTTGTTTATTTTTATGGTTTTTATTTTTAGCCTGCTACTTCTTATCCTGTCCAAAGGCCACTGTTAGCAACTGCATGGAATGCATTGAGCATTTTCCAATAGTCTGTGTTTACATGCCTCCTCCAAAACGGCCCAGGGGCCAGGGCACTTTGATGACAACCTCAACAAATATATTGAATTTCAATATGGAGCATGGTTGCTTTTTTTTTTTTTTTTTAAACTCTTGCATTCCACGAGGCCATTTACAGTTTGACAATACTCCAATCATTGTTTGCTATTCTAGCAAACTGTTAAATAGTTTATGTGATATTAGATCACCTTGCTCTCTCTGACTGTAGTTGTCATGTTACAAAACGCAAAGGAAACCTGTTCTTAAAATCAGGATTGTCCAGCAGACCTGGTAAAATTCTCCCTTTGCTGAAGTCCCATTTTCTCCATTGATGTCAAAGGAGCCAGGATTTCACACTATATCTTACCTTTAGAAAGCACCAAAAGTGCTTTCTTTCAGTGCTTCTTTTAAACTCAGAATTTCAGTCACATCTAGGTCCCAATCAAAGCTCTGCATGCACGCCCTAGACACACAGTACACACACATACTGGCCACGCTTGGTGTGCTCATGGTGTGTGTATGGCACACACCTGTTCTGCACCATGTACACACCATGCGCACAAACAATGTGAACTTGGTGTGCATATGCACACTGTGCATGGTGCACATGAGACCTGGGATTGGGCCATAGAAAACAAGAACAAATATATGCTACATTTTAATAAAAAACAACACACATTTTTCATAAGTCTGAGATTTAACATCAAATTTATTGACCTTTGAGAAAATGCCGAAAGTTCAAGTTGTTTTCACACACATTGAAGTGGTGGACTTGAAAAAACTGGCAATGGCAATTTCAGGTTATGTACTGGAAATTCAGCCCCACCCCCTAAAATGCAGATTCCTCTCAGAACAATTAGGACAGTTACAAGGTTACCTCTCACTCTTCTGCTCCATCCTGGCTGGAGTGGCCTCAAAGCTGCAGTTTGTCTGACCCCTGCTCAAGGAACCATCTCTTGCTGTTGACTCCCTTGCATGCTGCTATCATCCTGTCTCTAACCTTCCCTTTTTAGGGAAGGTTATTGAACAGGTTGTTGCCTCACAGCTTCCAGCGCACTTCGATGCTACTGGATTCCTGGACCCTTGTCAGTCAAAATTTCATACAGGACATGGCACATGCGCTTGTGGCCTTGGTTGGTGATCTTCACTTGGAAATCAACAAGGGTAATTGTTAGGGGCGGGCCCGGTACCGGTACCGGTACACCGGATTTTACCGGTTACCGGTTTCACAAAAACCGGATTCCCGGATTGAATCCGGTATACCGGTACCGGATTTATTGCATTGGTTTCAATGGGCCGGTGTGTCCCCATTGAAACCAATGCAATCAATTAAAATTAATTCCCTCCCCCTCCCAGGCTGCGCGGGTGGAAGGGGGGACACCCCCCACCCACCCTGCCCAGCCTGGCTTTTTGTTGTAAAAGATAGAACAGCAACAGAGTGAGACCCCGAGGCGAGCCCCCCCCCCAGCACCAGCGGCCGCGGCGTCCCCGCAGCCGCAGGTAAGTATGACCCGATCCCTGGGGGGGGTGGGGGTGTTTAACACCCCCACCCCCCCCAGGGATCACCCCTACAGCGCGCTTGCCGCTTACCTTGGGGAGCTCCGGCGGCGGCGGGCGGCCCGGCGGCTTCAGCGCCGGCTGTGGCTGCCGGCTTCAGGACGTTCTAGGCCTTCCGGTGCACTTCCGGGTTTCACCGGAAGGCCTAGAACGTCCTGAAGCCGGCAGCCACAGCCGGCGCTGAAGCCGCCGGGCCGCCCGCCGCCGCCGGAGCTCCCCAAGGTAAGCGGCAAGCGCGCTGTAGGGGTGATCCCTGGGGGGGGTGGGGGTGTTAAACACCCCCACCCCCCCCAGGGATCGGGTCATACTTACCTGCGGCTGCGGGGACGCCGCGGCCGCTGGTGCTGGGGGGGGGGCTCGCCTCGGGGTCTCACTCTGTTGCATCTATCTTTTACAACAAAAAGCCAGGCTGGGCAGGGTGGGTGGGGGGTGTCCCCCCTTCCACCCGCGCAGCCTGGACTCGGGGAGGGTTTTTTTTAAAAAAAACTGTTTGGCTGGGGCTTTAATTTTTTTTACATTGCAGCCATTTAAAAATGGCTGCAATGTAAAAAAACCGGAACACTGAAATCCGGTACCGGGCCGGAATACCGGGGCCGAATCCGATAATGCCGGTACGCCTGATACCGGCATTATCGGATACCGGATTGTGCCGGTTTCCCACCCCTAGTAATTGTACCATGTTGACTTTGTTAGATCTTTTGGCAGTCTATGATACAGTTGATCACAGGGTGTTATTGATACCCTTGCAGGGGTTCGTGGGACTGCTCTTGAGTGGTTCAACTCATCCTTGGCTGGAAGAACCCAGAAGGTAGTGATAGGTGGTGTTGCATCATCCCCTTGGGAGCTCCCTTGTTGGGTCCTGCAGGGTTCCATCTTGTTCCCACTCCAGTTCAATGTGTATCTGAGCCCCCTGGGCAAGATTGTTTGGAGATTTGGAGTGAAGTGTCAACTCTTTCTCTGTCTTTCATTTAACCCAGGTCCTGTAGTTTCAGTGCTTACCCAGTGCCTGGCTGCTGTTGGGGACTGGGTGTGGATGAGCCAACTGCAGCTGAATTCAGAGAACACTGAAGTGATTATGGCTGACCAATTGTAACCTAGGGGATGTAGGAATCCCTGTTATTGATGGGGTCTGGCCTCCTTTGGTCACTCAGGTTCGCAGTCTTGGGGTGCTCTTGGATCCACTGCTGCACCTGGGATGCTGGGTTGCAGCAGTGGGCACGAGTGCTTTTCACCAACTTCATCTGGTGAGCAGGCTGCAACCTTTTTTTATCAGATTCAGATTTGACCACCGTCATCCATGCCTTTGTAACCTCGAGGCTAGACTACTTCTCTATGTGGGCCTCCCTTGATGATGGTTCGGAACATGGTGGCCCATCTCCTCGTGGGTGTGGATTGTCGGAAGCACATTACACCAGCGCTCCAGAGTCTGCACTGACTGCCAATAGGTTTGTGGGCATGATTCAAGGTACTGGTTTTGACCCATAAAGCCCTAAACAGCTTGGGCCCCAGGTATCTGAAAGACTGCCTCTTCCCTTATGTTGTGTTGAGGCTTCTGAGATTGACTGGGAGCATCCTCTTGTGAGTACCATCTCCTGTGAAGTTTTCACAACAGGCACATGCAGAGAGGCATTCTCAGTAGCTGCCCCAGAATTATGGAACTCCCTCCCCTTGGAGGGAGTTCAAGCCTGCACATCTTCCAGAAGAGATGTAAGACCTTTTTGTTTGGCCCGGTGTTTGACTGGCAGGTATAGGATTGGGTAGGGTTGGGTGGTGGGGATAGGGAAAAGATTGGTGGGGGTTAGAGGATTTCAATGCTGTTTTATATGTTTTTATATTTTTTAAGTTGCCCTGAGCCTATCTGGGAAGGGGGGGGGGGAAATAAAAATTGTTATAAATAAGTAAATAAACATCTCCAGCAAATTTAGAACTGGAATTAAATAAAAAGAAAAATTCAAGAAGTGTGGCTATTAAAGAAAAGAAATCTGTTTGCTTTACATTGTTATCTGCTGACAGACTGTTAGCAGTCTCGTTTGGATAATCTAGGATATTGAAAAAAACAGCATTTATGCATGTTCATATAAGTGGCTGGGTAGTTTCTCTGTACATACATGCAGTCATTTTTCCTTTTTGATGTTGATGGGCCTTATAACTGACATTTGATGTTTCTGTTCTGACTTTTAAATAGATCACCATGAAGGAGGGCCCCCTTCAAATGGTCTTTAGAGCGGTAGGCAGATGGCAGAATAAACTGACTCCCAGCTGCCTCCCTTGAGAAGGGCACGTTTCCTTGTGGATAGTGCAGCCCTCCAGCAACCGAGTCTGTTTTAGGCCCTTTCTTCTTATTGCCCTTCCTGGAGTGATTCCAGGTGCCCAAATGAAATTTTGCCTGGTATAAGGCAGAAGGACTGCCTCCTGATACTTCCTACCCTGCCCTCCTCTTCCCAAGCACAGGAAGGGACAGGAACCCTCTGTCCTGGCTCCATTATCTTCTATTTCCTGCCACTTCAGACTCTGGATTGCAATGTACTGAAGGGAGCCGCATTAGCAGCAACAGTCATATCCTCGACCTGATCTTCGGCTCTGGCCTTGAGGCGGGGGGTCCGGTTGTGGGGGAGGTGACAGCGGTGCCCTTGTCGTGGACGGACCATTACCTCCTTCAGGCCGGTCTTTTAGCGCGCCCCCTCCAGAAGGGGAAGGGACCAGTTAGGATGGTCCGCCCTCGGAGGCTGATGGAACCCCAGCGGTTCCAGGAGGTCCTGAGGGAACTTACCCTGGATGTGGACGGTCACTCTGTGGATGAGCTGGTCCGGCATTGGAACATCTTGCTGGAGGAGGCCATTGACAGGGTGGCTCCGAGGCGCCTTCTGCCTGGGTCTCGTCACCGCAGGACTCCTTGGTTTACTGAGGGCCTGCGGTGTATGAAGCGTATGGGCAGGAGGCTAGAGCGACGCTGGCGTCGGACTCGGTCTGTCTCCGATCGTCTTCTCCACAGGGCCCATTTGCGGTCCTATGTGGAGGCTGTGAGGACGGCGAGGAAGGAATTCCTCGCCGTCCTCATAGCGTCTGCGAAGTCGCGTCCAGCGGAGCTCTTTCGGGTGGTGCGGGGGCTGGTGAGTCCGGCCTCCCTCCGCCTGGATGGGGACTTGTCCCGGGCCCGCTGTGAGGAGTTTGTCAACTACTTCGCAGACAAGATCGCTCGGATTCAGGCCGATTTCGACGCTGGGTTAACAGCAGTAGGGGAAGAGAGCGGGGGGACGGAGGGTCCGTCTGTTCCATCTTTATGGGGCGAGTTTCAGGAAGTGACGTCAGCCGATGTGGTGGATGTCCTGGGGTCTGTGAGGGCCACGTGTTGTCAACTAGATCCATGCCCGTCCTGGTTGGTAAAAGCTTCCGGGGAGACATTGGGGACGGTGCTGGCGAGGGTGGTGAATGCGTCCCTTCGGCAGGGGAGGTTGTCGCCTTGCTTAAAAGAGGCTGTGGTGCGCCCCCTGCTGAAAAAACCATCGTTGGACGTAGACGCGCTCGCCAGCTACCGACCTGTCTCTAACCTTCCCTTTTTAGGGAAGGTTATTGAGCGGGCAGTGGCGCTCCAGCTCCAGGGTCATCTAGATAATATCGGGCTCCTTGACCCTTTTCAATCTGGGTTCCGCCCCGGCTATGGCACCGAGACGGCGTTGGTGGCCTTGGTGGACGACCTCCGCCGGGAGATGGATGCGGGATGTTCGACATTTCTCATCCTGCTCGATCTCTCGGCCGCTTTTGACACCGTGGACCATGGGCTGCTGTTGAGACGACTGCGTGACCGGGGGGGTCTGGACGGGACTGTTCTTGAATGGTTCCGTTCATTCCTCTCGGGGAGGAGCCAGCGGGTGGTGTTGGGGGAGGAAACATCGAGCCCCCGCGCCTTACCGTGTGGCGTTCCGCAGGGATCGATCTTGTCTCCATTATTATTTAACATCTATATGCAGCCCTTGGGGGAGGTCGTGAGAGGGTTCGGGGTGCGATGTCACCAGTATGCTGATGATACTCAGCTGTACCTCTCGTTTTCTACCGACCCAGACCCTGCTGTCTCGGTGCTATCCCAATGTTTGGAGGCCGTGGCGGATTGGATGCGGCGGAGCAGACTGAAGCTCAACCCAGATAAGACGGAGGTGATGGTGGTGGGGAGGGCGAAGGGGGTGGTGGCCCCCCTGATTGGGGGGGTTTGCCCCCCTGTAGCTCAGCAGGTCCGGAGTCTGGGGGTCATATTGGACGCAGACCTGCGGCTGGAGCGGCAGGTGGAGGCAGTCGCTAAGGCTGCCTTCCGCCAGCTTTATCTGGTACGTAGGCTGCGTCCGTATGTCTCTGGCCCGGACCTGGCCTCCCTCATCCATGCCTTCGTCACCTCGCGGCTCGACTACTGTAACGCGCTCTACGTGGGGCTTCCCTTGTTCTTGGCCCGGAGGCTGCAGCTGGTGCAGAATGCGGCGGCCCGTCTTCTTACGGGGACGGGTCGCCGGGAGCACATTACACCGGTGCTCCGAGCGCTGCACTGGCTGCCGATAGTGTGCCGGGCCAAGTTCAAGGTCCTAGTAATGATCTATAAAGCCCTATACGGCCTTGGCCCCTCTTACCTTAGGGACCGCCTCGCCCTTCGCGCCCCGGAACGGCTCCTGCGGTCTGCCGGGGGTGCCCTCCTGGAGGTCCCCCGTGTTAAGCGGGGGGCCACGATGAAGCGGGCATTCTCGGTGGTAGGGCCGCGGCTGTGGAACTCCCTTCCGGAGGAAGCTCGCCTGGCCCCAAGCCTTTTGACATTTCGGCGGAACTGTAAGACCTGGCTGTTTGCCCAGGCCTTTGGGGGGGGGGGGGGGGTGAGTTTTAATCCCCCACTTATATATTTATTTATGCACACTGCCCTGTTTTATTGATGTATTTTATATTGTATTTTAAATGTTTTAAACTATTTTTATTGTTGTTAACCGCCCCGAGCTGCTTTGCAGGATGGGGCGGTATAAAAATCTACAAAATTATAAATTATTTATTTATAAAATTATTTATAACGAGGTTGGAATGGGCCCTGGTGCAGAAGATGGAATGGCGATGCATCGGCAGTAGGGAGTGTTGAACCCCAGCCCCCCAGGTTCATGGGCCCCAGTACAGCTGCACTCCCTGTCCCTATTATGGTTACAGCTATGGGAACAGTGGCAATAAGGTGAGAGAGGGGATCCTCAGAACAGAGCCCTGCTTCATCAGGTTCAGAAATTTGGTCTGAACTGGGTCCGAGCCCAACTAAATTGGACCCAATCTGAGCCCGGACCGATACAGTTGGGCTCTTGTGAACAATGTGTCTGGGTGACCTCGCCCGAAGAACGTGGTGACATCACAGTACTTCATAAGGGGCGATGCTAAGTTATGAAAGGGGTCAGAATAAGGCATTGCCCTTGCCCCTTGCCTATGCGGCCATGCTCCCTAAAGAGCATGTGACATGATCATAGTGCTTTTTAGGAGGTTAGACATCCCACAGCTAGGGAACATGACCTGGCCTGAGTGACGTGAGCAGAGAGTGCATCTGACCAGTTGGATCTTACTGGGGCAGGCTGGCCACGGATCTCTACCGTTCCCTCCTCCTTCTTCTACTGGCTCTTCCCCACCCCTCTCCCCTCAGCTTCCTGTTTGTTCTTCTTCTCCTTCCCCACTGCCAACTGCTACCTCCTGCTCAGTGTGTGCCAGGGCAGCGGGTGCGGTACTAGAGACAGAGGTGCTTTTTACATGAGACGCACCCACTCATGTCCACACAGATCCACTGCATGGGCATGAGTGGGTGCCACCTGTGTGACTGCTGTGGTGTGTGTGCATGTGCTCGCTTCTGCAAAACACACATGCCCACCCACCTTCACCCATCGCCCACTCAAGTGGCCACTCAAGTGGCCAAAACGGCGATCACTCAGTGAATGGGGGATGCATGGGGATGCCTGGGGGATCGGTGTGGGCCTGTGTACACTCCCCCCCTGCACCGCCCATGCTGCCATGCGCATACCCATCCCCCCTCAGCCATGACCCGTTTAAAAAGGGCCAGAGTGGCAACACAGCATTGTGTTCTGTCAAAGTCAAACTTTAATTTAAATGCATTAGCCATCAGCTCTCATGCAAGGTAAGAGATAAAAAACAAAGCATCGTAACAGGCATAGTAAAAGGCATACACTTCCAAGTGTCAATATTTCAGTAGAATGAGGTCTAAGGCCTTTTTTACATGGACGCCGCTGTGGGCCTGTTGCATGGAGGTGGGTGGAGATGGGTGGGTGAGGACACCCACCAGACACCCATTGGTGTTGAGCAGGGAGACGTTTACACAGACACCGCTGCAGGGGATTGTGGGAAAGAAGGGGATGGACCGGCACACACCCATCGGGCACCCACTCACCCAGGGCAATATCGAGCAAACACCCATAAAGTTTACATGGACCACCCTTGCTTACTTTTCTACTAAAGGGTCAGTCCTATCACAAGTTTCTGAGTCAGTACTGACCCCTTAGTAGAAAAGTAAGCAAGGGGCAGACGGCTTGGCAAACAATTCAGGTGCAGGAGTGAATGGAGAGTACTCCTGATAGTGGAAAGGATTAAGTTCCCTAGAATTGAACATGATCCTAGGAGGTAGATACTTTAAAGCATCACCCTGCGCTTTGAAAAGGAAAAGTTCCACTGGTCTCTCAAGACTGCCTTGTTGGTTGCCATCACGTGTGAGCTACTGGGCCTGCCTTCCCCACAGCTGTTAGCCCCCAGTTTCCTGGCATTGGCCACCACTGTGGCTTGCTGCTGGCTCCTTCACGTCACTGCATCCCCCTGTACAGACTCCAGGACAGATATGTTCTGTTAAGGGTATTTATTTAGGAACTATTTACAGGGGGTGAGGTCAGGTCTTACGGTGTCTTCCCTGTCCCCTCTTTACAGCACCACCAGGGGATGGCTCTCTGCAGGCCTTGGCAACTGCTGCCCTCTGTGACCGTCAGCTGCCTGGCCCAGCTCTCCTTCCTGCACCGGCCGCTCCACTGCTGGGTCTGGTGGTTGTTCCTGTGGCTAGGACACTCAGCACTAGAGGTAGAGGTTAGGTTACCCATTTTCTGTGCCCCCGTTCTTGTGCTCCCATAGGCCTCCCTGTGTCCATCACTATCACTACCTCCCATGCTACCTTACAGCCCTTCTTCATGGCTGGGTGGGTACTGTGTCCCGTGTTTTCCCCTCCCCCCATGTCGGTTGGCCACCACTTGTTCTCCATGCTTACCTGCGCATGTGGAGTGGCCCGCCTTGGCGGTTGGGTTGCTGGGGGTAACTGGGGGCTAACTATCTCCATCCATTGCCAATCGCAAAGGATCCCTGGCAACTGGCCAAGTGCCGGGGGGGGGAGATATAACCACGAGTGGGCACCTGTAATGCAGTGAGCCTGCATACTTGCCTGCATACTTTCTTGGCAGATGCAAAATTCCTGTAGCCTTTGGAGCTATTATCCAAGCAGGAATACAAGAGACTCTTATGCACCCACCTAGAGGCATCACACCTTTTTCTTTCAGCTGCCTCCCTAGTCTGCAGAATAAGGAACTCTAAGCTGCCATTTAATTTACCAATGCGGATGAACCGAGTAACAAACACTACCCGTCCGATCTTCACTCGGTTACCCATTTTCACAATTTCAGTGCATTTGGGTTAACTGATTTGGTTTGTCTGATTTGTTTGGTCATTTGGGTTGTTCATTTCAGCCATTTCCCATTTTTGCCATTCATTTTCCACCCTCATTTTCATTGTTCCTGGTGAAAACAAAGAGAAACTGGAACTGAATGAAATCAATAAATCGAGCAAACTGAAATTGTAAAAAAAATCAGTTGCTCAAATTTTTTTACAAATGTCATTTTGGGTTGACTAAAACCTGCTCAGAATCTAACCCCACAAGCAGTTATTCTGAAGATCATTTCACTTCTAATTTGGACTCTGGTCTCCCAGATCCAACATGTTATCCAGTAGGCTTCAACTTGAACAAGCTGGAAGGGAAATGTCACAAACCCACTCTGAGGAATAAAACCCAGAACTCTAGTTTACATGGATTTCGAGATGCAAAATTATGCAAGGACGTAGAAGTCCTTTCTGCAGATGCAGAGGTAGGTTTGAAACAGAAACATATGCACAAAACCAGACTGCATGCTGAGGGGAAAGTTTATAGGGTATGCTGCTGGCAGCACACTCAAAGAAACTTCAGGATGGCAATTCTGCTGGTGCCAGGGGCATCACTTTATTGAATGGACCACCCTAAGAAGGCATGGGGCCCAATTCCCAGTGGCTGGGTATAGAGCTGAACCAGGGCACATGGATTCCCCCCCCCCATCCCTCCACCCGCTCATGGCCCCCGTGCAGCTACATCACTTATCCCTATTGTAGATACAGCCTTGGCTGGCACACAGCAGATGCCCCTGTTCTGACTTTCTCTGGAATTAAGGAGATGTACAGTGAAGGGACAAGTAGAGAGGAATAGTTAGGGCCTTCATGTTGGGACTGGGATTTGGAAGAACTGCTTCAGGGAGGTGGGGTCAGGGGCCAAGGTTTACAAAGTCTGAGAACAGGGTTTATGGGGGTCAGAGAATCAGATTTCTGTGTAGTCAGAGACCCCACAAAAAGAAAATTTTGACACCAGTCCACATTTTGGTCTCTTGCGCGCCACTGAAATACAAATAGTAAATAACAATAACAGACCTATTCACCACAGTGGGCTTACATACCAACTGAGTTCATGGGCCTATTTAAGTCTAGGCCAAACCACTGTAAATTTCCTTTATTTTGTATTAAAGAAAAGCCACCCCCATTATGCTCAGCATGGTTGCTTGAAACTCCTCACTGTGTGAATTTTGACATCTCTTTTGTCAAAAGAAATTACTGTAATTAAAACTGACATTTGGGGGTTTCCTGTGGAAGGTGGTCATGGGGCTAAAATATACATGCTGCTTCCTATTGCCAGCAGTGTAAACGCCCAGCATGGAAGACTGCAAAAAGCAGGTTTGTCCAAAATGTTTCTTTAAAGGTTACATCCTAATGAACTGTAACATTTGGGACTGAATTCTAGTATTTAGACACACTTGTAACTTAGAAGCATGCAGAGGGCAGACCACATCACAGAGACCCCCCCAGGATGCAACATCCCCTCCCCCCAGCAGTAGGCGCTCACATCACATTCCCTCTTCCCTCCCTATTTGGTACTGTTTTTCTGCCCACGTAGAGGATCTCTGCTCTGTTTAGACAGAATATTTATAATTTGTGGCTATTTTGATGACAAAATAGGCCCAATAGATCATGGGCCGTTTTTACATGGATGCCACCCACCCACCTGAGATTTTAGGTTGTTTTTAATTGTATTTCAGTTATGTATTTTAAAATGTTGTTAGCCGCCCCGAGATGCTTATAGCAGGAGGGGGGTGGCATATACATTTTAATAATAATATAAATAAATAAATAACACATAAACCAAAGCAACTGCAACACTAGTCCTGACTCAAAGTTTGCCAACTGCTGGTTTGCAGTCCGCCAACTCATTTCCAGTTATCAGACTGTTTCCATCATGACTTTTCAAGGTTAGACTCAAAACCTAGACCTGGCTGTTATTGCCTCCCAAATTTGCCATGATACAAGACGTACAACTTGTATAATAAACGAGGGCCGAGCTTAGCATGTGTGGGGTTGAGGGTGAAGAGAAAATGCAGGGTCCCTGGCAGCTCTGCCACCTCCAGGGCACCTTCCGCACAGGCCAAGAGGTGGTCGTGTTTGAAGCCCCACTAGGAGGGGGTGAGAGGGAGCTGCCCTGGTGAAAATGGGGACAACTGCAGGGCCCCCTACAAGTAGAGAAAATAGTGGGGTTTGGAGAGTTTGCTCCAGGTCACCCTGTGGTAAGGCCAGCTCTGTAATAAACTTGTGTCTTAATTACCAAATTAATATGGCAGCTCCTTCCCTTTTATTTCTGTTTGATTAGGTAAGTTCATTTTGAAAATACCATTGACGGGACCACAGTATAGATAATAGGTCAGATTTGCAACTCACTGCAAGCAGGAAAACTCAAGTGGCTTCAAAAAGCTGAGCCAACATACATCAGCTGTGAATCTGGCCCTACATGTTTTCCTGCCTTCTGGCCTGAACCTGCTCACCTTTTCCTCCTAAATCAGTTCACTGAAATCACATGGTCATCAGGATGTGACACTAAAACTACAAAAACATTTTTTCATATTCATAAAAATATTTGTCTCAGATGTTAAACACTTTATTTCAGCTTTCAGCCTTGATTAAGCACCTGGGGCTGAAAAGCACTATTTTCCTTCTGAAAAGAAGACTTGCAGATCAACAAATTCAAGTAGAGAATGCCTCTTTAATGACCCAGAGGGTAGCCCCAGAGTATGTTCCATTTAATTCTCTCAGCGCAGGGTCTTGCTATTTATTTGTCGGGCCTGACTCTGGGAGAAGACAAGTCTTCACGAGGTTTTGCTGTAATGTTTTCCCCTCTGCTCTATTGGAAAGTCGCTTCACTGGTATTCCCAGGGAAGCGAGATGTCCTTTTTGTGACTTGAAAAAAATAGACTCTGTTAGCCATATCTTATTTTACTGCCCGATGCTTTCTGGCTTGAGGCAAAAATACTTGGGCAAAGTCCAAGGGACTCAGGATGGTTGCTCTTCTGATCATGTGTTGCAAAGGTTCCTGAGCCTACTTGATTCAGAGCTCACTAGGGCTGTGGCAACTTTTAGCAGTGCCGCTATGTATTTGAGGTGGGATATGTTTGAAGCAAAGAAATGACTTTTCCCTAAATGTTTTGGGGAATTTTTTATCTTTATTTTTATATTAATTTATATACCCCATTCCAATTCTTGGATCTGACCCATGGCTCCAGTCTCTCCTCTCAAGCACAGAAGGTAAGGGCCTGGGGAAGAAGGAAGCAGAGATGAAGGCCTGCGGAGTTTGTACTAATTTCGAAAGTGGCCATACCTCCCAACAGTCCCACCTGAGGGGTTTGTGGGAAAATCCCACAGTCCCACATTTGACAGGCAATATGAGACTATGGCCCTTTTTAAATGGACCTGGAGGCGCCGTGGTGTGGGGGGATGCGGCGCATGTACGGTCTGTCCCACAGACACACACCCACTTCCTCCCATCTCCAACCATCTCCACGCACAGAGGCACCTCCGTTTCCCCCAATGCCTCCATGCGTGGGCAATGGGTGGAGATGGGTGAAGCCCAGGAGCGTGCATGTACCCCCACCGATCCCCACCGGCGGTCACATGGACGCCCTCCATTCGCCCACCCAGGCGTCCATACAAGTGTATGAGCATGTGGGGGGGGGGGGG
>QEPC01002784.1:1766977-1819916 GCA_003113815.1 Sphenodon punctatus
GGTCAGGAAGAAGGAGGAAGTCCAGTAGGAGCTTCCTGGGCACATCCCACCTGGGAGGGGGCTTAGAAGCAGAGATCAGGAAAGGTAAAGTGACACTTACACTAACTCACTATCTCTACTCCCAAATGCCCCTAGTGGTCATTAGGGTTTGTTGGTGCAAAAGGTGATGTCATCTGGAGCTGTTTTTCCAACAGGACCGGTGCTGTTTAATGTATATATTCATGATCTGGAAAGGGGAGTAAGGAGTGAGGTGATCAAATCTGCAGACAATACCAAGTTATTCAAGGTAATTAAAACACAAGCAGACTGTGAAGAAAGACTGTGTAGGAGGATCTTGTGAGACTGGGTATCTGGGCATCTAAATGGCAGATGAAATTTAATGTGGACAATTGCAAAGTGATGTATATAGGGAAAAACAATCCAAACTTTATGTGCACAATGCTGAGTTATAAATAAGGAGTTTACCACTCAGAAAAAGGACCTTGGAGTCATTGTGGATAATACACTGAAATCCTCAGCTCAGTGTGTAGCGGCTGTTAAAAAAAGGAAACAGAATGTTAGGGATTATTCATAAAGGGATAGAGAATAAAACTGAGACTATCATAATGCCACTATCTATGGTGTGACTGCACCTTGAATACTGCGTGCATTTGTGGTCCCCAATCTCAAAAAAGATATAGTTGAAATAGAAAGGTGCAGAGAAGGGTACCAAAAATGATAATGGGTATGGAATGGCTCCCCTGTGAAGAAAGGCTGAATAGGTTGGGGCTCTTCAGCCTGGAGAAGAGATGACTCAGAGGGGATATGATAGAAGTTTATAAAATGATGAGTGGTGTGGAACACGGTAATAGGGAGCAGTTATTTACACTCTCAAATAGTACTGGAACTAGAGGACACTCCATGAAACTAACACAGGTAGCAGATTTAAAACAAATAAAGGAAAGTATTTTTTTCACTCAGCACACAATTAAGTTGTGGAATTTGTTGCCAGAAGATGTGGTCAAGGCCAATAGTATAAATGGATTTAAACCTGCTATCTGTTAGCAGATTTAGCAAGGGTTGGATACGTTTTTGGAGGATAGGTCCATTAGCAGCTATTAGCCAGGTAGGTTTGGGGAATATAACCTTTTACTGTCAGGAACTGGGAGTGAACAACAGGGAATGGATTGCCCCATAGTGACCTGTTGGGTACTTCCTCTAAGCGACCACGATTGGCCACTGTCAGAAAAGTGCTGGGCTTCATGGACCTTTGGTCTCACCCAGTACGGCACTACTTATGTTCTTTTATTCACTTCTGCTGTGATAGACAGTGAGTGTAGCAGACCACCCTAAGTGGTCGCAGGATGCAACCCCTGTAGGATGGAGCAAAAGGACACCTGCAGCCCCCAAAAGATTAATATGGTACTGGTTTAACTGAGTTGGCTAACTGAGTCAATGGGGGATGGTTGAGTGCTCCCAGCTAGAACAGGAAACAAACTACTGTTTGGCTGAGGTCAATAGTCAGCAATAGCAGGAGGGGATCAGGTGGCTAGAAGTTTTGCCAGGACCTTGACGTACAGGGCTTTTCCTGGAGGTGGCGGGCAAGTGGGCTGGGGTAGAAAGATGCACAGCTTGAGATCCAGAAGGGTCACCTAAACCATAGAGGCTGGAATCCAGGAAGGGTGCTTCACATGGCATTTTCACATGGATACAGGGGTGCACAACTCCTGTAGTGAGTCTGGGGGTGCACCACCACATCTGCCCGCTTGCAGCCAGGCCTGGGTCCATTTTAAATGAACCTGGTGGCTGTGGGGCCCATAGTCCCGCCTGTGTGGTGCCCTCCCCATTAGCATTGTAGGTGCATTTCCTGTAACAATATGGCATTTCTGGGGCAAGCCATGGCTGAGAGAAGGGTTGTAGCGGACGTCTGCTGGGCAGACATGGCAGTCCTGCCAACTTTGCTGGTAGTGCTCCGCAATGTTCTGGGGTACTGCCAGCAGGGCAGCTCCAGAGCAGGAACAGCATGCCCTGCCTCTGCTCCGCCTCTACATCTAGCACGCTGCCTTTAAATGGAGGGCCTGCCCAGTAGTGAGGTGGGGCAGGTGTCCATGTGAAGTCACCCATAGAAAGAAGACCCCAGCTTGAGATGGATACATTTTGAGTGAGTTTTATTGTATTTATATCTGTATGTTTCTCATATCTGTGTTTATGTCATGGTGGCTCTTCATTTATTCATACATATAATCAGATCTATAAAACTATATGCATAATTCGCTAGCCAGGCATAAAAAACTATTAACCAGGATGGGACTTGCAATGGAGGACTGAGCCCACGGCTCTGTATACTTTTTTTCAATTGGCAAGTTGATTTTTATAGTCATGATTTTTTATATCCCCACCCATGCTGCTGCATGGAGCAACCTGTGTTTTCACTGGTTGCTTTGTGCAGGGGCAGTGGGTGGAGGTGCATGTTTTGCAGGAGCCCGTACGCCTGCCCACCCACCACCCCGTTTAAACGGGTGTTTCTCATTTTAAAAGGGCCATAGTGAGGTGGGTATTCATTGGACTATTAAATTATCCATTACACCTGTAATATTTAATATCCATTATAACAGTTGTGGCATGGTCTTGAAGGGGCATGGTTCCCTGAGCAACTCTAATAACCTAAATTGCTAGGGCACTACTGACAGCTTGCTGAGGCACAGCAACGTGTCCTGCACAATAGTGGGAACCCCACTGATTTCGGTGTTGTGGGGCTGATCCTAAACTCACGCATGCATGAGTGAGGTTTGTGCGCTGGCTGTATGTGGGTTGTGTGCACACCACATTCCCTATACATAACGATGCATGTGGGTTGTGTGCACCCTTTTGTGCCATGTGCACAGTTTAGAATTGGACCCAATAGTTCTAACACTTGGATATCAATTAATTTTAAATTCTTTCTCTACAGTGTACGCTGGCCCATATAATTGGGGCAGCGATGGGAACCCTCTGGCACACAGGCTAAGTATGACCTCACATCTCTTTAAATATGGGTGACAATAGACATGCAATCACCACAACCACTCCCACACCCAGGGGTGTTTGGAAGATGGTGGTTGCCACCCTTCAGGCTGGGTTGGCGCACAAAATAAATGTGTACTCAACCAGGCTGGACAGTGAGCCCTCCCCCACCCCACCTCTGATGGGGGAACAGAACAAATGCATGACAGGTGGCCCTGTCCCAAGCACACCCCCAGCGCCCCACCACCCACCATGGTGGGCAGCTATGACAGTCAATCACAAGCAGCCATGGTGGTTGGCCATGGTGGACCCTATCCCTGGTGGGGATGGGGTCATACATGCTGGCCTGCTATGGCCCGGCTGGTGGCTCTTGGCCCAGACAGTTGGCCCAGGATCATCTGGGGGACCAGTTGCAAGTCAGCCACCTACATGGATTGGGACAGCATCAGGCCCACATCTTGCGGCCTGGAAACAGATGTCTGGGTGAGTCTCTGGCCCAGGCGGGCCATAGCAGGCTATAGCAGACCATAGCAGGCCAGTGTCACATCTATTATCACCTCCATGCATCACAATAGCTTCCCCATGACTGTCATTGATGTGGCTGTGGTGGGCCCTGGCTCATGTCCCAATGATACCCCCCCCAAGGGCAAGGGGGCAGGGTGACCAGGGTTGGGGCAGGGCTTGCTGATGGAGGCAGTGCTGCCCGAGCCTCCTCTCCCTCTCTGGAGTGGCAGCAACCCTGCCAGGTAGGAAATTTTAGGAGTGGGTGGTGGGAAGGGCAGCATTTCATCCTTGTCCACTCTGAAAACTTTCTTCTTGGCAAGGCCCTTTACAAGTGTGCAGGCTACTTGCAAATGGGCCCCTGTAGTCCAGGGTTGGGCTTGACTGAGATGCCTCACTTCATGGTAGCTACACCCCGTGTAGCCTATTGCCAGAGGTGGGATTGCCCAGGGTGGGCAGGGAGGGCTCCCTTTCTCAGGCCCAGACTTAGGGGCAGGTCCTCTAGGCCCGGGCCTTGGGTGGCATTTTCTGGGGGGAGCGGCAATTGCACCACCCGCTCGTTTATTATTATTTTTTCTCCCTGCATGACTGGAGGCTGCTGCCACAGTCAAACCCTGCTGCCTGGGTCCCCATCCCTCACCTGCCTCTGCCGTCTCTAGTAGTGCAGCATCAGCAGGAGTAGCAGTGGGACACCAGGCTGGGAGACAGATAAAGCTGTCTGTTTACAAACAACTCCTCCCCATGTGAGTGATCAAAAGGTTGTTGCTTTGTAAAGAAGGTTCTTCGAGATGGAGTCTAACATTCTCACAACTGGGTTGTACATGCTCACCCTATTCAAATACTAGACAAGGTGATGGTCTCGAGCTCCTCTAGTATAAAAATCACTTTCCCCCTCATAATGACAGTTCCTTCCAACCCTTTCTAGGAATACAAGAAAAAAAATCCATGCGGGGCTGGAAGAGTGGTGGTTGTGAGAATGTTAGGAGCCATCTTGAAGAACCTTATTTACAAGGCAGCAACCTTCTGTTCTTCTTTGAGTGGCTCCTCACAGACTCTTTTTACATGGCTCCGCCAGGTCGTGGGGGAGTCCGTGGACGTTCCAGTGCATGGGAGGGGACAATCCCCACTCATCTGCACCCACGGAGCAACCGCCATTTCCCCTGGTTGCTCCATCCATGAGAACGAGTGGGGGGGTGAGTGGGGATGCATTAGGTGGGCACACGCATGCACCTCCATTCACTGTGGGTGCGTGCACCGTGTCGTTCACATGGGACTCCCCCACCCATGAACACGCAGCATGGAGGTGGGGCTTGGCTTGTGGATGGGGCTTGTGGCAGGGCTTGGCTTGGGGGTAGCAGTCTGAGAAGGGCCTAGGGGTGTAAAATTCCTAAGTCCGGCCCTGCCCTTGCTTCCTGCCAGTGTGTAAATTCTAGCATAGGCTGAAGCTGAAGTCTGCATGGCAGGCACACAGAGACGGACTGCTGCTTCCCACCAAACAGCTGCTTAGCAGGGAGCAGCCAAAGCCCTACCCTCACCTTTCTTTCTTTTTGGTGTGACCCACTGGCCAATTTTAAATTACCAGTTTACCTTGGTCCCAGACAACAAAGGTTCTCCACCCCTGCTATAGGAGTTTCCATGACCTAGCTGAAACGTGCTCCACACCCTATCATTCTTATAGTGTGAGTCCAACACACATGCAGTCCTATCCGTGCAGACTTGTGTAGCAAATGAGGCTACAGATTATCTATTTTCAGTCACAAGCAGGTAATCTGATCAATACTATTATTTGGTCCCACAAATGGATGTGAAAGTGGATGTGGCTTTATGTCCTCTCAATGTTTCTATTTCCAAATTTAGAATGAACAGGAATAAATACATGCAGTAGAATAGAAACACATTTTATTTTGAATGCCACTGTCACACACTGTATTATTGCTGTTTATGCAGTTCCATGCAGTTGCATACTCTTAAAAGTCAATAACTGGGTGTTTCCAGTTGTAACAATAAACCCATCGCAGCTTATCATGCATTGAAATATCTCAGTCTGGTAGTTGCTCCTACATACATTCCTGCAGTTGTGTGTTTCAAGGAGCTACCAGATAGTCTCCATCGCTCTCCTACCAGCCAGTGCCATGATGATATCATGTTTCTATGGATGTTCACATCACCACAGACCAGAAGTGGGCATAGTGCATTTAATTACATGTAACAGGGACTATGTGGAAGCACTGATTATTGGGCTGTCCGTACATGTGATTTCGGGAAAAACAATACATGGTAAGCGCATAGTTGAGATCCCTCTTTTGCACAACCAGATATAACACCCAATGCGTGTTTAGCTGTGACAAGTGGTTACTGTTACATCTAGTAACACCCAGAGTGTCAGTGTAGATA
Source organism: Sphenodon punctatus (assembly GCA_003113815.1). Taxonomy (NCBI): domain Eukaryota; kingdom Metazoa; phylum Chordata; class Lepidosauria; order Sphenodontia; family Sphenodontidae; genus Sphenodon; species Sphenodon punctatus. Next base: position 1,772,855 of record QEPC01002784.1, read on the forward strand.
AGGTTAGTTGAAGAAGACATGATGAAGGCACCCTACAGAGAATGTATTGTTAGAGTTTAGGAGACACTGTCTGTGAACATCATCTGCTGCTTTCCAACCAATGGTATCATTCATGCTAGGTTTTAATATTTTCTCATGCTGCATTGTTTAATGCAGGAGTCAACACACAGGAACTTACCTCAGTTTCCTTCCACCAAAAAACCAAGGTCAGACCAAGAGCGTGGAAACAAAACGTTTGGCTGCATTTACTTTTGAAAGGTTGCTATGATGTTAGCCAAAAGAGTGGCCAATATCATTAGGGCATTTATCAATGGATGCAGGAGCATAAAAGTGGGGGCAGGGAGGAAAATGGGGCAGTCTTCCCAATTTCAGCCTCTCTTTCAGTTTCTTGAAGCTCCTTTTCTCTATTCAAGTTTCTTGGGGGTCAGTCTGTTTTCAGGCTGCAAACTCACTTCTTGTTCTTTAATCTGTGTTTGCCTTGTCCTGTAGCAATGCATTCACACAGCTATTGATTTCCCTGTATTTCAATGGCTGTCCCCTTGCACTTGGTGGCAGAGAACACAGATCACCAAGAAGCCCAGGGAGTGGTAAGGATTTCACGCAACATTTTGAATGTAAGTTTGTGTTCTAAAAGAGGGTTGTGTGGAATGACCTGTACATGGCGGGTGTGTGTGTGTGTGTGTGTGACATTTGGGGAAACCAAGGGACTGGCTCTTTCCTCCTTCACTTTTGGGCACTTACTCCTCTCAGGGGAAACAATGTAATCTCTTTTGTTAGATTCTTATACTTTACCCATCAGTTTCGTGTACAGGACAAAATACAAGTTATTCTGGACAGAAGTTCCATATTATACCCTTCACCATCTCTTAACCGAGGTTATCAATGAAGCTGTATTGATGATTGCTGGAAGGGAATCCCAGAATTGTTCACACACGTAAAAGGCACAAGAAGGCAGCTGGGGAAAAAGATGAAATGATGAGCTGATGTAGAGAAAGGAACAAATTAAATACTTAAGACAAATAAAAAGCTGGCCAACCTCAAATTCTGTGACTCTAAAGCTAAGGTGGCCAGCTCATTTATCCTGCAGCCAAATCTGACTGTACAGTAAATCAAGCCAAAGAATATTCTTTATTGTTTCCATGATGCTTACTCATCTACAAGCCATCCTCCCTTTTAGATTATTCTATTTTTAAGGCATAATTTCCATCTGTCCTTTGATCTTATACCACATAAGAGGGTTAGCTAATAACATCATCCGTCAAATATCAACTTTCCTTTAAACACCATCAACTCGGGATTCCCTCCATTTGCTGGTCAGTGCATCTTATCAGAGACATCTTGTGAGTGGTTAGCTGTACTCTACAATATTAGCCCAGGTTATGCATTTAATTTTTAATCAGTGAGATGACTTTGTTGTTACTTGCTCACCATTATTACTCCCACAACACTATATAAATATACTGGGGAATCCTAGAGTGCTCTGGCAATAGAATGACACTCATTTCATCTGCAGTATGGCTATGGCGGTTAAAATAAATAGTTTTATAGTCACTAAAATGTGCCTAATCTGATGAATGTAAGATGAACTTGCTAGTAGTACGGCACATTGTCTTGCGATTTGGTTTCATCTTTGTCTTCTCCCTCAGGCAATGGTTATGCAGTAGCTTGGATACAGAATGCCTAAGCAAAATCGACTGAAGAACACCTTTTTAAAAGAGGACAGTCTCTCTTCACTACAGAGTAGATAATGCAAATGTAGTTTTTGTGAGAATTTGTTCCAGTTTTTCAGTCATCAGGGTTACCCACGTGTCCCCCATGTGAGCATTTGAACTTTCACCGAGAGCAACTTTTAAAACTGCAGGGAAGAGGATTTGCAAGAGCTGCAAGTTTGGGGGCACATGCATGTCCAGCCGCCACTCAGATGTTTGTTTAGAGTGTGGTTGCCATGTTGGTCCCAAAGGTGAGAGGGGGGACAAGATGCACCAAAAAAAGAAAAGAAAAGTGAAGACACCATCTTTTATTGGATCAATTTCTGTGGATGCACGTTGGTCCCCCCAAAACACTCATTTGGTTAGATGGGGAAACAGTATAATGTGTCTTACCTGACCAACTGCAATAAAGCAACACACCTGAATTTTAGCACACCTGTAATAAATCCATGGAATAAAACATTCAACAAATGGCTCATACATTTGAATAATGAATATATTCCAGAAAATAGCAATTGGCATGCAGACATTATTTCCAAAGGGATTCATTTGAGTTTTTAAATGGCAAATTATTTGCTCATTCCAATGAACTGATATCTGATGCTGGTCATGTTGTATCCCACAGAGGGTACATCTATTTCTGAAAGAATTAAATTCAGGACATTAATTCCACTGGATATATCTCAGGAACTGAAATGAGAAAAAGTACGTTCGCTTCCATTTTTGGGCTCTCCAATGAGAAGTCGTTGCAGAGGGGAGCTTGGCTGATGGTGTTTAGTGATTTCTCAGATAACAAGAGCTTCACGTTTCTGTGGAATTCCCATTTGCCAGTGAGCTGCTGCTGCCGCTAGCCTGATTGATATATGACTGCAATGGCACTTTTCCATTTGACATTCTCTCTCCCTTTCTCGCTCCCTCTCTGTCTCTCTCTCTGACTCGCTCGCTTAAACAACAGCCCTAACTTTTGTGTGTTGCAAATATAAAAGGCAAGCCATGTGACAGAGGGACAGAAGAACAAAAGCATTGGGAAGTAACAAGACCTCTTTTTAGCTCTCAGTCTAAGAATCTAAGAAAAGGAAGGAGCACCATATTTTCCAAGGTAAGCACACAAATAAGAGCTCATTCTGTATTCAGAATATTAAATGGACTTAAAATGAGTATTTTATCTTTTAACCTGACAATTCCATGTTCTTTAAATATATCATGTTTCCATTTAAAGTGTAGTGATCTAAAAATGACTTCAGTTTCAGTACCAGCATCTCACCATATTATTATCAGTGTACCTTTAATTATGTGTCTGTCTGAGGATGCCTGTGTGAAATTACTGGAAAACTAACTGTGCTTCTGAATCAGATTAGTTGCTTTGGGGCTCATTGTATTTCTTTTAGGAACATGTTGAATTTCTGTTTGCAATTTTGCCCTGATTGCCATTTGTATGAAATTAGGGGAGAGGGGACCACTAGATTCTTGGAAAGAACTACAGAATCTTCTGCACTGTCTTTGTCCCATTACAATGGGGCTCTGTGAACACAGGCAAACCTGGTAGTTTAAAACTGAACTGTTTACTTTTATTACTACTTATGCATGCTGCTCTCTTGCCAGTGATCTGCTAGAGGGCTTAGAATGATTTGAAACAATAGGCAATATTTATTTCTAGCTTTGTGTGTCACCCTTTGCAGGAGGACTTTTAATTTGCACATTATTATTTATCCAAACTTCTGGGAAGCTTTGCTATGGATTGAGCAGCACTGGTTATGGATTAGGATGGATTTAATGTATACCTTTGATTGGCTAAAAACTATGAGGAAATCCACAGTGTTGATCTTGGCTGTAGCACTGAAGGGGTATATTTAGCAGTCAGCTTACCCCTTCGGCACAACAAATAATGCAATGTGGATGTGCGGTTCAGTAGATAAAACTGGAGGATGCTCGGGCAGGGCACTGCTTTTGGTAACAATCTGCAAGACCACCCCAAACGCCTGCAAGTGGATATAAAAAAATCTTTCAATCCCCGGAAATCATTGTTTTCCAGGGTGAAGTGTCTCTTTCAGAGGAGTGTCGCTGAACAAGGCATGAATGTAACTGTTTGCTATATGTGTAGAACAAAAGAAGAGTATGATTGTGAACCGAATGCTAATGTATCAGAGTACAGCAAAACTGGAGTTCATTGTAATGGATAAAGCCCAAGTAGAACTTGTTTAAAGAAGAAAAATCCATGTAACTAAGGCAATCCAGGTGAGTAAAATAATCTTAAGAAGGCTGAAATCAAATCAGTAGATCAAATAGCAATACGTAGAGCGGCAGAGCTGAAAATGTGTGACCACCTTTCTGCTTTAATGGTGTGAATGAAATTATCTGGTATTGCTGAGGCCACATTTTCGGGGTGATTTTTAATTTCAGAAGAGAGCTGTGCTCTGGCAGCTGCTGCATTGGACTAGGAGCAGCCAGAATTCAAATCTCCATTCTGAAACAGATAAAACCTCTCCTTCCCATTTTCCTAATTTGTAAGAATAGGAGTAGTGAAAAAATGGGTACTTGCTGTACCTGCCTCATAGGAGTGCTGGGAAGGCTGGTTTGTTAATGTTTGTACAGCTCTTTGAAGATGAAAAATGCCATGTACATGCTAAATATTATTAGTAATTTATAACCATGCAACCTGGCAGAATGGGTGCAGTGCAGAGGACAGTATGTGCTGTAACTAAAGAGGACATTAAAGCGATCATTTAAAACAGCAGTAAGCACAAATTCATTTCATACCAGTGCTATGCCACATAATGGAAGTCACTGCATACTGGTAGAGTCTGTAGATAAGGGCATAACAGTAACAGATTCAATTCTTCTGTTTAGTCTTATTCATAAGAACATCTTGTTTTCACACACACAGGGTATTTTTAGATGTTACGATCCCACGCTCAACCCTGTCTCTTATACACATCTAGATGTGTATAAGAGACAGGAGGAGGGGCAGAGGTGGGGCAGGTGTCCATGTGAAGTCACCCATAGAAAGAAGACCCCAGCTTGAGATGGATACATTTTGAGTGAGTTTTATTGTATTTATATCTGTATGTTTCTCATATCTGTGTTTATGTCATGGTGGCTCTTCATTTATTCATACATATAATCAGATCTATAAAACTATATGCATAATTCGCTAGCCAGGCATAAAAAACTATTAACCAGGATGGGACTTGCAATGGAGGACTGAGCCCACGGCTCTGTATACTTTTTTTCAATTGGCAAGTTGATTTTTATAGTCATGATTTTTTATATCCCCACCCATGCTGCTGCATGGAGCAACCTGTGTTTTCACTGGTTGCTTTGTGCAGGGGCAGTGGGTGGAGGTGCATGTTTTGCAGGAGCCCGTACGCCTGCCCACCCACCACCCCGTTTAAACGGGTGTTTCTCATTTTAAAAGGGCCATAGTGAGGTGGGTATTCATTGGACTATTAAATTATCCATTACACCTGTAATATTTAATATCCATTATAACAGTTGTGGCATGGTCTTGAAGGGGCATGGTTCCCTGAGCAACTCTAATAACCTAAATTGCTAGGGCACTACTGACAGCTTGCTGAGGCACAGCAACGTGTCCTGCACAATAGTGGGAACCCCACTGATTTCGGTGTTGTGGGGCTGATCCTAAACTCACGCATGCATGAGTGAGGTTTGTGCGCTGGCTGTATGTGGGTTGTGTGCACACCACATTCCCTATACATAACGATGCATGTGGGTTGTGTGCACCCTTTTGTGCCATGTGCACAGTTTAGAATTGGACCCAATAGTTCTAACACTTGGATATCAATTAATTTTAAATTCTTTCTCTACAGTGTACGCTGGCCCATATAATTGGGGCAGCGATGGGAACCCTCTGGCACACAGGCTAAGTATGACCTCACATCTCTTTAAATATGGGTGACAATAGACATGCAATCACCACAACCACTCCCACACCCAGGGGTGTTTGGAAGATGGTGGTTGCCACCCTTCAGGCTGGGTTGGCGCACAAAATAAATGTGTACTCAACCAGGCTGGACAGTGAGCCCTCCCCCACCCCACCTCTGATGGGGGAACAGAACAAATGCATGACAGGTGGCCCTGTCCCAAGCACACCCCCAGCGCCCCACCACCCACCATGGTGGGCAGCTATGACAGTCAATCACAAGCAGCCATGGTGGTTGGCCATGGTGGACCCTATCCCTGGTGGGGATGGGGTCATACATGCTGGCCTGCTATGGCCCGGCTGGTGGCTCTTGGCCCAGACAGTTGGCCCAGGATCATCTGGGGGACCAGTTGCAAGTCAGCCACCTACATGGATTGGGACAGCATCAGGCCCACATCTTGCGGCCTGGAAACAGATGTCTGGGTGAGTCTCTGGCCCAGGCGGGCCATAGCAGGCTATAGCAGACCATAGCAGGCCAGTGTCACATCTATTATCACCTCCATGCATCACAATAGCTTCCCCATGACTGTCATTGATGTGGCTGTGGTGGGCCCTGGCTCATGTCCCAATGATACCCCCCCCAAGGGCAAGGGGGCAGGGTGACCAGGGTTGGGGCAGGGCTTGCTGATGGAGGCAGTGCTGCCCGAGCCTCCTCTCCCTCTCTGGAGTGGCAGCAACCCTGCCAGGTAGGAAATTTTAGGAGTGGGTGGTGGGAAGGGCAGCATTTCATCCTTGTCCACTCTGAAAACTTTCTTCTTGGCAAGGCCCTTTACAAGNGGGCCGTGGTCAATGCCCCGGGGGGCGGGCGCTGCGGCCGCATTGGCCGTGGCGCCCGCCCATCTCCCAGAGGGCAGGTAGCCTAGGGAGCGTGGGGTGAGGGTGGAGGTGGAGGGGGCTGTGCAGCCGCATGTTGAGCTGCGCAGCCCCGCCCCCTCCCCCATTCCCCGCCAGGATCAGCCGGCACGTCTGTTGGCCGTGCCGTTTTGATCCCGGCGGGGGATCAATAGGTGATTCCGTGATGGGTCCAATACTGGTATTGCTGAGGCCACTACTGGCCCTGTCACATCTGAAAATTACCTCCCCCCCCACTCACACCCAAAAGTAGGTCCATGGGCTTAGGTAGAAGCTCACACTCAAAAGCAAGGATCAGGGCTTACATTACAATCTGTCTCATAGCAGCAGTCAAGTTGATGTGTTTTTACCAATATAATGAGAGCTAATTTCTAGCATAAATAATGTATTGATTATCCTTTCAAATGCTCTGGTTTTAAAACATAAGGAAAAACAAATTGATTTTGTTGCTAAATCAGGGGTGGGAACCTCCAGCCAGTGGACCAAATCCAGCCTGAGGCTTTTTTTTTCTTTAGCCTCTTTCAAATTCCTGGAACTGACCCATGAATCAAATCCTGACTCTTGAGCACTGAAAGCGTGAACTCAGGGGAAAGAAACAGAATGAGGGCATGCCCTCAAGGATAGGGGATGGATCCATGGAACAGATCTAAGATTTAGACCCTCCTCCCCTCTCTCTCCTTCCTGAGTACCCACTTCAAGCACAACTAGCCCCAAACGCATATCTGGCCCATGGAGTTTGTACAAATTTCAAGGACACGAACTTCTCTCTTTTCATGAGAGGGAAAAGCTTCCACACTCCTTTACTAAATAATTATAAAATGAGAGGAAATAAATTTGAACATCACAAAATGTTAGATGATAGATATTAAGCATCTATTCCACTATTGTTATTATGAGATCATTGTTCAGATCATGGCTTGAAAAGGCTGTATTCAGTTTTGTAGGCCTGCCCCTGCCCCCTCCTATTTTTAAACTTGTCAGATGCATATATGTAGCTTACCCATGCTTGGACAGCAGGGGCATATTACCACTTTCTATTTCCAGTGCTGTCTATTGTCTACTGTAATGGTATTCCACTTAGTCATCTAAGCATGGGTAGTATCCACATTAGCAGTCAGTCTGACCTAGACAGCCCCAGATGTGGTGGGTCTACAAAACCATTGGCTTTTACCCCATCTGTTTTGATTGTTGGGATTGCAACAGCATCCCTCTAGTTGGGAAGGATGCGAGTTCCTTCTTCAGGGCTGACATCAGTACCATTCAATGAGTGTAAACAGATGGAGAGCAGCTGCGGGGGCGGTAGCGCCAACCCACTTCCCCCCCCCACCCCCCCGGGGTTGGGTGGTCCATCTGAAGGTGGCCCACCAGATGTGGAAGTGGACAGGGGCAGTGCCACTTGCGGTGCTCCAGAACATCCTGGAATGCTTCCAGCAGAGCAGGCCAGCCAAACCTGGTGTGGAGCTGCTGTTTGTTTGCTCAGTGGACCCACACTGCAGGTTCACCCCCAGATGACTGTTGTCCTGGCAGCACCATAGAGTTACCGGCACCAGCCTAGATGGTCAGGCAATATGCCTGGAACTCTGTGGCATGGGTGGGTGGGTGCTGCATGGGCGGACTGTGGCCAGGGAAACCCACTGGGTCCATCTAAGGTGGGCTCAGGTGAGGCTGGGAGGGGGCAGACACAGATGTGCACCCCCCGAGCAGCTCTGGGGTGGGCTGCCCCTGCATCCATTTAAAAACACCCAATGAATAATTCAGCAGGAAGCACTCATGTAGCAAACATCAGTCCTGGTATCCCCTGAGGCCCAGTCACATTACCTCTACGACTTGAAAGACCTAGGAAATTAGAGGTTGTTCCTTTGCCTAGGTGTCACTTCCAACAACTTGTACTGAAGTGCTAAAGTAAAAAAGTTAAAACAACCAACCAATTATTTTTTATAAAAGCCATAGCAATTATTTTTAAAAGCTGTGACACTTTGTTACTACTACCCTGCAATTTGGACACTATCAGGAGACAGCTGTGACAATTGTCTGATGAACTATATTGGGCCACCCATCCAAAGTATTGTGACTCTGACTACATTCAGATCCTGCTAGTGCAGGGAAGATGTGAAAAAGTCCTACTATAGGAAACTGTGGAAGATCCTGTCCTCTGGGGAAAATGTCTACCTGGCCTCTGTTAGTTAAAGGATGGCTTTTTGGACTCGAAGACAATGGTTGTGCAAATGAGCTCTCTCCTTTCGTTGGTTTAAATTTAATTGAATATCCCCTTGTTTTTTTTATTATGAGACAAGCTGACTGGAAGGGCCTGATTCACCTTCTCTCTATTGTTCATGACTTTGTGTATCTTTACATGGCTTTCTCTCAGATACCTATGGCATTATAATCCAGGTTAATTCCATGATAAAATGTAACCGCCACCAGATTAGCTGGTTTGCACGTCTCCTTGTGAGACTGGTGGATTGCCCTGGTTTCCCACAATTCTACACGCACATGTTGAGAGATGCTGTCGCCTGGGCTGACTTACGATCAGCTGTTATTTCCTTTTTACATGTGTCAGTGTGGAACATATTAAAATTTCTCAGTAATGGTATGCATGGAATCCCTCTGATGCCCCACCTCTAACTTAGCAGAACAATAAAAGCAAGGTTGTAGTAAGCCTTTGAGCAGCTGGTAGTCTATATATTCCCTCTTTTTTCACATAATCTAATTCAGAATAGTATTCGGGTAGCACTAGCAGTACCACTTCCAAACACCAATGGCTCTCATCCTATTTACTGGAATTTCATTGTGTGGCGTGTCTGGCTAGCGTGCATTATATTACAGGAGACTTATTCTTTCTTCTTCATGTTCAGCGCCATCTGTCTATAGAATACTTAGACTGGCTAATACAGAGGAAATGGAGCTACTAGGAATTCCACTGTATCAATATTATTCTAGTAACTTTAAAAAAAAACAAAAAACATCAATCATTGTTAGGGTTTCTGCTGATAAGGGTTTCATGCTTATTATAACTGAGCTGTAATCCTCTTCAGCATGGTGAAGTGGCGGGGGGAAGGGCTGTGTTGCCCTTTAGGACATGCAAGCACGGGATTGGAGTTAATGCTCAGACTCTGGTTTGGCAAAGGTTAAGAATACCATGACAGTGACACTCACATCATTGTCATAGCACTGTGGCTTAAACTGAATGGGAACTAAGAGGACACCATTTCCCTTGGTAAAATAAATGAATTGATATCTGTGGGTCAGTTCCTGAGGTCTTCAATCTGTTTTCATTTAGTCTTCACTTAAGTAAACTCCTGCCAATAGGAGATTGGAGTAAAGACTGAGTAAAAACTGCTTAAGGAAGCACAAGACAGTGGAGAACATGGGTATTGGTTAACAATTTACCACAAACACCCCACAGAGTCTCCAAGCTGATGCTGCTAAGAGAGATAGAGAAATTTGTTTCAAAATAATTAATAGCAGCAGGTTTTGTGGCTGCTGATATCTGCAGGTTCCTGGGAACTTAAAAATAAATAAATCCAGATCTTAGTTAATAGGCATATAGTCTAGTAAATACCACAGAAACAAAGATGACCATCTCTTTGTAGCATCATGTTGTTGTTGTTCATTCTTCTTCTTCTTGTTATTATTTGTATAGTGAAATGTACAGTACACCCACGTTCAGTTCTATCCTCCTCCCCTCACCTCAAGGCGCCTCACACTCTCAAGCAACTTTTCATTTCATTCGGTTTTCTTCACAATTGATTTCTGAAGTTCAAGATGAAACTAATGAACTCACACCACTAGTAAAAATTGGGCTTTTGTCTGGTTTCCCCCCCTAGAAAATAGATGCCTATACAAATTGTTTTGAAAAAAGAAAAGAAAAGATATTTAGTGCAGTTAGAATTTCTTGTTTCAAAAAGTAATTCAGCATTACACACTGCACTTCTCTCATTAATGATACTATTAATTTAAACTCTATAATGAAAATGCATTGTTCTCATTAAACCTAGGAGTTTGGTTGCAAGTTGTCAAATCGCCTGACATTCATTTAAAAAGGGCGAGTGCAAGCTTAGCATCTCTCTGTTCAAATGAGTACTTGCTCCAGGTTACACCACAACAAAACTCCATCAACTCCTGGACTCGACTGTGAGTTATTCTATACAATCCACTGGGGGATCTATTTAAAGGCTTCTGGCAGCATGAACAGAAAGGGTAAAAATACAGTCACTCTCTTGTCCACCAATAGTTTTCTTTGAGAGTATATTAAAACATCTCTATGATCGTCTGTCCCAGTCCACTGGCCATGTGCCAGCCAACCGTACCCACCACCCATCACCATTTTAAGATGCAGCCATGAAGCACTGTCTCTGTTCTGCACAGCCCTTAAAGGATCAGAAATATCCCTGCAAACTTTGAGCAACAAAAAAGTGAAATTGCCCAGTTCCTTCCTAGTGAATTCAATGAGACTGCTCACATATCTAAAGTTACTCCTCTGCATATTCGCAGGACTGGTCCAAAATAGGAACTCTGGTACTTTTTCAAAAATACAATAGTAGATAGTAGATAATACTAGCATCTTGACACTGTATTATTAGAGTATCAGAAAATCATTGAATTAGAAAACAAAATGTATAAAATATTCTTCTTCATGACTAAATTTCTGAGTTTTTTACTTTAGTGTCCCCACATTTTATTCAGGTTTGAAGAATTATTATTCTTTTATTAAAGGTTCAGCTGACAACTGACCTCAGGACCCCATTTTATTAGGTGTTGAGTTGACATACTGAGAGACTGCCCCTGCAGCCCATCCAGAGACAGTCCAAATTAGCTATTTGGCAGGATGAAAGATATGGTACTGTCTCAGAATGGTCAGAAGATACATTCCTTCTACACTAGTGAAGATCGTACTCTTCTGTTTAGCTAGTTTCCCTCCTACCAAGGCTTAGATTTTTGAAGTCATTATTTTCTGCATATTGGTTTCTATATGACCCTGCATTCCCATGCTCCCACACCAGCCCCCATCTATTTTGCTTCCCTATATGCACTTCTCCTTACCTAAACCTCATGACCCTGCATCTTCTCCCTGTCCCTATCTTTTTAATTAGCACAATAAAAAATTTAGGCAAGAGACTCTTTTGACCTTGTATACATTTATTTTTCATTGCATCCCCCTGCCATGGCATTCAGAGTGCTTTAAATATAACACAGCTTTCAGTCCTCACAACAACCCTGTGAGGTAGGTTAGGCTGAAAGAATATTGTGACTGGTCTATGGTCACCCAATGAGTTTCTGGCTAAGGTGAGAGTTGAACCGGGGTTCCCCCTCTACCTCCCAGTCCAAGTACTGCACACTTAGCCATTACACCACACTGATCCTCAGTTTACATAAAACACACACAAAATAATACAAATTAGGATTGTTTTTTTTTTCTTTATCTGGGACAGCTGGCAATCCCATGGTGTTTTCTCTAGAGAACCTCTGGGCCCTCCGCATTACATCAGTTATATGCTGGTATCGCTGGGGTCTATCTAGTAAAACAGAAGGGCGAGTCAAACCTTCAGTGCTACAGATGACTAGTAGCGCTTTAGAAATAATAATAATTAGTAGTAATAGTTCTGGGTCTTCTGCTAGGTTCTTTCCAAACATGAGGATGGGCTTTCAAATAAAACAAAACAATGTGCTCATAGCTCCAAAGTTTTCTTCACTTCCAAAAGAGGGTATTTTGCACGACATAAAGAAATAACATGTGCACCATCTGTTCTTCTGTAGCTGCTGCTACCACTTAACTCTAATTCCAGTTTACCCTATGCCCATTTTAAACTACTTCTGTCAGTGGAAATGGCCTTTGAAGTGGAAGTAAATTACATGCTGGATCAGTATTAAATGACTTTAGTGGAAGTGACAGTCAGAACTGGGCATCTTAATTTTATTTTATTTTTAAAGGAAAAATTACAGCGGGAATCTTGAAAAACAACATCTTGAAATTAAACCTGTTTACCGAGACTGTTCAGAAGCTAGGAGAAGGACTAGGACAAGTGATATGGTGGTCAGCTGATCCACCCTTCAAATTTGGACATTGTAAACAAATGTGAGACTGGACTGAGTTGTATCATTTCTGGGTCAGATGTTTGGCTGATACAGAAAAGCTTAGCCCCATTGAAATCTGCAGATTTACCCCATCAAGGACCTGGCTCTAATCGTTTAATTTGGTATTTGCATAATATCAGTAGAGTCAATGTCTATTTAAATTGTAAATAGAAGTATCTTATATATGCTGCTTCACCTGTTTCCCTCTGAGTGTGTCAAAGCTGCTTTATGACTTCATCAGACATTTTTAAATTGGGCTACAATATAGGAGAGGGGTTTCAAATGCAGTGTTAGGATTGCACCACTGACTGTTCAGATCATCACTAGGATAGAAAGACTTAAACAAACAAACAAACAAATGGAAAAGTAACCTGGAAACCTCATTTATTTGCAGACTATTAGTGCTACTACTACTACTACTGCTATTTATTATTTCTGTAGTGCTACGCTCATCGTACCCAGAGCTGTACAGATACTAAAGACAGTCCCTACTCCATGGAGCTTACAATCTAATCAAGACACTTTGCCCACTTTTAGACGATCATGCTGTGCGCTTGCGCGGGGTTTCAAAAACCCCGCGAGGAACGATTACACGTGACGCCGCCAGCAATCGCATGCCTGATACGGCGCCGCACATTCTTTTCAAGCTGTGAACTGACCGGGAGCCTGATCGAGGTAGGTCAGTTCGCAGCTTGAAAAGAATGTGCAGTGCCACATCAGGTGCGCGATTGCCGGCGGCGTCACGTGTAATCGCTCCTCGCGGGGTCTTTGAAACCCCACGCGAGCACACAGCATGATCGTCTAAAAGCGGCCAAAGACATATGATAGACAACTACAAATAAGAGTCTTCCTATGAATAATGGACTACAGGATGCAGGTATTCTGTAAGTTTATTTATTTTAGTTAAAATGGTTGAAATCCACAAGGCTATGATAAGAATAGGGGACTGGGTTCATGATTTTAAAGCAATCTCAAAGAAGTAGGCCTTTAGGCAGGACTTGAATAGGGACAGGGAAGCGGCCCTATTCACACAGCGCCTCAGGAAGTTTGTTCCAAGCATATGGTACAGAAAGGTGGAAAGCACGGAGTCGGGAGTTGGCAATGGAGGAGAAGGCCACAGATAAGAGCATCTTGCCCAATGAACAGAGGTCACTAGGAACTGAGGAGCTGCAGAGCGAAGACACTCGTAGGTGAGGAGGAGAAGCTTGAACTGTATGCGGAAGCGGATGGGGAGCCAGTGTAGTGACTTGAGGAGATGGTCATAACAGTGTGCAAAGAAGGTGAGTTTCACAGCTGATTTTTTGAATAGGCTGGAGTGGAGATAAGCGGCTCAGTGGGAGACCTATGCGAAGCAGGTTGCAGTAGTCTAAGCGGGTTGTGATGAAAGAATGGATTAGAGTTTTAGCAGTGTGTTCAGACAGGAAAGGATGGATTTTGGTGATATTATAAAGAATATTGCATCCCCTGCATGATTGCTGCCAAAGCTGTGCAGCTTTGTTTTTCCACGTGTTAAAGGTTTTCCTGATTTGCCTCTCACAGTTTCTCACGGAGGCAAATGAAATTGGGGGCTTTTCTGCGCATTTATGCACATCAGAATCCAGTCTAAATGTAACGACATGATCCCAATCCTGCATCCATTAGAGTTAATATGAATGTTGCCATGGTTTTAAGGGAGCAGGACTGGGCACAATATGTTAAAGAGCATACATATTAATACAGTGGAGCCCAATGTAACTACTAAAAACAGAAGCCTAATGGGCAATGAAGCATGAGGCATTTTGCTGCAATGATGAAGGGCCAGGAAGTGCTAGTACAATAGATAGTACAAGTGATAGTACAAGGGGAAAGCTCAGCCATTGCACTTTGGCTGGGAGGCCCATTGTACTTTCCTTAAATGTGACTTTGATTTCTCAAAGCTTCCTTGCCTTTTTGTGTTTTGGAGGCACTGGGGCTGATCTTGCACACACATTTGGGGGGTGGGGGGAGAGCCCCTGGGACTTTCTCATCCCTGCCTATTTATTTATTTGTTTCTTTACATTTATACCCCTATGACCTGATAGGCTGAAGGGGTGGGGGACAAGGAGCCCCAGGGGCTTTTCACTATCAGCTATTAGGCTGGGGAGGAAGTCAGCCTTTGAAATCTACAAGCACTGACCACGCTTGTACATTTCAATGGGATTGAGGAGGTGCGCTTGCCTTTTCGAGATGCTGTGAGAACTCGCAGTCCTTACGAGAACACTGTGAGATCTCGCAAGGACTGCAAGAATCATGGGGCATTCTTGTGAGAAGCATTAGGCTTCTCGTTTCAGCCCTAGTGTTAACAGAAGTGATGGCAGAGCACCGCCATCATAACCCAACCTGGGTAGGGAACCCGCTGGCAACACAGCCCCGACCATGTAAGACCTTTCTTTCTGGCAAAGCATTTGAGAGGGGGGATAGGTGTTGGGTGAGGGTAGCTTAGGGTGGAAGGTGGGGGTTTTTAAAAGAGATTTCATGTAATTTTATGTGTTTTTTCTAGTCTTTGGGGTAGTAAATCCACCCTGAGCCTTTGGGGTATTAAATTTAATTAATTAAACAAATAACACATGTAGCATTTTGTAATGATATGCATTACTTTATATGCTAGAAAGAATTCTTGAAAGCCATTTTCATGACAAATAAGTAAACTAACACTCTGGCTGCATTCACATGAGCCTGCTCATTAATTGCTTGCATCAGAGAGTACTTTGCACTTAATCATCCTTCACAGGTGCTGTCAAGTCTCCCTCCCCCACGTTAAATCTTGATGATTGTTATCCCCTATGAGCTGCTAAGAATCCCATAATTCTCAGCGGCTGTTATCTCCTAGGAGTTGGGGGCAGGGGGGAATGGTTACATGGAGGAGACAGAGGGTAAACAGACATGTGGGCTGGTTTGATGGAGATTGTAGGACTGCCAGGAGCCTCCTTAGACACTTAACGAAGAATCTGAGAATTGGCCCTTTGGCTAAGTCCCGGACCGAACTCCAGGTCCAACGTAAACATTACAGGAACCTTCTAGTCAAGAAAAAACTGGCTTTTCAAAGGGCACTATGGCTAGACTTACATCATGCGGCTGTCGAAAAAAATAATAACAAATTTTGGAAACTGATCTGCTCTATGCAGTGGAAGGACGGTTCAGCCAGTGCCCATTCTATTACCAGCTATGAATGGGAACAATTCTTTAGCAAGCTGTTTTCACATGCTCCATATGCATCCATATGCATACAATCCTTAAGCCTGTGCAGCTTAGCCCATGTAATAGGTTTGAGAAATGGCCATCGGTCTCAGTGGAGGAAGTTACAGTCTTGATTACATCTCTTAAGTCGGGCAAGGCCCCGGGCCCCGATAGAGTGCCGGCCGAGATAATAAAAGCTTTTCCAGACTGGTGAGCCAATCTTTTGGCCCCCCTTTTCTCAACTATAAATGATACAGGGGAGGTTCCTGACTCCTGGCTCAGGAGCATTCAGATCCCTATTTACAAGAAGGGAGATGTGTCTGCTCCGAGTAACTATTGGCCTAACAGCCTGCTCAGCATTATTGGGAAGTTGTACTCCAAACTTTTGCTGGGCCGACTGAAGTCTTGGATGCAGGAGACGGGAGCAATTGAGCCAGAACAAGTTGGAATTTGTGAAGGAAGGGCCACCACAGATCATATCCTGATAATTGCATAATTGATTAGGAAATACATAGTTGCCCAGGGGAAACTATATTTTTGTTTTGTGGACTTCGAGAAGGCCTTCGATTTGGTGAACAGAGAGTGCTTGTGGGCCAAGTTGAGGGCTTCTTCTATAGACCCTAGACTGCTCTATCTGATGGTGAAGCTGCACTCGGGGAACTCACTCCAAGTGAGATGTGGCCGCCCAGGGATACTTTCTAAGGTTATCCCAGTCAAACGTGGAGTTAGGCAGGGTTACCTGTTGGCCCCGGCCTTATTCAATTTATATTTGAATAATGTTGTACATCATATGAAAGCAGTGGACACCCATGCCCCTTTGGTGGGGAAAAGGCGGTTACCAGTCCTCTTGTATGCGGAAGATACCGTATTAATATTGCAATCAAGGGTGGGCCTCAGGAGACAGCTTTGCCTTTTCGGTGAATACTGCCAACCAGAAATGCTAAAAATAAATTACTCTAAAACAAAAATTTTGATTGTAGGCGCACGGAGAAGGCTGGATATACACTCCTTGAATATAAGAGGGGAATTTATTGAGCAAGTCTGCTCTTTCAAATATTTGGGGATTACTTTTTTATCTACTCCATCCTGGAAGGCCCATTATGAATTGGCCAGAATGCAGGCTAAGAAATTCGCTGCTGCTATACTTAAATTCTACTTTGGCTGGGGGGGGGGGAGTAATTTGGTTGAACTGGCGCTACGTTTATTTAAGGCCAAGGTGTTAAACCAAGTTTTGTATGTGGCACCTATTTGGATCCTTGATTTTTTGGAGCATCTGGAAAGTACTCAGAATGGCTTCTTGGCCTCTTTACTGGGCCTTCTGCGGGGTACCCCCCAGGTCTTGTTGAGGGTGGAAACGGGTGCCTTCCCGGTGCGAACAGCGTTACTTCAGCTAGTCTCCGATTTTGGGGCAAAAATTATGTCATTACTGGAGGGAGAGTGCTCCCTGCTGTGTATGGCTTGTAAGGCAGGTTTATTAGATACTTGGCTTACTGCGACCGGATTGGAAATCCATAAAATCGGTTTTTCGAGCAAGGTGCTTAAAAGGTCCGGAGTGGATCTATTTAAAAAGCTGTCCCAGAGGAGGCTGAGAGATCAGGCACTCCAGTCGGAAAGGGCCCTCCTGGATTTCCAGAGAGTGGCCCCAGAATTTATTCCCTATAACCCGCTTCAGTCTGGCTTAAGTTATTTATTTAGCTGGTTGGATGCTTCTAGGAGAGTTGCTTTTACCAGGCTCCATTGCAACTCCTTTCCTTCATCGTTCCTGGAAGGCAGATATAAGGGAATCCTTCGAGAACAGAGACTGTGTGTCCTCTGTGAAAAGGGAACCCCAGATACGGTGCCTCATGTTCTATTAACCTGTCCCTTTTTTGAGCGACTAAGAGTTAAATACCTGCCGGGTCTTCGGGAAGTACATGAATTTAAAATAATGCAGAAGTTGCTGTGTCCAGTGGACATTGATTTAACCAGGCGGGTTGCAGAGTTTGCCTACCAGGCGATGGTTCTAAGACAAAGGTTCCTAGAGAACCTGGCCCAGAGTGGGGTTGAGATTCCAGTATCGGATGGGCCATGATAACTCTGGATGAAGCTGCCAGACTGGGTCAGAATGGGGTTATGGGGTCTCAAGGATTGTGCGTCTCAATTATAGATTAACTTTAAGTGTACCGTTCTTCTCTGGGATGAAGTAATAAGTCGTCCCAGGGCAGCAGACCCCAATTGATTAGTGTGCTAGTGGTTTATGTAATAGGCAGCATTAAGTTGCCAAACTTTGCTGAGTGTTTGTATTTGCATCATTCTATTTTAATTGAATTTTCTATGGTTTTTTGAATGTTTTGCCAGTGATTCGATTTATTTGTTTGCAATAGCCAAGGCTATGCAATAAACTTTATTATTATTATTATTATATAGATATGTGGGTGGCACAGCACCTTCCTGACCTGGCCTGGCCTGGGAAAATGCACCCTACATGGCCCAGGTCAGGGAGGAGCACCAAACATGCCCATGGCTGGAGAGCTTTCCTGCTGCCTGCATGGCCATAGGGTGGGGAGATAAACAAAGGTATGGGTGTCTGGCCCTGCCCCTGCCCTGCTCCCAGCCCCCTGCACCCCAATATGATGGACAGCCATGGTGGTTCCTGCCCTGAGGTGGGTATGACAAGGCTGAACATAAGTGCTAGTTCATGCTGGCCTGCCTTGGCCCACATGGGTGGCCGTTAGCCTGGGCTGCGTCCTCAGAGATTTCCGGAGGATGCAGTCTGGACTAGCTACGTTAAACACTGAAAGCAGCAGCAGCAGCCTCAGCCTTGGAGCTGAACCAGCGCCCTTTAATCTTTGTGCGCTGGCAATTCTGGCTGAAAGAAATGACTTGAGGTGGGAGTGTGTGCGATGGCGGCCACCCAGAATGTCCCCCATAGTGGAGGAATAAGAAAGGGCAATAAAAGTGAATTGTCCTTCACACATTATCAGCAATGCACAGGAGGGGCTTAGCTCGATTGTTAAACCTTAGTTTGCAGCTTTACTTATTATTTAATTATTTTCATTATTTATATCCCGCCTCTCCTGCCTACGCAGCTCGTGATGGCTTACAAAAATTAGAATATTTTAAAATATACATAAAATACATAAAAGGAAAGCATAAGAATAATTTAAAAAAAAAAAACCATCCTCCCCTCCCACTCTTCACCCAGCTTCCTCACCAAAGGCCTGGTGGAACAGCCAGGTCTTGCACTGTCACCAAAATGTCAGTTGCAAGTTATTTAGGACTTGCTTGTGCAGGATCTTGTGTGCTAAGTCATTACATGAGCAATAAAAATGTGGGGGCAGCAGATTGTTCCACGGTTAATGTTTTGTGTGAATGCAGCCTAAGGCTAAGCCGAAGGCTGCATTCACACGAGATGAAAAACCCGACTTAAACTGCTTTCCCTGCATTTTTATTGCCCATGTAAATGATTAGATTGCAAGATCCTGCATGAGTAAGTTGTAAATCACCCACAAGTGACAAGATAAAAAACCAAGATTTAACAATCAAGCTAAGTTCCTCCTGAGCATTGCTCATAATGTGTGAAGGACACTTCTGTCACGGTCACCCCTCCACTCTCACAGGCACTTTTCACAAGAGACGGGCCCATGCATACCCATGCAGATCAGCTGCATGGGCACGTGTAGGCGCTGCCCGTGTGACTGCCGCAGGGGGTGTGTGCATACTCCCGCGCTACCCCCATCTCCACCCACCTACACCCATTGCCCACAAATGGAGCAACTGGTGAAAATGGCAGTTGCTCCATGCATGAAGGTGGGTAGAGATGGGTGTGCATCCATATAACACAGCCCCACCACCACCCATGCATCAGAGCGCACACCCATCCCCCTCCACACCATGGCATGTTTAAAAAGGGCCACAGGAAAGACAATAGCTGCCGAGAATGACCCCATCATTAGGAAGCAAGATTGAAAGCAGGGGAGTGAAATTGACACCAGATAAGTCCACCAGCCTCATTAGAAGACATGGAACAGCCTTGCAGCACCCTGTTGTCAGCTGTGATTGCTAGCCTGATTGTTAATGCGTCAGCACCCGAGACAAAATGCAAAGCCAGAGGAACGTGTGATAAGAGATAAAGTACAATTGTTTTCTCCCGCAAGAAATTTAAAATGTGAAATAAGACACTGTGGCTGCTTTTGCACAAGATGCTAATTACAGGATTGTAAATTGCTCCCACAGGTTAACTGCACATGTGAGTTCATCCCGCAAGTTATGGCTTGAGTACTCGCGCATTACCCAGAACCAAAATCCCACTCTTAGAGTGACAAGTGTTATGGTTGTGCAAAATTGAGAATGCCTGTCAGTATTACAATTGTGGGATAGCAAGCGTGGAAACCAGCAAACCAGCAGGATGGAGTCATGGTTCATTCCTGATGAGTTAATTTCAGATTGTTTATTTCACCACAGTTTGCAGCCAGCTTGTTCATTTCAATCTGCTGCTGGCTTGTGGATTTCAACCTGCCCTGAGGTCAGTAGGGAAGCAGGCACAGGGCAGAAGAGGGAGGACGAAAACTGCACAAAATTTGCATTTGTGAAAATGGTACATCCTGCGATTAGTGACATCAGTGTAAAGCACGCAAAAAAAATAATTGTCGGAGACAGGTCTTGTGAGAAGGGTGTCCAGAAAACAAATCGCACAATTTTAAGATCATGGCAACAAGAAA
The DNA here is from genome assembly GCA_003113815.1 of Sphenodon punctatus. Classification (NCBI taxonomy): domain Eukaryota; kingdom Metazoa; phylum Chordata; class Lepidosauria; order Sphenodontia; family Sphenodontidae; genus Sphenodon; species Sphenodon punctatus. The sequence continues at coordinate 1,793,326 of QEPC01002784.1, forward strand.
ATCACGGAAGACACTGGGTAACTTCAGATCCCAGTCAGGAATCCTTTAGATGTGCTGGCCTGATTTCGCCTGGGGATTGAGGAGGGGGCAGGGCTGCGTGGTGCGATGTGGGGCCGCAACGTGTGGCCGCACAGCCTCACCCCCCCCCCCCATGCTCCCCTGGCTGCCCACCCTCCGGGAGACAGGCAGACGCAGCGGCCAATCTGGCCACTGCACTGGCCACTGTGCCCAATCCCAGACCATGGCTGGGGCCACGATCCAGCTGGGCTGCAGGTAACAGACGTTACCTACGGCCCGGACCATGGCCAATCCGACCACACTTGGGGCCCGATCCCACCATGCTTTCGGACCTCCGGCCGGTCGGAGGTCCGATAGCTTGGTCAATGAGAATCCCGGCAGGTATTCACTGGGGTGAACATCTGGCAGAAATCCCTTTAGACATTACGGTACCATTGGCCACCACAGGGGATTCACTGTGGGTGACCGTGGTATCGTAACATCTGTAATTACCCACTGTCTCACGTGAAAGCATCCTGTTGTGAATGCACCTGATAACAGCCGCTGAGAATGATGAGATCGTTAACATACACTACAGGTGTATAACCATGCACTACATGTATATGATAACAGGTGTATAAGAGTACAGGTGTATGGTAACAGTACAAAAGTTGTGCTTTACAGCGGTGCCTGCAGGGAAATAAATTCAAAAATAATTTGTCACCTGAATTTTTACTTTCAAATGACAATATCTGAGAACCTCACAGTCATCCATGTATTTTATCTGTCTGACAGATCAGAGAGGTAAGTAAGTACCATTCCTATCTTGAAGTGGGGAGCTGTAGGACAGCCTCAATTAAGTGATTTGCCCAAGATCATGTAGAAAGTCTGGAGCTGCTGAACCCATTTACTCCCAGTCCTGCACCCTTGCCTCTGAAGCACTTTTTCTTCTACTTAGGAACAGCTGTGCTCCTGGTTGGAAAAAAGTTGTGTGCTACCCAGTGGAATAACTTTGGGCTAAAATTCGAGAGGGATCCTAGATCCTCTTGACCTATATAAGCCACGCCCCCATGATTATTGAACTGGGGAGGGAGGAAGTTGGGGGGGGGGATGCACACCCTTGTCCTCACTATGATTGTGCCCCATGTGCTACCTGTCTGTTAACTAAACTATTACATATTTGTCTTCAACAGAGGAGAATTTATCATAATGGCTAAGAGAATGTACTGGAGCACTGTTCATGCAAATACTATTTTTTTCAAGTGTTCTTATATTTGCCAAATTCATTTCAAAGTGATTAGTGCTTATAAAGGCACTAACACAGTTAAAACAAAGTAGGACAGTTATACCGAATCACCCTAGTTCTGATGTGGCAGTTGGGGAGGGCAGGGTGGGGTTAAGTTTGCATTTCTTTATGAATCTGGACTGTAATCACGTCAAACATTATTATCTAAATGTGTGCATGTTGTATGGAATTTTTTGTTGTGCAGCATAGAAATCTTTCTGGAAGAAGTGCTTTGTGGATTGTAGTCTAGGGAGCTAAAGTGGAGCTAAGCAATGTTCTGGCTTGGCCTTACTCAAGCCTGCCCCCCATACAATTTCCCCTATACTAATGACTTGTAATGGGGAACTTGTGGTCATTTTCCATTGTTTGGCTCCATTGGCTGTTGGCAGTAGTGGCTGCAATGTAAGTTGCAGTGCATGAAATGGAAAATGTAGCAACCATAATGAAAAGCAGAATTTAATGATTCTTCTCATTGCTTACTGTTTAGTGAGCTTTTAACAACCAAATAGCAAAAGAGGGAACTTTTGAAATATAATAATCAGAACAGGGAACTACTGGCATGTTGTTCCCCCATTCCAGTTCTGGAAAAGGAGCAGCAGTGGAGAGGAAAGATCCCTCCCATAATGCACAGCACCACTGGCAGTAGTTATAGAGGGAGCGAGGCTTGCTGCTGATATCACCTTGAAAGTAATGTTACCAGTTTCATAAACTAAGCTGGGCATAATTGGAACACGTGTGAGAGACCTGGATGGGAAGCACAGTGGTTTCATCAATGCTCTCGTGTTGCAGGTTTATAACGTAACAAGCCTTATGAATTTAAATGTGTTTGGAAAGAATCAGATGCTGAACTCACATGGGACTCTCAACCATTGTTAAAAAAAAATGCTAGCTTTCATGGTTGCAGAGGAAAAACTGAAAACATGACTAGAATATACCTGACGGGGTTCAGAACCAAAACACAAATAAAAAGAACTCCACATTTATTATTTAATCATATTTCCGGAGGAGTTTGACTTAGGATTTTTGAACATTTGGAGTTGTCATCCAAACTACTGCAGATGATACTTCTTCCTGAGACAGTACTGAACAATGTTTCCATATGGTGCTATGGGGAACACTTTCTTGGAGTCCTTTTTGCCTATAAGACTTACAGTCAAGGTAAAAAATGAAAGTTTACTTTCTCATAAATTGCACTATAAAAGCACTAATACAATTATACCTGACCACCCTATTTGGCATGTGGTGGTTAATGGATTTGAGTTTTTTTATTTTAATGTTTGTATTTCCATAAGAATCTGGACTGTAATCCCATCACACATTCTCATCTGGATGTGTACATATACCATGAAATTTTGTGTTGTGCAGTACAGAACTCCTAGGTCATGGTCCATGAACCACTTACTCCGGAGCATTTATTTAGGCTCAGTGAGAGTAATGAGGCAGTTAACTATTAAGAAGAAAATAACTTTGCTGAAAATGTGCATGGCTTTTGTCTACCAGAATATTTCCAGTATTATTCTGTGTTTATCTGTATAGTATGCAAATTACTTTCTCTGGCATGCAGCATGATGCATACTATTAACAAACTGCCGGAGGCAGGAGGGGTGGGGTAAAAATGCATAATAAATAAATAAATACATAAATAAAATACCAAATGATACATATATTATGTTAGGTTTTCAAATAGAAACTGACCACTTAGCTCTCATAGCACTATATGCAAATAATAAGATTTCCAGTGCCAATGTCTCATCCAGATTCCAGTTTCATTAATTATATTCTCTCAACTAAGTTCTTTGTTTTCTCACTCGGATACAGAATCCTTCACTTTTTATTTTAAATTGTGCCATATTGCTGCAATGGTAGCTGATTTTTGTGTATTTGATTAATTAATACATTGATTAATTAAACCTGATTAGTTGAAAATTAGTGGATCACCATACAAATACCTCTTACTGGCAGCTAGCATACAATTGTAAAGACAGAGCTTGTGATACAAAAGACAAGATGGTGCATGTTCCCTGGGCTGTTAATGAGCTAAAGATGCCCCATTAAGCTCAAGGGAATATAGCCCCTAGCAGTCTCTCTTATTAATGGCTATTTAGTACTAATGGCTAGTTACATAACGCAGTAAACACCCAAACCCCTGCTCCCCCTACCGCCTTTGTCCCTTCTCCCTTGCTGACCCACACACCTGGAACTCCCTCCCTGCACTCGTCTGCCTTCCACCCACCCTCCATACTTTCAAGTCCCTCCTCAAAACCCACCTCTTCCGATCCACCCTTCCTAACTCCTGCTTATCATCCCCACCCAGGATTATCTCCCACCTGTTATCTGAAAACTCCTAATTTACTGTAACCAAGTCATGAATGTGTACCTGAGTTCTCGCATCCTCATGAATGTTGCACCCCTTGTCTCTCCCTCTGTTCCCCCTTCCCTGTCTCCCCTACCCTGCCTTTAGAGTGTAATCTCTCGGGCAGGGACCGTGCCTATTTTATTCTCTGTAAAGCACCAGGTACATTGCTAGCACTATATAAATGCTAATAATAATAATAATATGTAGAAATTTCTATATTTCTCTGCCTTTGCATAGGCTCACATGCACACATGCATGTGTAGTACACAGTTGCATAGATGTATACTTTAGGCATTTGTAGGCCCTTTTCACACAGACACTCTAACACTGATAAAATGGGTGTTACATTTTATTATACATTTTGTAGGGCACCCATAGAGCACACCTGCAGTCCTGCAACATGTATAATAAAATGTAACACCCATTTTATCAGTGATAGAGTGTCTGTGTAAATAGGGCCAAACATGCAGTGCCTCTGTGAACAATTACAGTGCCTGTAAAAAGCAAGTGTATCTTCTTCTACATGTATACTTTGGGACACACAAATGAATGCACATTTTGTCCTGAAAATGTGGACCATGTGTGCATATAAACTAAATATCTCTCTTTCCATGAATAAATGTTAGATGTTTTTATATTACCTACTTGTTTCATTGGAGCTTTGTTGCCTAGGGCCCTTTTTACACGAGACTCTCCCAAGCATGGACACCCATCGTCCATATGGGGAAGCATCCTCCGTAAAGGTGGGGGTGCATGGGTGCACACTTCTGCGACCCACGCATCCCCACCCACCTCCCACAGCATGGAGCAACCGGTGATAACACAGGTTGCTCTGTGTGTGGGGATGTGTGTGTGCCCATGTGCACCCACCCCTCTGCACTGCCCCCGCAACAGCATGCCCACAGACTGCCCCCCCAGCCACAGCCCATTTAAAAAGGGCCAAGGACTCCTAGACTTCTCCCCTCTTAACATCTGGGAAGTAATCTACCTAATGCAGCCCAAAGCTCAGGGAGACCCAGGAGTTTATCTGCATCTGGGGGACCCTGGAGCATCAACTGGAGCTCATGCTCAATCAGCGCAATGAACACATGTTCTGGGAGATCGTGCAGGAAATGGAGGTGGTGGGGCATGACAGGACCATGGCACAGTGCCGATCAAAGGCCAAGGAACTCAAGAGGGAGTACAAGGACATTCGGGAAAACAACCGGCAGTCCAGGCACGGAGCCCAGACTGCCCCCTACTATGATCCCCTGGACCGCATACTGCACATGAAGGGCTCCATAGTAGCCCCATGCCTTGTGGTGAGCGCCGTGGTTCAGGGCAGGGAGCGGGCTGATGTACCCCCTCCCCTCACCGCCCCCCAAGAAGGCACCGGCTCCAGGGCTCCCAACCCCCAGGAGGAACGCTCAAGGACCTCTGAGAGCAGCAGGCCCCCCCACCAGCCCAGAGTCCCCACCCCCTGGCAGGACAGGATGACTCTGAGGCAAGCACACTGGTCACCCTCAGCCAGTGGTCAATGGGGGTCCCCAGCTACATGGAGGGGACAGCCTCAGAGGGATTGGAAACAGACATTGAGGGTAAGCAAGCAGGTGGGAGGGGAGGCAGACCAGGGGCAAGGAGGGGAGGGAGGCCCAGCCAGGGGGCAGGCCCTGTTCACCTCAGACACACCAGACCATGGAACGGGGGCCCGGCGGGCCACCCGGGCACACCTACAGACCTCCTCCACCACCACCCATATCCCCACAGGGCATGGCATGGCCCAGCACCAGAGACAGGAGGGTGAGGAGGCTGGTGGGGAACAGCCCCAGCAGCAGCCAGAGGGCCCAGGCCAGGCACACCGGCAAGGAGGGGGGGGCAGAGAGGCTTGGAGGGAGACCAGGGTCGGGCGGGGGTGAGGGGAGCAGGGCACAGGTACAGTGCAGGAGGGAGGACCAGGCAGAGGACATAGTCCGCTCCACCACAGAACAGGGGGAGTGGATGATAGCAGCCGTGGATCACATGGAGATGGCCACAGAGTGATCCCTGCAACAGGCGGAGGCAAGGAACTGGAGGCGCTAGGTGGAGGTGTGCCTGGAATGGAGGCAGGAGTGCCAGGACCACAGCAAGCAGGTTGAGGCATCTGGACGGCTGGGACAGACCATCGAGGGGATGGTGCGGGAGCATTCTGCAAAAATGGATAGATCCCATGACATCGGGATCTCACTGCTCCTGCACGCTGGCACCATGAGTGCCTATGTGATGGCAGCCACCCCACTGGGCACCCTGCCTGCCCGGGCCCCGACCGCCTCCCCAACTGCCCCAGCCACCACAATGCCAGCTGGGGCCACGCATCTGCCTCATGGTCCCTGTAGGCCTCCAGAGGGAGCAGCAGCCCAGGGGGGGGGGTCTCAAGCCCTGGGTACTCCCTCCCTCCCTCCCACCACTGCCTGCCCCTCCGGACACTGAAGCCTCCCAGGACACCACTGGGGACACGGACAGTGGGGGGGGAGGGGAGCTCCCAGAGCTCTGCAGTGCCCACAGGGCAGGTGAGGGGAGGCCCTGGAGACACGGGGGAAGGGGGAAGGGGGAGGGCGGTCTGAGGGGGGGCACGGAACCGGTGCAGTGGGGGTGGTGTAGGAGGCACATGTACATGGTGAGAGAATAAATGTCAGGGCACCACTACTGTCTCCTTCAGTCTGTTCATGGGCCTGGGGATGGAGGTGGACTGATGGCTGTAGAGGGGCTCACCCAGGGAGCCAGTGGGGGCCCCAGGGTTGTGGCGTCAGGGTTTAGTGTCCGGGTCCAGTTCTCTGAAGCGCCCCCGGCTCCCTTGGGTGCTGCTGACTATCCTCATCCACCTGCACTCCCTCGTGCGCCCCAGCCCCCCCCCGGGTGCCTGTGTGACATCGGGGTTCTGGGCCCCCCGGACTGCACCTCCTCGCTACCTCCCGGGGGGGTGGGTTGTGCCTTTGCACCGGCTGCACGGCTCCGGCTCTCCTGCCTCCCCTCCATTGCACCCTCGCTGGCGCTTGGTGTCCGTGTGTGCCTCCTGGACCATGTCTGGGCTTCTGCCTGTTCCGTGTGGCCTCCCCCTGTGCCTGTAACCCGACCTTTTAGGATCCCCCCATTCCAGGACTGACTGTGTAGCTGTGGGGGTGCCCGTGCGGGCTGTGTTGGTGTTGGGGGTCTGACTGCCATTCTCTGTGCCCGACCCTGCCCCTGGGACATTCCCTCCATCTTCCCTGTCCCTCTGCCCCCCTCCCCCTGTGCCCGTTGTGCCGTGCGTGTTGTCTGTTCCTCTGTGTCTCCCCTTCCCTTCCTTTCCCGTATGGGTGTGTATGGACCTGGGCGTGTGTTTGTGCTGTGTGTTCCACTGTGCCCCCGTTGTCTCTGTGCCTGTTGTGTGTGGTACCTTGGTGGCTTTGCTCCCTCTTCCTCCTCCCTTCATGTTTCCCTTGTATAGGTGTTCCCTGTAGGCGCTTTTGACTTTGTTTGCCCTCAGCCGGCCATGTCTGTGTCCCGCCCCTCCCCGGTGCCTTCTGGGTGTTTTGACCACGGCCGGGAATCGGCGTCACATCTGTTGCGCAGCCCTGGGCCATGGTCTGGCAGCCCAATTCCCTGTTGTGGTCCCGATCCCGTCACGTCTGTTAGGGGCTCTCTTTGACCACGGGAGGTGGTTGTTCGGTTCCCCACCACTGGGAATCCACTGTGGTGAATCGGGACCGCGTAAAGTCTGAAAACACCCTTGGTGTTGTCTGCAAATTTGATCACCTCACTCTTAACACCCTTTCCCAAATCATTAATAAAAATACATTAAACAGTATTTGTCCCAATACAGATCCCTGAGGCACACCACTTTTTACATCTCTCCATTGTGAAAACTGACCATTTAGTCCAACCCTTTGCTTTCTATCTTTTAACCAGTTTCTGATCCATAGTAAGACACTACCTCCTATCCCATGACTTTTTAATTTTCTCAAGAGTCTCTCATGAGGGATCTTATCAAATGCTTTCTGGAAATCCAGGTACACTATATCTACTGGGTCTCCCTTGTCCACATGCTTATTTACACCCTCAAAGAATTCCAACAGGTTAGTGAGGCATGACTTACTGTTATTAAATCCGTTTTGACTCTTCCCCATTAAGCCATGTTTGTCAATATACCCTGTAATTTTGTCCTTAATGATGGTTTCCACCATTTTGCCTGGCACAAATGTCAAGCTTACTGGTCTGTAGTTTCCAGGATCCCTTTCAAAATATCAGGGTTACATTTGCCAGCCTCCAGTCCTCGGGTACAGTGGCAGATTTTAGTGACAGGTTACAAATTACTAACAGTAGGTCTGCGATTTCATATTTGAGTTCCTTCAGTACTCTGGGGTGAATGCCATCTGGCCCTGGTGACTTGTTTTAGTTTAAATTATTTTTGCTGTAATGCTTTTGTTTGGAAAATATCTAATGGCAATAGTCCAGGCAAAGGACTTGTTGTCTATAATATGTGCAAGTTTGCATGAAAGTTATTTTTCTTTGTTCTCTATCAGTGAATGAACAACATTCTGAAACCAGGAAAGTATTTTTTATCCAGTGTATCTAAAATAAATATTAACGTGGCTATTATTTTTCACTCATTAGAATTCAGTTTCTTCCTAGGCAGCAACTTTGCATGCCAAAATTTAGCTCAAAGAAATGTTAATTCCAAATTCACATAAACTCTGGAAGAGCCTTAATATAAACTGCAGCTATGTTCTCTCTCTCTTAGGCCTCAGTTTTGAAACCAGTGTTGTCCCACTGACTTCAATGGGATTTACTAAGAATAAAGTGGGTGTCAGGACTGCAGCCTTAAAATGTGTAAAAGTGAGCTATAAGACTTTACAATCCACTGAATTCTGTTACCTTTTAATTTGATTTCATGTTAGAGAAGAGTGTCAATTCTTACTCTTTCAATATTGCTAACAAAGCAGCAGACACTATTCATTATTTATTATTATTAATTATTATTATTATTATTAAGCATTTATATAGTGCCAGTGATGTACCTGGTGCTTTTCAAAAAATAAGATAGACACGGTTCCTGCCCAAGAGTTTACAATCTAAAGACAGGGGGAGGGGAGACAGGGGGAGGGGGGACAGAGGGAGAGACAAGGGATGCGACATTCATGAGGATGCGAGAGCTCAGGTACATGTTCTTGGCTTGGTTACAGTAAAATAGGAGTTTACAGATAACAGGTGGGGGATAATCCTGCATGGAGATGATTAGCAGGAGTTGAGGGCGGAGCGGAAGAGGTGGGTTTTGAGGAGGGACTTGAAGGTGTGGAGGGTGGGGGCAAGGCGGACGAGGGCTGGGAGGGAGTTCCAGGCATGCAGAGCAACAAGAGAGAAGGGATGAAGGCGGTTGGGGGAGCAGGGGAGGTGTGAGAGGGTGAGGGAGGGGATGGAAGAGGAGTGGAGTGCTTGAACAGGGTTTGGAGGGAGATCAGGGCAGAGAGGTAGGGGGAGTGAGGTTGTGAAGGGCTTTGTAAGTGAGGATGAGGAGCTTCTGCAGAATACGCTCAGAAAGAAGGAGCCAGTGGAGAGAGGAGAGGAGAGGCTGCACGTGGTCAAAGCGACGGGCTAGGTGTATGATCCTGGCAGCAGAGTTTTGAACAGAGATAAGGGAAGAAAGGTGAGAGCGGGGAAGGCCAGTGAGGAGGAGGTTACAGTAGTCGAGGCATGAGATGACTAGGGTGTGGATGAGAGTTTTGGCAGAGGAAACAGACAGAAAAGGCGGATCTTAACAATGTTGTGGAAGGAGAAGCGGCAGGAATTGGCGACGGAGTCAATGTAGGGTTTAAAGGTAAGGTGTGAGTCGAAAATGAAGCCCAAGCTGCAAGCTTGGGGGACAGGAAGAATGGAGGCCCCGTCAATGGCAATTGACAGGGAAGAGGGAGAGGAAGGATTGGGAAGGAAGATAAGGAGTTCAGTTTTCACCATGTTCAGTTTGAGTTGGCGTTGAGACATCCAGGCGGAGATATCAGAGAGACAGTTGGTGAGACGAGCTTGAACAAAGGAGGGAGAAGGAAGGAGTGGAGAGATAGAGTTGAGTGTCGTCAGCGTATAGGTGGTATTGGAAACCATGGGAGGTTTTGGAAACCGTGGGAGGCAATGAGTTTGCATAGGGATTGGGTGTAAATAGAGAAGAGGAGAGGGCCAAGGACAGAGCCTTGGGGAACCCCAACCGAGGGGGGTAGGGAGGAGGAGGGGGAGGAATTAGGAAGAGATACATTTGAAGGAGTAGTCGGAAAGGTAGGAGGAGAACCAGTCGAGGACAGAGTCCTGGAATCCAAGGGAGTGAAGCGATTGAAGCACGAGCTAGTGGTCAACAGTGTCGAAGGCAGCAGAGAGATCAAGGAGGACAAGAATAGAGTAAAAGGGATGGGATTTAGCTATAAGAAGAGGGGTGGAAGCCAGATTGGAGGGGGTCAAGGGAGGAGTTAGTGGAGAGGAGGCCAAGGCAACAGGAGTAGACAACCCGTTTGAGGAGTTTGGAAGCAAAAGGGAGGAGTGAAACAGGATGGTAATTAGAGGGTTCAGAGGGATCCAGAGTGGACTTTTTGAGGATGGAGGAAGACAGTGGCATGTTTAAAGGCAGAGGGGAAGGGGCCGGTAGAATGGGAGACTTATCCAGGGGTTATGACAAAGACATTTAGGGAAGAGTTATTGATAGAACAGTGTTTCCTGTAGTTTTGATGACAGATCCTATGTTCTGTTGCCCATGAAAACTTTTACTCTCCAACATGTACCAGAAATCCAGATAACTACCTGGCCATATGTGTGACCACAGCTAAAATTGTGAGGAGGACCATAGGGTTGCTAAATGTCCCTTATTTTAAGGAAACATCCCTTATTTCAGAACCCCACAACTCCACAATGTCCCTTAGTGGTGAAAGTTTGATCTGGTAACCCCAGGGAGAAGGAGGGAACATGGATTTCTTTTTCAAATTATGTATTTATATTATTATTAAGTATTTATATAAATAAATATGTACTAGTAGCAATAAATAAGTACTAGTAGCAAGAGAAAGACCTACAGGTTGCCTAAAAAACCTGGGGAGGACATGTGCCCCAACCCCCTCAAACTTACACCAATACATGAAGCCACCTCGAGTCATCTTGGGATGAGAGAGTTGCGGGGTATAAATTAAAAGTGAAATGAAAAATGAAAATGAAAGTCTTCTGTCTCCATCTATAAATATGCATTCCCTATTGGTAACGGATTTGTTTGGATGATATGAAATACAATGCATGGTTCAGACCTACTCGCTAATTAATTAACTAGGGTGGGAATTGAAAGTCAGGAAGTGCAACCTGAATTTCAAAAGAGGCATAGCAAAGACTGCATTGCAACATCTTTGTGGGCGAATAATATGATGCTCATTAAGTAATTAAGCACTAGTTATGAGGCTTGATGCTCTGTGTTAGTTTCCCTTTAGAATGCATTGCTGATGTGCCTTTTTTTGACATGCAGTATCCTTCCCACTCCTGTTGGGGGCCTCTCTTGAGCAGAGGTTTCCAGCTGTGCGAGATTGTGTGATGGCTTACTGATGTGGGCAAGGACGAGACCATCAAATTCCTTTTCACTTTTCACCTGAGCCAGAAATCTCATCTTTAGCGTAGAAAATAGTTTGTTTTATTCCCTAGGGACAATGCTGTCGGCATTTAAAAGAATATATGATTCTCTTAAAACGCAGAAGTCCATGGCTATGATACAAATCATCAGCGTTGAAATGAACCCCCTGAAGACATCATCAAGCAAAAAGCATTGCTTATAATATTAAAAGTGAATATTCTCATTATTAAAATGATAGAGGAGTGCTTAAAGTAATAGGGCCCTGACCTCTTCCTTCATAATCCCATATACAGTATCTACTGCGGGATGATGTTTGCTCTGTAAGTGTATCTTGGCTAACACAAGTCCTATGAGCCTCATTATTATTTATGTCTGTTTTTCTCTAGAGGCTTTCTTTTGGGGGGGCGGGGGTTGGAGTTGTAATTTATGTTGTTTTTTATTCCAGCTATGCAGGAGGAGGTGCTTTGATGGATTACAACCTCAACAAAAGCCTAACCCAAAAAGAACAATGACAACAATGAGACTTAAAAGCAGTATTTCACTTTCCTTGAAAGGAATTGGGTCTCAATATTTAGAATTTATTTGACACTCTGCCACCCTCTGCTGTTGTAACTGAGAAGTTCTTCAACAATGGGAAATCATGTACTGGTGGCTTCGATTTCCATGCTCTCCCTTCTGGCAATAATGGGAGATACGGACAGTAAAGCGGACAGTACATTCTTGATTGACTCGGACCCAGGACGTTGCATGAGGCATCATTACGTAGATTCCATCAGTCATCCATTGTACAAGTGTAGCTCAAAGGTAAGTACCAATAAAAAACACCTCTTAAACTGGCACTTCATTATCAAGAATATTTGAGAATCTTCTTGTTGTTGTTGTTAATGCTGAATTGAGAACTAGATTGTAACTTCATCATTGGAAGCTTTAGACTTTCTAACCAGTGTCATAGGCAACTGTTCTAAAACTCAGATTACCAGAAACAAGACTGAGGCTAAGCTGCTTCAGGTTGGAATCTCAGGTGTTCTAACAAACTTTCTGACTCAGTTTTGAGGCTATCACTGGATCTGTGCATTTTGAAAGAAATGGTGGTAATGTACATAGGTCAGCAGCAGAACCCAACTCTAGATCTAAACTGTCCCACAGTTTGTGGTGATATGGCTGTTTTTGTAGTTTTGGTGCAGCTCACTGAAGAAAGAGAACTAGTGGCTGAGTTTAGATCATCCTGATCAACAACACTTCCCCTCCACTCATGTTCTTATCCCATTTTGGTTTGAGCCAGGTTCAGTTAATTAATATGGATTGCTTTAGGCTTCACGGACTTTGCATCTCTGACTTTTTTTTTTTTAGTTTTTATGAAAAAGTTCAGAGCAACAATTTGGCTTGGAAACATCAGAAAATGCAAAAAATGTCAATCTTTTGCTTAGAGAAACAGTAGGCAGGATGACGCCTTTACTGGAGCCATGGAATGGACCACCCAAATATCCTGGGAAAACCTGTTGCAATACAAAAAAATCTGATCAACTGTACACCCATAGCCACAAACTGCCACCCCACACTGGAACCAATTCAGGACAGTATCCGACAACGACAACCCTGCTTGCTGGGACAACACCCTGAAAGAAATGTTTCCTGAAGCCATCGTCTGACCTTCACCCAACCCCAGCCTGTCTATACTGATCATCAGAGGCAAGCTCTCCATAGATCAGAACACACCAACCTAAAATGAAACAAGACTTTGCCAGAACAGCAGATGCAAAACTGCAGGCACATCACAGCGTGAGCTTCAACAATTATCAATGCCTGTGACAAAGATCTATCTAGCTGTCCCCCAAAGCACCACTGGAATAGTCAAGACTTAATTATCCCACTTACAGTCACCACTAGTCTCTGCTCTCCCCAGAGTGTGCAAGCCCATAAGGGGTTAATTATCTGTCGCCTGTATCTCAGAGGCTTCTTTGTTGCATAAATATAAATGAGTCAGGCTCGTCCTGCTGTCTAGTCAAGAATTCACCAAATCCACAGTACTTGATGCCAGTAACCACACAGACACGAGCTTCATAATGAGAAAGTTTAATATAAAAATTAAGACAGATAATAGAGGTTCTGAGTAAATGAAAAAGGTGCATAAAGAAATAAAGTAAAAACAACACACAACTTTTAGTTTGACTTCAAAACGTCTCTAGCTAAATGGTAGAGAAATCATAAGTTTCTGGAGATCATGGTTCATTGTCAAATTAACCACATGAAACAACTGAAAAGTGAAGTTCTTTTCTGTTTGCATGTTGGCAATGCACTGTCTCTTGAGTTCTTTGCATGTGTTTCTGCTTGCTGGATGAATTGGCTATTTAAAAAGCCAGGAGATCCTTTTCATGTTCCAAATTTCTTCACATCAGCAGTTTCATTAGCGCTTATTAACACTTCAAGACACCCTATTATTCTGAAAGCTTGCATACCTCCACCAACTGTAGTTGGTCCAATAAAAGATATCACTGTACTACTTTGTCTCTATTGCCTATATTTGGGACCAATTGCCTATATTTGGGACCAACACAGCAACCTTATTTTCTCTACCCTATTATTCCTGTGGCAGAGTCATGTGTGTTTACCTTGGTGACCTTCCTACTTGAGTTAAATTGCCCCTGTAGCTCACCTGTAGGTTACACTTTATACTTCTCTTTACAAGTATCACCGAACTACAGAAATGCTGCTTATTACAAAGCAGATACACCAACACTTTTCATCATCACTATGTCATGATTCCTAACTCGTGCTTTCCTGTGACAATGCCTTCCACTGCAAACATTTTAAATTCATGAGACCTGTGCATGTCAATTGCAACCTGTGTTGCACCTCATTTAGTGCACCAGTAGTAGTGAAACCAATTACTATGACAATAAGGGTAATTTCAGATGTGTCAATAAGGGTAATTTCACCAGTAGTAGTGAAACCAATCACTATGACAATAAGGGTAATTTTGTCCCGCCACACTGAACCCTGGTCCGTGATCTGTCTCGGATCCCGGTCCGTGATCAGACCGGCCGTCCATCAGACGTGCCGGCCAGATCACTGTGGGGAATCTCGGAAGGGGCGGGGCTGAGTGACACGACGTGTGGCCACCCCCCTGCGCTCCCTTGACCGCCCACCCACGGGGAGACGGGTGGGCACAGTGGCCAATCAGGCCACTATGCCCGATCCCATCCCGTGATTGGGACGGGGCTGGGTAAAAGTCATTACCCGTGGCCATTCCTAGCCCTGTCCCGGATCGTGGCCAAACTAACCACAGGTCTGGAGATGGGGCTGGCACCATCCTCAGAACCGTGGTTAGCTTTGAACCCCACCAGGATTTCACTATGGTGAACATCTGGTGGGGCTCAAACAGACATGCACGGGATCACAGCCACCACCCTGAGTCCACTGTGATTCAGGGTGATTGACTATGATCTCCTCATGTCTGAAATTACCCTAAGTGAACTCACAGAGAAACATTCCTATGGACAAGCACATCCTATCATCCAGGGAAAAACACTTCTCCCATTGTCATCACTCCATTTCTGTCTCTGAGTCCTTGTCCTGAAAGAGAACCCATACAGCACTTTTTAAAAGGTGAACCTGGGAACTGAAATTCCTATCTGTATTCTATACCAAAACCAGCTAATTAAACAGAGATATTGGCTTCACAACTCACTGCAGCTGTCTCTAATCTGCTATCCAAGTAAAACTTATCTTGTTTTACTAAGGTGCTACTTTCACTGTGAGCATTTTACAGCAAATTAACCCTGTTTGAAGTGGCGATATGCCCCCTAATGCTGTGCTAATCAAATCTAGACTCTAGCTCAGGTCCATTTTAACCATCCCACACCAGCCTCACAAAGCATTTGCCTCACAAGGAGCTCGAACAGTGGTGAAACAAAAGGCAATTCAGTATTTGTGAATATTATTCACATGTTTGGATAGGCATCTGGATAGCTGAACCAAACTTCTTCATGTCTGCTTCTTTGGTCCATCACTCTGTTCAGTTCAGTTATTCAGGGTATTATTATTATTATTATTATTATTATTATTATTATTAAACATTTATAAAGCGCCAGTTGCAACCTGGCGCTGTACAGAACATACAATCAGATGCAGTCCCTGCCTGTGGCTTACAATCTAAAAGACAAGGAGGGGGAGACAAGGAGAGGGGACAGTGGGAGAGACATGGGAGAAGACAAACAAACATTCAGGCGGATGCGAAGTCTCAGGTGCGTGTACTTGGCTTGGTTACAAGGTGGTCGGTAGCAGCAGTCAGCAGAGGAGGGCTGACAGTAAGAGCAAGGGGAAAGACTAGAGGGCATTGGGAAAGGCAGCATGGAAAAGGTGGGTCTTGAGGAGGGATTTGAAGGAGCGGAGGGAGGAGGCGAGGCGGACGTCGGCAGGGAGGGAGTTCCAGGCATGCGGGGCAGCGAGGGAGAAGGGACGAAGGCGGTTGGGCGAGCAGGAGAAGCGAGGGAGAGCGAGGGAGGGGACAGCGGAAGAGCGGAGAGCGCGCGCAGGAGCGCGTAGGGCGATTAGGTCCGAGAGGTAAGGGGGAGCTTGGTCATGGAGCGATTTGAACGTGAAAACCAGGAGTTTGAACAGGATACGTTCAGGAAGGGGGAGCCAGTGAAGGGAGAGGAGGAGAGGCGTCACATGGTCGAAGCGACGGGCAGAGTGAATGACCTTGGCGGCAGAGTTTTGGATCGCCACAAGGGGGGACAGGTGGGAGCGAGGGAGGCCAGCAAGGAGGAGGTTGCAGTAGTCGAGGCGAGAGATAACCATGGCATGAACAAGGATTTTGGCCGAGGAGACAGATAGAAAGGGGCGAATGCGGGCAATGTTGAGGAGAGCGAATCGGCAGGATTTGGCCACAGAGTCAATGTAAGGTTTAAAGGAGAGGTGCGTGTCAAAAATGAAGCCCAAGCTGCGGGCACGGAGAACAGGACGGATGGTGACCCCATCAATGCAGACGGTCAGGTCAGAGGGAGAGGAGGGGGAGGGAGGAAAAATGAGGAGTTCAGTCTTGGCCATGTTCAGTTTGAGTTGGCGTCGGGACATCCAGGCGGAGATATCAGAGAGGCAGTCGACGAGGCGTGAGCGGACAGAGGAGGAGAGAGAGGGGGTAGAGAGATAGAGTTGGGTGTCATCAGCATAGAGATGGTATTGGAACCCGTGGGAGGCAATAATTTCACCAAGGGACCGGGTGTAGATAGAGAAGAGGAGAGGGCCAAGGACAGAACCTTGGGGAACCCCAACCGAGAGGGGAAGGGAGGGGGAGGTCGACTCGGGGAGGGAGACATTAAAGGAGCGGTCAGAGAGGTAGGAGGAGAACCAGTCAAAGACAGAGCCACGGAAGCCCAAAGAGTAAAGGGAGTCCAAGAGGAGCGAGTGGTCGACAGTGTCAAAGGCGGCAGAGAGGTCAAGGAGGACAAGAACGGAGTAGTGGCGCTTCGATTTAGCGACAAGTAGATCATTGGTGATCTTGGCCAGGGCAGTTTCAGTAGAGTGGAGGGGGCGGAAGCCGGACTGGAGAGGGTCGAGGGAGGAGTTGGCAGAGAGGAGGTTCAGGCAGCGGGAGTAGACGACACGTTCCAGGAGCTTCGAAGCAAAGGGAAGGAGGGAGACCGGCCGGTAACTAGAGGGATCGAAAGGGTCCAGGGTAGGCTTTTTGAGGATGGGGGAGACAGTGGCATGTTTGAAGGCAGAGGGGAAGGAGCCTGTGGAAAGGGAGAGATTGACAACATGCAGAAGGGGGGGAGCGACAGTGGGAGCAATAGAGGTCAGGAGGCGGGAGGGGATCGGGTCAAGGGGGCAGGTGGAGGGGTTGGATGAAGAGAGAAGAGCAGAGATTTCCTGGAGAGAGGCAGGAGGGAAGGATGCGAGGAGGGAGGGGGGCGGGGGAGGGGGCGGGAGGGGAGCGGGGGGCGGAGGGGGGCGGGAGGCAATATCCCGACGGATCTTGTCAATCTTGGAGGTGAAGAACGACGCAAGATCCCGAGCAGCAAGGGAAGAGGGCGGGGGAGGGCAGGGGGGTTTGAGAAGGGAGTCGAAAGTAGAGAAAAGGCGGCGAGGGTCGCGGGAGAAAGATTCGATCCTAGAGGCATAATAGCGCTGCCTAGCTAGGGAGATAGCCGAGGAGAGGGAGGAGAGGGAGAATTTGTAATGGAGGAAGTCAGGGAGGGAGCGGGATTTGCGCCAGAGGCGTTCGGCAGCCCGGGCGCAGGAGCGGAGGTAGCGGATGGCAGGGGTAAGCCAGGGGCGGGGGTCGAGGGGGCGGACGGGGCGAGCAGAGGGGGGGGCAAGAGAGTCAAGGGTCGAGGAGAGAGAAGCGTTGAGAGCAGAGACAGCAGAGTCAGGGGAGGAGGAGGCGAAAACGGGGGGGAGAAGGGGGGAAAGATGTGCGGCAAACTCCGAGGGAGTAAGGGCCTGCATATTGCGGAAGGGGCGCATAGAGGGGGAGGCGGAGGGGGGTCGGTGGGAAAGGCTGAAGGAGCCGAGGAAGTGATCAGAACTAGGGAAGGGGTCAAAGGAGAGGTCAGTTAGAGAACAGTTTCGAGTGAAGACGAGGTCGAGGGAATGGCCGTCAGTATGAGTGGGGGAGTCGGTCCAGAGTCGGAGATTAAAGGAGGAAGCGAGAGAGAGAAAGCGGGAAACAGAGGGGGCGGAGGGCGTGTCAACGTGAATGTTGAAATCACCAAGGATAAGAGTGGGGATATCATCGGAGAGGAAGAAGGTGAGCCAGGATTCAAAGTCCGGGAGGAAAGAGGAGAGGGAACCCGGGGGGCGGTAGATGACAGCAACCCGAAGGTGTAGAGGGGAGTATAAGCGCACAGAGTGGGCCTCAAAGGAAGGGAAGGAGGGGGAGGGAGGAGGGGAGAGGGTTTTGAATTGGCAGTGCTTAGCAAGGAGTAAGCCCACACCACCACCCAGGCCCTCAGGGCGGGGGCGGTGAGAGAACGACAGGCCCCCGGAGCATAGAGCGGCCGGGGTAACAGAGTTGGAGGGCGTGATCCAGGTTTCTGTAAGAGCAAGGAGTTGAAAGGGGCGAGAGAGGAAGAGATCGTGGATGAAGGGAGCTTTAGCCACGGATGAGCGGCAGTTCCAGAGGGAGCAGGAAAAAGGCAATTGGTGTTTGGGAAGGCACGGGATGCGGATGAGGTTGGGGGATGGGGAACGGCCTGGTTTGCGGGGTGTGAGTCGTGCACTGGCCTCGTATTGGCCACAATGGTCTGTGGAACACCTGGGTGTAGCGAGTTTGGGCCTAGGGGGAATGGGTAAGGGGGGATGAGGGTGGGGAGGGGGGATGGGCGTGGGTGAGAATAAGGGGTAGGTTGGCTGGAGAAAGGCTGCTGGTGAAGGAAGAGGGAGAAGGAGGGGGTGCGTGAGAACGGCTAGAAGGAGGGAGGTGATAGAGGGCGAGGAGGTGAGGGAGGTATAGGGAGGCATCCTAGGTGTTGAATGTCCTGGTATCAGGGGGACGCCAGGCCTGCGGTTGTTGGGTGAGCGCGTGCGTGCTGTCATGTCCTCACTCCGGCCTCACAACGGCCACAAAACGGCCAGCGCCCTTTTGTCGCCGCCCTTTGGCGGCGACAGATATTAGTTTATTGTGCACGGGCAATAGTGCTAAATAGCACAAACCAAACAGACTGAACAAACTGAATGAACCAAACAAAACAAACCACACTGAAATATCCAATCCAGATATCTGAATGGAGCAGAATAACTATCCGATTCGCTGCTTTCAGTTCAAAGCACCCAAATTCGATTTAAGGGGACTTGTTTGTCACCTTGGCCTCACCCCCTTGGGGGCTCTAAGAGCAGCAAAACCCCCGAACGCTGGCAGTCTGCTGCAGGGAGCCTAACTGGAAAGAGCTCCCAGAGCCCCATAGAACCTCAATGTGGGGGTGGGGGGATGTTGAAAGAGGGGAAGATACAGCCCAAAGTCCTGGCCTGCCACTCTAGAAGGCCCATTTAAGCTGAGGAGAACTCGGAAGACAGCTTGACCAGTTAGGGAGCTGGGAGCCTGAATACGGCTCACCCCAAATACTGATGAAAGGACTGAGTAAGAGGGGGAACCCAAGATCCAAGACCTCAAAGAAGCCAAGGGAGCGGCCCCCTGTACTAGAACCCAACAGAGGTAACAGCTTGGGCAAGGCTTCTTCGACTTTTCTGCTTGGCTACATTTTTTTTAAAATGTACATTGTTGATGTGAGGGGTATGAGTGTGTGATGCTTGCAGACCAATACAAGGAAAGCAAGGCGGCTAACTTTAGTCCTCCTCATCTTTAGATTGGGGAACTCTGAAAGGGCTAGCTCCTGCAGCCATTTGCCCCACCAGGGTGGGAGTTCAGTTACAGTAAGATATTTGCATCAAGTCTTCATTTCATCTCCAGTATGGAAGTGTGCAGACACTCACCAATTGGAATAGGTTCAATACAATCTAAGATACTTTGTCTCTTTCATACTCAGGACAGTAACAGCAATCTTTTGCTACAATCCTTGCTTGGAAAATGTCAAAATAAGGTGGACTAGTAGCCCACATTGACGTTTTCTGTTGTGCACTCCTAGGTGAAGAGTAGGGTTGCCAGATGTCCCTCAATTTATTTATTTAACAGAATTTTTACCCCTCCTCTCCTGCTAAATGCAGCTTGAGGCAGCTAACAACAAAGCATAAAATAAAATAAAAAAACAACAACGTTAAATATATTTTAAAACTATATAGAAAACCAACAACTGGGAATGTCACAAATCAAACCCAACCATTCTAACCCACCCTCACCTATCTCCCTCACCAAAAGCCTGGTGGAACAGCCAGGTCTTGCATATGTGTCAAAAAGAAGAGAGGTCCGGGGTCAATTGGGATTCTGCTGAAAGGGAGTTCCACAGCCTAGGTGCGGCCACTGAGAACGCCTTCTCCAGAGTCATCCCCGGGGACGCCCGAAGATCCTCCAGAAGGGCACCCCTAGAAGACTGCAGGGGCTGCTCCAGGGCCTGGGGAATGAGGCAGTCCCACAGGTAGGTGGGGCCTAGACCATATAGGGCTTTATAGGTCAAAACCAACATCTTGAATTGGGCCCAGAAGACTATAGGCAGCCAGTGCAGAGAACCGGAGCAGTGGTGTAATTTACTCATGGTGACCCATCCCTGTGAGGAGGCGGACCGCCACATTCTACACCAGCTGCAGTCTCCCGACAGTCACCATGGGTAGCCCCACATAGGCCCTTTTTACACAGATGCTCTAACACCCATAAAATGGGTGTTACATTTTATTATACATGTTGCAGGGCACCACTGCAGCCAATCACCATGGGACCTGTGCACACATGATGCCTCCACCCAGTTCCTCTGGGTGGAGATGGGTGTTGGCCGGTGGGTGGGGAGCATTTCTTTGGGTCGAGATGGGTGGAGGCGTCTGTGTAAATGCCATGTTCTAAGGGTGTTGGTGAGAGTTTGCTCCTGGCCAACACCCATCTCCACCCACACCCACCCATGGAGCAACCGGCAGTGGCGTCCGTTGCTCTGTGGGTGGGTGTGGGTGGAGATAGGTGTTGGCCGGGAGCAAACACTCACCAACACCCACCGAAAGTGGCATTTACACAGACGCCCCCACCCTTCTCCACCCAGGGAAATGCTCCCCACCCACCGGCCAACACCCATCTCCACTCAGAAGAACTGGGTGGAGGCATCATGTATGCACAGGGCCCATGGTGATTGGCTGCAGTGGTGCCCTGCAACATGTATAATAAAATGTAACACCCATTTTATGGGTGTTAGAGCATCTGTGTAAAAAGGGCCATAGAATTCATTACAATAGTCTAATCTTGAGGTAATGAAAGCATTCCTGTGTGTCCACATCACAGCCAGGGACAGGATAGTGGGCGGGATGGGGCGGAGCTAGGTGCTTGCGCATTTGGACAGCGGTATGGCGGTACTTATGCCAGCAGCTCACCTGTCTGGTTGCCCCACAGAGGACAGATTGTTTTTGGACTGCTCTTTTCACTGACCCAAAGTGTGGCGGCTGTGGTCGCCCTCCTTGGAGCAGGTGGGGGCCACCCCGTCTCATGTAGCTTTACCCAGAGAGAAAGATAAGCCTTGAATAGAGTGCTGACCCCTTTCTCCTTATACCAGTTTTCTCTGAAAATAGCTAGCTCAGTGGACATGCGAAACACACACTCTATTGCACTGTCTGTTGGAAAATGAATTGACTTACCCAATTCCTTTCCAAAGGGAAAAGAGATGAAACATCAACTAATGTTACTGTTTGCCAAATCTGCAATAAGTAAGAGAAACATAAGGTGAGTAATGCAAGCGAACAGCAAAATTAATATTCCCAACACACGAGACCTGCAATATCAGGCCAGAATATAGGGGGAAGGGATTTGGTAATACGCATGTTTAGAACAGCAGCAATAATGGCAAAGTTCAGCTTTTTTCTACCATTGTTATAACCTCTGCACTACTCACACGCAGTCACAGGAGTGATAGAACAAGCAGTCCATAAGACTATAAGCACAGGCAAGAGCAGCAGCAGAGAGGAGGAGTCACCAGCAGACTCCTCCTGCCCTGTTTCACATACGTAGATTTGCCTTGCACATGGTTGTAGGAGGAACACAGAATTGGTAAAATTCTACTGCTTCTTAGGAAGAATCGTCTGGACAGGGGAGGCCCTGCCATAACCTTCCCTACTCTGCATCCCAAACCATGCCCAAATGTGAACACATGCATATATACTCAATCCATTTGACCTCTTCTAAGCTTTTTTTGTAATGTACACTGACAGTATCAATTCATACTTCATTACCTGATAGGACAGGGCAGCACAGCCTGGGTCAAAATCAAGAGGGATGAGGAGCATAGAAATAAGAACCACTGGCAGGAGAGATCAGATTCAAATTCACAACCTTAGTTGTGCTAGTTCAGGAAACTGTCGCTAAGGCAGGCTTGGGGGTATGTGCCTACTGCCTAGCATTGCATGGGGGAGAAGGGGATGTCACTGTCTTGGTCACTACCTAACACTCTCCGTGCTGGCAGCCTCCCTTATAGGAGATCTGTTAAGTGATCCATTGCAAAAAGGAAGGAGAGAATGTCCCACAAACTAGAAAATTAGGGGGACAACTCTCTGGCAGACGTAATGACACCTATCTACTACATTAGAGGTGATCTGGGAAAGAGGGGCTGCATAGCCTCCTCCCCCTACTAAACTGTTAGTCTAAAACAGGAGTGGGGGAACCTCAGGCCTGAGAGCCAAATACAGCCTGTATTTAGTTTTTATTGGCTTCTTTCCAGTTCCTGGAACAGCCCCTGGATCCAGGGCCAGCCGTAAACAGTAGTGACTGTGTCCCAGGACCTGCAATCAGAGGGAGCCCACAGGGAGCTCAGTCCTG
Source organism: Sphenodon punctatus (assembly GCA_003113815.1). Classification (NCBI taxonomy): domain Eukaryota; kingdom Metazoa; phylum Chordata; class Lepidosauria; order Sphenodontia; family Sphenodontidae; genus Sphenodon; species Sphenodon punctatus. The sequence goes on from QEPC01002784.1 coordinate 1,815,947, forward strand.
GTAGCCTCAAGTCCAGCGCTCCCGAGACCCTGGGACTGGTTGTTTCTCCAGGGACCTCTCCCTGCTTTTGACTCTCAGCCCTGAGGTGGCTGCTTCCTGTGAGGTCCTGCTTCTCCCCAGTCAGTTTCAGTCATCCCCAATCCCTGAATTCCCCTTGTCAGAAGGGTGTGTGTGTGTGTGTGTGTGTAAGTAAAAGGGGGGAAGAGAGAGAGAGATTGATTGTGTATCTGTGCGCATCACCCACCTGTTATCTGTAAACTCCCAACTTACTGCAACCAAGCCAGGAACGTGTACCTGAATTCCCACATCCTCGTGAATGTCGCATCCCTTGTCTCTCCCTCTGTTCCCCCTTCCCTGTCTCCCCTCCCCCAGTCTTTAGATTGTAAACTCTCGGGCAGGGACGGTGTCTTTCTTATTCTTTGTAAAGTGCCAGGTACATTGCTGGCGCTATATAAATGCTAATGATGATAATAATAATATGTGGGAAAGCCTATGTGTGCAGGTGCATGTGTGTGAAAACTAATAACGCTTCTTTGTTTTTGTAAGCAAACACCAGCCTGTCAATTGTTACAGGAGTAGATCTGTGGAGGGGAGGGACATGGGGGCCCCACATTTTATTTTCACCCTGCACCCGACAAAGTGTAAGACTGGCCCTGCCTTGATCCAGTTCCCACCCCCAAGCCCTGAAAGACTGAAGAGAGCAGAGGTGAGGGCATGCACACAAGGAAAGAGGACCGATCCATAACACAGATGTATGATCTGGACCCTCCTCTTCATAAGTGCATCCCTGCTCCCAATTTCTTTGTTGCCCTCTGACTTGTATTAATTTTCAAAGTGGCCCCTAGAGGAAAAAGGTTTCCCACCCTTGGTCTAAAATATGTCAGATCCTAGCCTCTTATACACCCGATATATAGCAGCGTACTCGTTAACGAAGGATGCTTTTAGACTTGCCGTGGTGCTGGCGGGTTTAAGTAATTCACTTTTAGAAATTTACCAATGTGGTTCAAAAGAATGTGCAAGCCGCAGTTTGCAATGGCAGTGGCGCATCTAAACGCCACCCGTGTGACTTTTCTAAAAGTGGATTATTTAAATCTGCCTGCACCACAGCAAGTCTAAAAATGGGCTTAGAGTTACACATGAGTCTGATCAGTAGGAGATCAGAATCCGCTTCTGTAGCTCTCTGGTAATGATTATCATGAGTGTTCTGTGTGCTGAATCTGAGGTCTCTCTGTAGGTGTAAACAGATGGACAGTAGCTCCACTTCTGCCTGCACCAGCCTGCTTCACTCCTGAGTTGACTGATCCATGTAAAGCCGCCTGCCAGATGTTCTCTAGAGCAGGCTGTGGCTGCTCCAGGCCAGTCCCGTCGGCGGCACTCCAGAACATCTTGGAGCATGCCGCATGCAGAGGGCTGGCCACACCTGGAAGGATGACTAAGCTCTGCGTCCATGTAAAAACACCCTTTGTGTCCCAACATTCAATCCCAGTTCTCTTGCAAATATCACTTTATAGTTACAGATGTTTATGAAACACTGATTTCATACTGTCTGGCATCATCTGAACTTTTGGACATACTGGAATTCATGGGTTTCAGTTCCTAAAATCTTGCAAAGATTCTCTGATTGCAAATGGAATGCATTTATTCCTTAGTGAAGTCATGTTTTGCAAGCACATGATTTGGCTTCCAGCACATTGATGATTGTTGGGATGATGCTACCTTTTTATGACTTTGTAAATCAAACTGCTGTATTTTTTTTTTTTTTAGGGGGGGGGGGAGGACCAATGTTTTATTTTTATCCTTTTATCCTAAAAAATGGAATATTTTGAAAAAAGGGGGGGGAAAAGCAGTCATCTTTGAAAATTTTCATTTTTCAAAAAAGTTCCACAACATTTAAAAAATCTAAATTATTCATAAAATTGTCAGGAAAATATTAAATGTTTTGACACCTGCTTTGGACTCAGTGCACAATCTATTTTAATTTTAATATATTTAATTTTAATTATAATATATTTTTAATATATGGCCTGGTGGAATATCAGCTTGAAATGCTGTTATGTATATTCCTTATAGATAGCGTGAAAATATCAAGTTTCTGCTAAAGTCACTGTGAAACTTGTATTAGTCCTGCCCATCACAGAATTTATCTGATAATATATTTCAGAGAGAGAGAGGTGTCCTTTTCTATGCAGTGGGTTTATTGCATTGCACATCCATGTCAACAAAGTTCTACAAATTTGCATCCCCTTTGCCATCCGTTCCTAGAATCATAGAAATGAGAGATAATAGATTTTCTTGCTCATTCATGGCCAATACAGAATGATTTCTTATAATGTCATCAAATGATTTGTTTCTCCTTAAAAGCCACTTATTGTGAATTAGATCCATGCCGGTCCTGGCTGGTTAAGGTCAGCCGGGAGACATTAGGGCCATTTCTGGCTGGGATAGTCAATGCCTCCCTTGGGGAGGGCAGGGTGCTGGACTGTCTCAAGGAGGCGGTGGTGTGGCCCGTGCTCAAAAAGCCATCATTGGACGCTGACGCCCTGGCTAGCTATTGGCTGGTCTCTAACCTTCCCTTTCTAGGTGAAGGTTATTGAACGGGTGGGTGGCTTGACAGCTCCAGGAGCATCTGGACCGGGTCAATTTTCTTCATCCCTCACAGTTTGGCTTTCGTTTGGGTTATGGCATGGAAATTGCGTTTGTGGCTTTGGTCGATAATCTCTCCCATGAGCTGGACCAGGGTCGTTCGACCTAGTTGATTCTGTTAGTAGGGATGTGTGAACGCAGTTCGGGGGTTCAGGGTTTGGCCCATCCATGAACCCCCCGAACTCAAACTACCCCCCGCCCGAACTGACTGAACTAAGTTCGGGTCCTGAACCCATTCAGGCAGGGGCAGGGGGGAAGCCAGTTTCCCCTCCCTCCAGACTGTGCGGGTGGAAGGGGGCACCGGAGCTCACCTCCCCCCCCACCCTGCGCAGCCTACTAATTAAAAAAAACAAAAAAAACCCACCCCAGGATGCTGGTGCTGGTGCTCTGGCCCTGGGTCTCGCGGCAGCAGCAGGGCTGACTCCGGCAGCAGTAGCAGAGCACTTCAGGCGTCACCTGACCCGGAAGGCCTAGTTGAGGCCTGAAGCGCTCCGCAGCGCCGCCAGAGCTGGACCCTCCGCCATGGGACTGGAACCCTGGCGCCACCAGGTAGGGCGATCCCTGGGGTGGGGGGTTTTAAACATTTTTTTAGTAGGCTGTGCAGGGTGGGGGGGGAGGAGGTGAGCTCTGGTGCCCCTTCCACCCATGCAGCCTGGAGGGAGGGGAAACCGGGTTCCCCCCTGCCCCCCGCCTGAATGGGTTCAGCCCCCCTGAACAGGTTTGGGCCAAACAGCCAAACCCCAAATGGATTTGGGGGGGCCAAACCCCCAGGTGTACGCACACCCCTATCTGTTAGATCTCTCAGCTGCATTTGATACCGTTGATCATGAGTTGTTGGTAGGCATGGGCGAACAGATCGCGGTTCGTGTTCGGCCGTTCGGTTCGGCCGCGTTCGGTTCGTGTGTTCGTGTTCGGTCGTTCCTCGCGTTCGTGTTCGCCCGTTCGGTTCGGCCGTTTGTGTGTCGGCCATTCGTGTTCGGTTGCTCGGGCAGTTCGTACGTTCGTGTTCGGCCGTTCGGTTCATTCGCCATCGGGTTGTGCGTTCGTGTTCGGTCGTTCGGTGTTCGGGTGGTTCGCGCGTTTGCGTTCGGCCGTTCGGCCCGGAAAAAAAAATGTTTTTTAATATAATATAATATAATATAATTTTTTAAAAAAAATTTATTGAATTTTTTTATCAAATATTTATATCTCTATATCTACACTAATAAAATAAATGTATTCTAAATTTCTAAATGCTATGAATAACTCCAACAAACCCTAAAGCTGAATCACAGTAAACTCACTCTATCAGTAACCTTAAACTAAACTACTCAAACAAAAATGTATC